>VZRV01008898.1:131935-342271 GCA_013398115.1 Falcunculus frontatus | reverse complement strand
CGCCCCCCAGGTGAAATTCTGCGGTTGCCGAAATGTTCTTAGAGACTTGTAGGACTTGTGTCTGTTTCTTTGTAAAACGCATAATCAAGCATAAAAACGCTCTGGTACTTTTAATATATTTTACTGACGGGACACTACTGATGCAGATACAGCTTGCACCTTATCGGTGGTGTGTCCCCCCTCCCGGCCACCCCTGTGGGAAATATTTAGGTGTTTTGCTTTGTTTTCCTACCACGTCTATCATGTAAGAAGCAAATCCATGATTTGCTCTTGTTTGTTTTATTTATACCACAGCAGGGATGTACATTTCAAAATACAGTTATAAAAGGGAGTTACTAACACTTTATGCTGAAGAATATTTGTTTGCAGGTAAATAAATTTGACATACTGCATGACTAGTAATTACTTTTATGTAGTAGTTAATTTCATGGTGACAGCCACAATATTTGTCTGAGTTAGCAGATTTAAAGATGCTGTGGAACTACCTTAGATTTTTTTAAATAGGAGGGTTTGTGTTGTGTTTGGTGTTTATAGAACTGTTTTTGGTGTGCAGCAGTGGTAAATCAAATTTAAGAATTGATCCAGTGTCCACAGGTCACTTGGCTCCAGTATTCACTCACAGTCTTATAAAAATGTCCTGTAAGTGATTACGTTAACAATTAAATAGTTTTACAACTGACTTGATTTCTTTGGGGACAGAACAAAACTTCCATTACAAATACTTTAAAACGGAATTTGATTAAATACATCTCAGGTTGGTACCGAAGTTCTGAGCAGCAGAGTTCTTAAATTATATGAGCATAAACTGTAAAAGGACTTGTTCTTGTTTGGGAACGTAAAGAGGATTTTGTCTGGGCTGAAGGTGGGGGTTTGAAGAAGTCACTTTTCTGCCATACTTAGTTTTGAAATAGGTAGCTTAGTTTGTCCTGTCAAGCTGTTGTTGTGTTTGCAGCATGGACAGTTGGATGTCGTAACTGTGGCCCCTCACCTGAACAGCGTTAACCTCCTGTCTATTGATCAGCAAAAGCATGAGAGCACAAATATTTCAAATTACCGTTTTGTAAACCTAGATTAGGCTAACAGATTGAAAAAAAAACAAAGGAGGGGGATGTAGCTGTAGAGATTTTTGTTTTCCCCTTAACTTAATGTCTAAGAAACCTTTGCGAACCTTGTGATCAGCTGCACTTGATGCCATGAAATTCTGGTTTAAATGTGGTGTCCTTTGACGTACAACACATAGTAGCAAATACTGGTGACCACACCTAAGTGGTGGCCCACAATGTCTTTTTGTAAGGGAAGCTAAGATGGTGGAACAACCTGGTCCTTCTAAGCTTCCTTGAAAGCTGTCTGCCCAGATTTGGTAACTGGGTCATGGTGCGAAGCTGCTGCAGGCTCAGAGGGCCTTGAGCACGCTGGAATCACTGCTGCTCCCGTGAAACACCCAGGGCAGGATTTGTGTAACGCAGGAGATGTACTTGGCTGGTCAAAGCCTGGTGGGAACATCTATCTGTACGCTCCACTTGAAACGTTGGCCGGAGCCCAATTTTATTGTGTCTGTGCTGTTTAGGTGCAGTTGGCTGTCAGCTGGGAGCTTGCCCTGGGAAGAGAGCGTAGGTTGCTCATGGCATCCCATGTAACGGGCCTGAACGCACCACCCTGGCCCAGTCCAGTTCCTGTGTACCTCGTCTGCTCTCATGACAGTGTCATGTGGCCACAGTAGGCAGACTTGGGCTGCTGGATCCTGTTTTGCCTGGTCCTGCTGCTGTGCATTATGGGAACACGTAAGGATGTGCAGCACATTTGGGCTCAGGGTGTCCTGGGAGAATCAGGAATGCGCCGCACCAGGGCAGTGGGCATTGGTAACTGGTGGTGTGACAGGGCAAAGTGTTAGCCCAGGGGAATGCTTTGTTGTTATCTGCTTTCCGATCTGGGCTAATGAGTACAGCCCGGACACAGTCTGACATGCCAGGACTGACGCCGGTGGGTCAAATTCTCCCTTTAGTCCCTTGCTTACTCTCCCTCCTGAAGATGAGGTGATTACCATCGGTGCTTCTGCATCCCATAAGCTTAAATTTCAGCTTCAGCCTTACGGAAGACTTCCTTTTCTTCCTGATCTGCTCTAGGTTGTGAGTGGAAACAAATATAAAACTTTGCACTGGAAAGAGGACAGGAAGTACGGATTAATATTTCTAATTTCTTCGAGAAAAAAGAAGGTGAGGATAATGTATAAAAGAGAACGAGAGAAGGAGCTCTAACGCGACTCTCCCAAATACAGAAAAGACGGTTCTGCTCCACCTTCTGTTGGATGGTTGGTTTGACTGACTCCTTAAAGCAGGTTTTGCTGCTGCAGTGCCTAGGGAAGTGAGTTATCTCATTATTTATGAAGAAGTTAATAACCTTTAAGGAATTAATGCGTACACAAAACCAGTGTCACCATAATACAATGCTGATGTCATGCCATTCATGATTTACAGCACTTCAGCTGCATGAGGACTATTTCAGTATTAAAAAACATATTACAGAAATGTGTATTGAAAAACAAGCAAAGAGAAGGCTAAGAGAAAGACCAAGTTGTTTAGCTTTTGACAGTGTTCAGTCCTGTGCAGACACAGACTGGAGCAGCCAGGTCATACTTACCTCAGATGCCCTCTCTTCACTGGGAACCATTCCTAGATGGCCATAAATGAGGACTGTAATCATTCCTTTTTTTTTTTTCCCTCTAAGGATTTTATGGAAAAGGAACTTTTTCTGGTTTACACATCTTCAGTAGTACATTGACCTATAGTTAACTTGCTCTTCTATTCCGAGAAGTTACTCTTGCTGCCACTGTCTTCAGTAACGTCTCTCACTAAAACAGATGTATTAGGCACAGCTTGGATGCATATTTTAAAATACACTAGATAGAGCAGGTTTGCTGCTTTTGGAGCTGTGTCTATGGACATCTTGTTAGACAGTGAGAAGGGATCCCCAGCTCTTCGCATTGCAAATTAAAAATAGCTTAAGTTTCTCCGTGTGAAGTAAGTGCTCTGACATGGCTGACTGAAGGACTGAGGTGGGACCCATACTGCAGGTTGGTGTCAGGAAATGTTTAATGTTTTCCCACTTTGTTGTGCCGTGGCTTCTTTGCAAAACCCTCCACCCCCTTCACCACCCCTCTTTCCTGAAAGGAGGTGGGCAGGTAAAGACACATCCCTGAAAGCACGGCTGCAATAGCAAGTGGAAAATGTTTCTTGGGTAGAAATGGTAGGAAGAAGGCAGTCCAAGCTGTTTGGACACCACAGAGAGTACAAAAAGTAGTTCCTCTGAACTTTGGATTTCTTTGTTGATCTGCTTTTTTCGTATTTGTTGTCATTCAAATTTGGATTATTAGATGACAGTTTAGCTGATGACAAGCAGGAGGCTTCCAAGTGGTAACCCTGGCAAGTGTTAACCCAGGAAAACCTAGAGTAAGTTAGCTGCAGATTGGAGAATTCTAGTCTTTCATGCTTTTTTATGTTTTTAATAATAGTATTGCCCTTTCTACAGCCTAGTTTGTTTTGCAGCTTCCTTTTTTATGTATGGTTATTGGAAAGAATATTGATTGCTCAGTGCCTCTTAATGGTTGAATTCAGGATGCAGAGGTAGGATTGCACAGTCCCTGCACCCTGTATGACACAAAGTTAGAAGTGTTAACTTTCACACCTGGGTGTTGCATTTCCATACTCAAGCTGTGATAATCTTGGGGGTTTTGTTCAACGCTTTGCAAATTGCTCAAGCCTCTAAGTGAGGTGTAGTCTCCTCTTGACATCAGCAGGTCTAGTTTGCATGGCTATTGTGTATGCATGCCATTTTGAAAGGAAAAAGCCTGCTATATTTGTCAGGTTCTATCCTAATTGCTCTGGAGCTAAAGGAGTTTGTTCCAAGGTATCTCTGGCAGCTGTGGATTACTGGTCTCTATTCTGCAGCATACGGTGTTCTCATATTTATTTATGAAATTAGGAATTCTTACGTGTCACTTGTTCCAGTGTAATTTTTTGTATGTCTTCCCTCCCTCAGGCAAACATCGGTTTCGTGGAGTTGATAATTCTAACTAGTGAGATCGGCAGATTCGTAATTTGGAAAAAAACCCCAGACTCACCTTGTTTCTGGGGAGATCTACAACATACACTATTAACTGGAAAAGCTGAGGAACAGAACAAACAGTGTAGGTTTGTAGGCAGAGTGTCAGGGGAGTGACCTCCTTTCTCTGTCCATTTCTGCTGGCAGTGATGGAACTTGTTCAAATTTGAGCTTCATGCTTTGAACACTGCCTGTTTCAGATCACTCTGGTGTGTGGTACAAAGCCCTCTGCCCCTGCTGAGGTTTCAGTTCTAGGTTGGATTCATTTTGACCACCTGTTTTCTTCCATCCAGTGTTGTGTCTTAGTGAGTTATGGGGAATTAGTTGCTTTTTAATCTAGTTTCTGGTGGATGGCTATCACCTGCATGCTCAGAGATAATTCATGCACACGTGCCAAATGCACGCAGAGATGGTATATATTTGTTAGGTGGGAATGTGATGTCTCTGTGGTTGGTGAGAGACTCAAGTAAAAGCCAGCTCTTTGGTGGCAGTTTACGAATGCTGCTGGGATTTGTTTTATTAAACTTGTTGGTTACTGCTGGGAATTTGCCACCAATTAGGTTTTTTGATCGCTCAAGTAATGCCAAATTGAATGGCAGCATGGACACTTCGGAGAGCACAGAAGAATTAAGGAAAAGCAGAGAATATTTGTACCACAAGCAGAAAAATAATCAGATTCAATTTAGAAAAATAATAAAAGCTAATGCTTTTGGGAAGAAATTACATTCAGTGAGGGAGAGAAATGCACAGAATGTTTCTGTGGTAGTCAGCCAGGAGCAAGGCATATTTTCAGTAAGAAATTACAATCTTGAGCTATTTAGAGAGGGACTTTGTCTCATAAAGCAGAGGGGTAAAAATCCCTAGTTGTGCTTGGGTATATTTCATTGTGAGAAAGGCAGCAGCAAACTGCAGTGCGGTTAAGGAGGGGCAATAAAATTGATCAGGGTGCTATAAGGGCTGATTTGGGATAAAAGAAAGGTACATGAGCTTATCTATGGTTGTTTGTATACCTGGAGGAGAGGTAAAAGTTAGAAATATCAAAGATAGAGAAGACACTTTTTGGGGAGTCAAGCAGATCTGAGTGGGATTAAGGGGATGATGCTGAAGGTGGGAAAATCCGAAGCAGAATAGGAGTATTTACTGTCAGAGCTTTATCTCTTAAGACATGCTGTGTGCTGGTTAATAGACTATTATCAGGTTGTAAAGAAACCTTCCGGGAGATGTTCTGGAAGTCTTCCTTACCCGGAAACATTGAAAACTGGTTTTTGTGATATTTCAGAATTTTTGTTATTGCAAAGAATGAGGTGGTGTTGCAGAGATGGAGGTCTAGTTAAGTAAGGTCTTGAATCCACCTGTAATTCAGACAGCATCTGGTAGTGTTGTGAGTCTGCCCATGGTCAGCCTGCTTGGTGAAGAAGCAGGACTTTAGCAAGCATGTGTTTTGGTACCTCCACCCGCCAAGATAGAAAAACTCTTGTGGAGTGCTAAGCCCTTTTTTAAGGCTTGTAATAGTAATAAAACAGAAAAATCCCAAACCAACAACACAGCAATGAAAGCTACTCCCTGTTGTATCCCTTGCTATACATCTGTGACATGCTTTGAGATGATGGTGTATTCTTCTTTTGATCCTTTTAGAAATAGCTGGGAAGGAGGAAAACAGAGGAAAAACCCTGGTCCCTCTTGTGGAGCCTTCTGCTGGAGTTCAAGAATTTCAACAGAGTGATCTTTTGCCATAAACTGGTTTTTCAAGAGCTATTCCTGCCATTATGAATGAAGTAGCGATAGTGAAGGAAGGCTGGCTTCACAAACGAGGTAAGTGACTCTTTCCTTCTGGACAGTAAATTGACTCCATGTCTCTCTAATCTGGTGTTTAGCAGCAGGTCCTCAAATAATCCATTATTTTCCTGTTCATCCTAGTGGGAAACAGCACATAGGGAGCGTGCCTGGCTTTCTTTCAAGCTTTAGAAAATGCATGTATAAGGGGTTTTCTTGTGTGTGTGCATGTGTTCACCAAAAACTGCTGTCAACTGCTTTGAAAATGATGATAAAGGTAGCAAGTGAAGGAGACGCTACTTAGAGTGTTAGAGGTCAAACTGTAGTAAATAATTTTGGTTTATATGTAGGTCTCTAGCTTTCCTTTTTGTGCTAAAAGGGAGAATTAAGATGAATATTTTTGAAGAGTGAAAAATATGCCTGTATGTTGTGAGCAATGCTGTGCTGTTGCAGATACTTCCTAGAGAATGTGCTATTCTGTTTGTGTGTGAACTGCTCTGGGTACCAGTGTCCTGGACAGGAAGAACAGCCTTGAGTTTGTGCACTTCTGTGCATTTCAGTTGTACCACTAATGACATTTGATTTTTATAAAAAGTCTTTATTCTTGACAGAGTGGCAAAACTGAAAAAATATGTATTGTTTCACTTTTTAACCTTCTTACATGTTTTCCTCCCAAAACAGTGGGTTTGTTCTTTTCTGGGGAGGTGTTCATTTTCAAGTACCACAGCATAGATCCTATACAGTACCTGACTTACCTGTTTCTTTGTATTCTACTATTGTTTCTTGGAAAGGAGAGAGCAGTGTTAGGTACTTTCCATGATAGCGTCATTTTTTTGGACCGAAAACAGCATCTGTGTGCTCCAGCAGTAGGGAAGCTTACATGGTTCTACAGACTCAGGATTTTTCTAGAGGGTTTGCAACAACTTGCCTGAAGGTGCAAAGGTGTAGAATAGTTATTTATGGAAGAAATTTGAAATGCATTATCATAGACTTGGTAAAGGCTGGTGGTTCTTAGGCAACAATAAGAAATTTCTAGGAATTAAGAAAACATGTTAATAATGTGTATTTTAAAAGGGTGGAAGTGTATATTTCTAAGAATGGGATATGCAGTGTAGTTTAGCAGATTGATGCTTGATGTACAAATGTTTTGTTCAAGTTTTTTTGGGGTGTGTGTGGGGGTTTTTTTTGTTCCGGTTTATTTCAGCTGGAAACACCTTTGCACTCATTAGCTTAAATAGCTCATTCAGTAATTCTGCTGTACCCAGGCTGCCTTGTTCTGACAAAGTATTTGGGAACTATTCTGTGTTTGGGTTAAATAGAAGAAAGAAACACAGGATTACACTTCCCATTCCCATTTATGAATCTAGAAACTCTGCAAATCAGAGGGTTTTTAAGTTATAAACAGTGTTTTCAGGCTGAGTGTTTTAAACCATCTGTTGTTGCAATTCTTCCTGCACTTACCTGTAATTAATTTTTTTTTTTTTTTGAGGAGCAGTGTACAAAAATCTGAGGGAGAAACATTTATTTTAAACATTATGGAAAAGGCATTGTCAGGATGATTCAGAGGCACATGCGTCTGAAACTTTTAAACAATCGTGTTGTATTTCAGGTTTGCCTGTGTTTACTTTTGGGAACAGAATTTGTGTTGTTTCTAGGATTACGATAAAGCTACTTTCAAGTAAGGAGACCTCTGGAGGAGGTCTTAGTAAAATATGCCTGGATCTCCTGATCTGGTTTTTTTTGTTGTTTTAAAATTGTCTTGGAGAAACAGATTATTATCTCTGATGGTTTGCTGATAATATTATGACGAGATTATGTGCTGAACACATTTCCATTTTCAAAATGTTGCTCTGCGTGTTCCACATACTTGATGCTGCAAATTTTTGCCCAAACTCCTAAGCTGTTAAACATATCTTGGCATTTTTTGGATGCCAGGTTTCCTGATCTTTTCAACCTGTTTCCCAGTGTCTTTTTGCCCTCTTGGTATGTGCGGTGACACTTAACTTCATTCCACTCCATTGACTTTGTAACTGTTATTTCAGTGTTGTCCTTGTGAGGAGGTTTTTAGAAAGCAATGTTCTATCTTCTCTTCAGCCTGCCAGTGTGTCAGCTCTGGGACTATTTTGGTTTTTGTAGCTGTTTAGGGATAGTTTGACAAATTCAGCTCTTTTGGCTCTGTCTTTGCTGGGCGGTAACTTACCCACTCTGTGTGTGTGTGTGTGTGTTTTGTTAAGCATCTTTTTTTCTTTTAATAATCTACATTTATTGCCAGACACTATCAGTTTGCTGGCTCTGCTAGATCAAGTGCTTCAACCACAGGATGTTTCCAAAACTGATGTCTGATACGGTGAGCTTCTGAAGTCGAGGCATAAACAATAATTAGTTCAGGGAGGGACTGCTAAAGAGGGGGATCTCAGATATAGGAAACATATATAGTTTTTCTTTTAGATCATTTCTAAAACCAAAGGTTGCACTGCATATTTTCTTTAATGATCCTAGGGCTTTCCACATGCAAATATTTTAGGTAGTGACTGGCCAAAATCCAGATTGGGCAATGCTGTTTTCTCAACCTAACGTTCCCCATGGCTTTGGTTGAATATGGTGTCTCTTAGCTCCTGTCCTGAGCAGTTGAACAGCACGGCTGTGTGCAGTTAAGCAGTTGTTACATCTCACCCCAGCAGTGGCTTAATTTTGGTGGTTTTAATGATTTGTGTATGTATAAATCAGGCTGCAAAGTGCTCTGGAGCCCTTCTGGATGGCAGGTGTAAGTAAGCATAAAGCCATCATTAGCAGGAGCAGGTGTTTCGGCCTGGCAGGGAAGTAGCAGGGCTTTCTAGAACCGTGGGGTTGTGTTCTTCTGTCAGCATGCTTTACATTTATGTTTTTGTTTCCAAGATTAAAAATACAAACGGAGAAATGAAATTAAACATTGCTGCCTGACCGAGAGCTCTTGGCAGTTCTCTAAGTCAGTCACTAAAGGAAGCTCTACTTCCAGTAGTGCAGATGTTTGTTTGTACAGGGGCCAGTCATGTCCATGACATGTCTGACCTCAGCCAGGCAGAAATAGAAGAATTCACGAATGAACTTTCCCCTCCCCATCCCTTTCCCCATTGGCAGTGCTTGGTGCTGTTACTCAAATCCCAGTGCGGATAGACTCTTGTGTGAAGACAGTAGCTTGTGACCACTCTTTGTATAAGTGCATGGCTGAACTGTTCCAGCGCACAGGTGGAGGTGCGAAGGAGCTCAGGCTTTGCAGTTGGTGTACTGTGTGTGTACATCCAGGGTATGCAGTCCCTGCTTGTGTGATGCTGAAGGTTTTGTTTAGTGGGAAAGGAAGGGAGAAATGGTTTGACGCAGAGGTGCTATAATTGTGATTGAATATGAGGGGAGAAGGAGAAAATTATCTGCCCAAATTGCTGCTTGTTGAGCTCTGAGATGACAGATTTTCTGAATGTATGTCATGAGGATCCTTAATTTTGGTTGTCTGTGGGGAACTTCTTAGATAACAGAGGTGTCCCCAAGTGTATTTTACTTGCTTTACTGATCCGTTTTAAAGATCTCATTGGACTTCTTGCATCTTTCTGCTCTGGTCCCTGTTTATAAAGGTCCTTCTATTGTTTTCAGTCTCCATCCTGTTGTTTTTTTTTTTTTTTTTAAAGTCTTTCTGCATGGCTAACAAAGAGGGGATTGTGCGTTTCGATACTCTGTCATCTCTGTCCTCCCTAGTATGTCCGGTTTTCTTATTAGGGCATAAACTTGTATGAAAAAAAGAAGTCTTTTGGAGGCAGGGAAAGAGGGGGAGGGAAAAACATACACTGACATTTGAAAAAGGAAGTAGAAAAATCTCGATTTCTCAGTCTGAGAAATCTGAAGCAATTATAAGGAGCTGGAGAGACCTGTGTATTCATCCATTAGTATTTAGCAGGAAATGCAGAGCTGTTTTGTTTTTAAGTAGTATATTAGCACCACATAGTAATTTTAACCATGAAAACCGGAACATGTCCTCTAAATGCCACTTTTTGTGGACTTCAGGCAGGTAAAACTATTTGACTGATAAAATCTCTGGCTTACAAGCTGATCAAAACTAATAGAGGCCCTTAAATGAGAAATAATACGTAAGATACTTACTCCACTTCTGGATCTAATACTTTCTTTTTCTTTTGGTTAAAGAATTATTTCTGTAATGAATGGAGTGATACAGACAACCTGATAAATAACAAGTGGCCTGTTGTGATTTGTCTTCCTATAGCTTCGCTGCATAAAATGGATGCAAGATCCATATGTAAAATACAAACCAGTACTAAAATGCTGATTGTTGGTCTTTTAACTTTCTCTAGCAGAATAGCACAGATGATGAACTTTAGCTTTGTTATTTTGAACACGGGTTCATACTTTCAGTATTCTGTTAGTGTGAATCAAAAGATGATTTTACAAGATATGACCAGATACATTTTTAAGTCAGGGGGTTTCTGGTGTTGCTGTTTTTCTTCACCTCTTCTTTCTTCTCTCTTTTCTGTTCTCACCATGTTCCCTACCTCTTTTTCTGTATGTGTGTGTGTTTTATTTTGGGGTGGTTTTTGTTCTTACCTTGGCTTCTGTCTGTCACTAGGATGTAGTGATGCACTGTCTTGATGACCTGTGTAGTCAGAACCTTTGAGGTTCAGATTAGTTCAAGGATCGTCTGGCTTTCATGGTATTTCAAAGAATGGCTGTGGTACTTGATGCAAAGGATCCTAAGAGCCATCTGAACTCTGAAGATGCCAGCTATAGAGGGCACAGCTGCTTCAGAGGAAAAGCTGGGGGGAATGGAAAGGTAAGAAACAAGATAGGGGTTGAAGAAAAAATGGAGTGGGGAAATTTGTGACAGAGGGAATAGAGCTGATGCTGTTTCTAGAGCTGAAGGGTTGGGTTTATAGGGAAATCTGTTGCTCTTCTTGTTGGAAACAAAAGATAAGCTGTGTCAGTTTGTGGTTTTCCTTGTGTGTCTCTTTTTCAACACAAGGGGCAATAGTTTTGCAACTCTAGCTCTTGGTTGCTTTCATTTTGCTTGTCCTGTTCTGGGAAAAGGGGACTGGGGAGGAACCAGGAAATTGTCAACCAGTAAATCTGACCTTGGTGGTAGGCAAGATGCTAGAGACATTAAGAAAGGATGAGATCACAAAACATCTGGAGAAATATGAGCTGATAATGGCTAGTCAGCTAGACTTTTGGAGGGTAATCTCATCTGATGGAATTATATGTGGAGAGATCATAGGAAACAGGCTGGATCCAGTGTACTGTAAAAAGTTTGCTCTGGAGGACAGGGTAAGTCAGAAGCTGAGAATCAGCTGATACTGTGTAACTGTACTGTACTTCATCTTTGAAAGAGCTGGTGTAGCCTAGAAACAGCTCATCTTCCTTTCACGGAGCAGACTACTTGTCTTTGACTGTCTGTTACTTTCCAGCATCCTTTCAGAAAATTTTCTTCCAGAACGTTTTTGCATTAAACCCATTCTTTAATCCACAACTTCACATTTTTGAAGGGTGAAGTCCAAATGTTTCTTTTTTCAGTAAAAATTACTCCCAAAAAGTCTTTATTCCAACATTTTCACAAAATACTTTCAGTTCTTTAGAGAAGTGATGCTGGGTTAGATGTGTTTCTCATTGTAAACTGACTGGAACTTACATGCAAGTGACACTCAACACTCTCGCTTTGAATGGCAAAGAGGAAGAGCTTGGATGTTGATGCCCATTTTATTTATGTCAGTCCTGGAATTTTATTTCTTATTCTGTTTTATTGCACATCAGAAGGGAAATAAACTAGGTCTCAATTTTATCTCTAAAAGTGGGATAGCGTCATAAATTAATGTTACTTGTTGTTAAAAGGGATTTGAGAGTGAGGGATCTAGGACGTTGCAAGCCCTGTAAAAGCAAGCCTGGAAATGCTTGATACAGTGGATCATGCAGAAAGTGCTTGTATTGGCTTTGATTTTCTTTTTCATGATTTCTTCCTTTTCAAAAAGGGAAAGGTAGGCCTCTGCAAAAAAAAAAAAAAAGCTGTCCATGTTTTCTGTTCTTTTTTTCTCTCAGTAGGCATGTTGAGAAGTCATCAGGTTTGGATGTAGGAAGAAAGAAGTACTGAGTGAGTATGCTATTTTGAGGTAAAGAGAGATCAAGAGAGTAAAGCTTGCTCGTTGTTCTTGCAGAAGTGGTTTTAGGCAAGGTGCTGTGCCATGCATTTTAAGTTTGGCGCCTTGTCCTCGCTTGGAAATGTCTTCCCCTGCAGCCCCTGTGTGGATGCCAGAAGGTTCCTTCCCTTCCAATTGGTGGTGCTGCCACTGCGTAAGCACCATCAGTTAACACTCCTTGTCTGTGCCTGTGGCTTCCCCTGCCCAGACTTGCTCCTGGTTAGCACTCCTTGCCTGTGACATTGCCATCTGAAAAGGCTGGTGAGATTTTGATGCTCTTAGAGCAGTACATGGTGACATGTGGTGTCTCTCCTTTCATACACTTTATGTGTTACTAATAATTCTCTTAAAAATTGGGGTGGTGGTTGGTGTCAGATTCATTTAGGAAACAGACCTTGATATCTATTGGAAAAAAACTTGCTTAATATTTCAACATTTAATTTTTATGTATTTTAAAAGAGCATTGTAAAAACCAAATACCTGTCAGCTGTGTGGGGTTTTTCCCCTTTTACATATTGAAGTAGCTGGTTTACTAAGAAAAAAAATTAGTTAAGTCTTATTTAAAAAGTCATCTCTCATGGGCAGGAAGACAGAAGAAGGATTATTATTTTCAGATGCATTATATTGTAGGTACAATGTGCTTCTTATAGGGGGAACAAAAACCAGGAAACTATGTGAGGAAAGAGGAAGAAAAAGAATGGAGAAAGAATAGCACCATATTAGGTGTGAAGTAGTGTGTTTTTGTGAGAAATACTTATTGCAACTGAAAGGGGGAAATAATGAAGACTGACTTTGAGTGCAGTTGGAAAACATGTTACAGACCTCTGGGATTATTGTCCCACCTCTTCAAGTTGAGCCAGAAATGTGAAAAAGATAGCTGGTCAAATAACATTGTGAAATTTGTCAATTTATTCAGAGGTGCATGGTCATATTTGAGGACAGCCGAGGTAAACAATCATCACAGACTGTGGGCAAGTCAGTTACTGTTTCCCCAAGTCTCTTGGGTAAGTTGGGAGAGCATGTTTTGAAGTGCTGTCCAAAACCCAGGCCTTTGGTGAACTACATGTAGAAATACACTTCAGAGTCAGTGGTTCTGTGCATGGCTGCAGTGGTTTCATGCTCGTACTGAGACTGAGCTCAGCATCTGAGTCATTTATGGGGCTATCAAATCAGTCTCCTCTGCCTGCACTTTACTAATGGACTCTTAATGAGAACCACAGGACGAGCATGCCAGAGAAGTGGGCTTTGTGCTGCTGGTGAATCACAGCCTTTGCAGGAGATACCTGTTTTGGGAGGGAGCTCCAGCCTTAGAACGGTTGGGGACCTTTAAAGATCATCTAGTCCAACCTGTGTATCGTAGGCAGGGACACCTTGCACTAGACCTGTTGCTCAAAGCCCCATCCAGCCTGGCCTTGGACAGTTCTAGGAGTGGGACATCCACAACTTCACTGAGCCATCTGTGCCAGTGCCTCACCACCTTCAGAGTGAAGAATTTCTTCCTTAAATATTATGTAGTCTAAATCTACTCTCCTATAGTTTAAAACCATAACCTGTCAATAGGCCCTGATAAAAAGCCGCTCTCAGTCTTTCTTAAAAGTCCTCATTATGTATCAAGAGTGAGCAGTAAGGTCTTTCCAGAGCCTCCTCTTTTCAGGCTGAACAGCCCCAACTCTCTCATCCTGTCTTGGTAGGAGAGGTCTTCAAGACCAGTATTTTTTGCTGGTAGAAAGCCAGGAGGTTGATACTGGTGTTCCTTGAAGTGAGCTTCAGGTGCTGATGAAGGTCAGGGCTGCTTACAGCAATTGCTACTAATTCTCAAATTTTACGTTCAGCCCTTACATTTATGGTGGCTTTATAAGTCAGATTTCCCCTGCAAAAGTCACAAGATCTTGAAAGCTTTGCCTGTTTTTCTTCATGAAGCAGAGAAGCTTGCTAGTCCTCATGATGTTGAGAAAAATTGGAAAGGATAACCTGAGTGCCTGGTTCACAGTTTAGACTAGGCAGAACAAAAAGGGCTGTTCAATTACTTGTCACAAAAAAGCTCGAAAAATAGAGGATTTGAAATAATTTGGTGTGTTTTTATTTTTCTGGCCTCTTAGCCTTAGCGGTATTAGCACCCTGCTATTTCTGCAGTTGTGTCAAAGGGTCTGGGGATCACAAAACACATCCTGATTACACTTCAGAAAGCAAGCAATATGAAGAAATAAATTTCTCATTATCTGCAAGATGCTTGATGGGTCTAATTGTTAATGGAAACATAGAAATGAAACTGTGTTTGAACTGCTTTTTGTTAATCATACTCCACTTAAACTAAATCTTAAGATTTAAGAGAAAAAATACTTAGTTAAAATTTTTGCCATGTCTTCCTGTACGAGCCTTTGTATGTGCCAACTGGTAACATTGCTGCTTTGTGCAGAATGATGTAGTTAAACTGGTGTGGAAAATATTTGCACTAACTAGGGTTTATGCACAGAATTACAAGGCTGTACACAATTCTGTATGGTTTTGGTTTTATGCCTACATTGGGGCTTCTTGGTTGGAGCATTAGTAAAAAGTTACATCCTTGAACAACCTGTTAAGCAGCTCAAAATCCATTGCCAGGCCTCTGCAGAATGGTAATACCATCTTTTATTTGCTGGTTGCTTTTCAGGGGCTTCCAGGCATGGATTGTCTGGACTGGTGTTATTACACGTCATACGTACCCCTGCGCCTGTCTGTGGTCAATAAACCATCTGTAAATAGCAATCATTTAACTGAGTGAAAGTGTTTTCTTTGTAATGTAGATTTTTCTTTGTCTTGTTTTATTGCTTTTAACTTTTGCTCATGCAGTCTCCTTGCCTTCCTTTGCTCATTAAGTAGAATGAAATTTTGGGAACACCAAGGAATAATTCAAGACTTGACTTTAATGTGTGGTTGCATAGCTGTATTAAGTGTTTTTTATTCTACTGGAAGTTTATTCATGGAGCAGTCTGGAATCCAGTTGTGATTGTCTGTGGTGACAGTGCTGGTTGTGGGATTTGGAAGTAGTTTTCTAGGTGGACATTGATTTCTGGGCACAGGATATGAGCCCTATGCCACTATAAATTCACTAATCAAGTTGTTGGGAAGTGCTCTTCATGCTGATGGGGCAGTGTGTTGAGAAGACCATGCTTTAGATCATCATGGGTTTTTTTCCATTTTTTTTTTAAAGAAATCCTGCCTTTTTACATGATTCTTAATAGAAAAATACTTTATCTCCTTTAATCGTAGAATGGATTGAGTTGGAATGGACCTTAAAGATCATCTAGTTCAACACCCTGCCATGGACAGGGACACCTTCCACTAGACCAGGTTGCTCAAAGCCCCATCCAAGTTGGTCTTGAACACTTCTAAGGATGGGATATTCACAGCTTCTCTGGGCAGTTTGTTCTAGTGCCTCACCACCCTAATCCTACGGAATTTCTTCCTACCATCTAATCTAAATCTGCTCTCTTAGTTTGAAATCATTCTCTTGTTTTCCTGTCACTGTCTGCCTATGTAAGAAGTCACTCTCTCTCCTTAATCCCTCTTAAAGAGTGAAATTGGTGACTTTAACACTGCCTTTGGTGTTACTTTACGGACAGTGAAAGAGTAGGATACTATTTGAGTTTTTCAATTTGAAATTTTCTTTACATCAGGGATAATTGTAAGTCTGGTCTTCTTTTCTGATGTAGGTATGTTTTTACTGTAGTGGAACTTTTGAAAGGTATGTAACTGATGTATCTCCTGATGTGGAAATCAAAGTTGCCTTATTACTTGCATGATAAGAAACGTATTTATTTTAAATAAGAATTAGGGGAAAGTTGTGTTTTCATTTGTGGAAAACCACTGCAAACTTGCTGGCAACAGCCTACAGCTGACTTGCAGTATTCTCCATACTGCCTATTGAACATTTGTGACAGCTTGTTTCTGTCGTTTCTGCTGAAGTTCAGCCTGTAAAGTCAAGATATCTTGATCTGAGAGATGGGGAGATGGTTAAATGACATCATCGTGGAAGAATAGCAGCATACTTAGCTTTAAAGCCATTCACGACTACATTGGCACCCCTTTGTTATACAGTGTAGCTGAAAACGAACTGCAGCAATAATGAACCAATCCATCTAAATCACAGCAGCTGAACAACTGACTGTTCTATCTCAAAATGCAAATGCTTTGTGCAGAATGGATTTAATTGTAAATGTTTGCTTAGTAGGGAATATGAGCCTTTTAGTTTGCGACAATAATCGTGAATACAAAGACCCACAGAATTTTAGGGTTTACATAGCTTGTCCCTGTTCTCATAAAAATATTTCAAAGTCAGTTTTTTAAAATGTACCATTTGGCTTTTTTCTAGCCAGTGAATGGAACTCTAAATGCCCAATCTCCAAGTTGTGTTTTGGAAACTGAAGGATAAATTTAGCTCTATGTACTTAGATCGGGCAGAATTTTCTGTTATATTTCTTCCAAATCTATGTTAGGGCTTTTATGTAGCTTCAGATAATAAGAGGAAAAAGTGCTGACTTTCAGAGCTTGGATTTCTTTTGCTGTGCAGAAATACCGAGTGTAACTTAGAGTATTAGCATTTTCTTTGAGGTTCTACTAAGGTGCCGCTCAAACAATTAAAAGGTTACTATGAGGAATTTCTTTTCTAGTCAAACGAACAAGCAAAATCCCTCTGCATTAAAATCTTCATTCGTTGTTAAATTTCTGAAGCCTGACCGCTTTAGTGCAACTCAAGAGGGTGAATCTCTGTCACTGATGTGAATGAATTAAAATAAAGCAGCATTGTCATTTTTGGGGGAAAGGAAAAAGTTCACCAATCTTCATGAAAAAAAGCGAGAAAGCAGGAATACCTGCCTGTAGGCTTTTCTTAGGTATCTGTGTAAGGAAGAACAGATATAACTTGGAAAACAGACACACACACACACAAAATGTGCATGTTTATGCTTCTGTTGGCATTTTGTATATTCTTTAATAGCCTTCACATGTGGATTAGTCCTTCTGAAAAAAAAAGGCAACCAAGCCCCCTGAAGAATAGGCCTTTGTGACACTGGAGAAGTTTACTGCGCCAAAGTTATGGTAAGAATTTGTAAATTTTGGCTGCTGAAGTACTTCCTTCCCCTGCTATGTTTTTGTGTTGGAAACTTTTAAGTGTGGAATAGAGGGTGTTTTTTGGTTTGGTTTTTTTTGTTGTTTTTTTTTTTTAATGACAATGCAAACATTCATTTCACAAACTAAACCACCCGTTCACATGACGCTGCTGCTGTATATAAACACCCTGTTGATCTTGTTCTGCAGAAGTGTTTGTTGGACTTCCTGAGTCATACGGAAATGCTTCACTGCTCTTCTTGGGAACTTGTGCTGTGGACTTAGGCTGTATCTGCTCAGATTTAATTTCCGGATTAATATCCCTGAAAGACATGTTTTTACTTGGAACAGGGCTCTCAAAGTGGGGATGTTTTTCTATGCCTCGTTTTCTTTGTGTTTAAAATTTTTCATTCTGCTATCTTGAGAATGGGTTTTGTCTCAGTTAAAGCTGAACATGTTGGGAAGGTGTTTGGTGCTTCCTAGTTGCAAACCCCTCTTCCTCTTCCATATGATGTTGTTCCTTCACACGGATCTTAGTGGCGGGCAGTAAGTCAGGCTGAGAGAGCCGCGCAGAGCACACAGGCCCAAGAGGACGCTGGTGGCTGCACTGCCAGGTGAGCCTTCCCAGCAGCCTGGGATGTAGTGACGAGCTGTATAACACAATTGACTTCTCAGGGGTTTTCTAAAGTAACCAAGGGCAGAATTAGAGTCCAAGGCTAGACTGTCATGGTGACAAAATATTTAGAAAACATTTTCTTGCTTGAAACAAAAGCTTGGATTGTGCAACACAAAGTACTGTCCGAGTGTAATAAATGATGCTGTGTATTTTTAAAGGGTTCTGTGTGTTCCCTGACTGTCAGCTCTTGCCAGATTCAGCATGTTCAGGTAAAATGAGGCTTTTTTCCTCCAGAGTGTTGCTTTTACAAGCTGGGTTAATTCTCCCCCTTTATGCAGTGGGGTTGCAAAGATATGGGAGCCAAATGTGACCTCACATTTTAAACACAGTGGGACAGCCCTGTTAAGGACAGATGCAATGGAGCAGTGTCTTCTCTTCAGCCATGGTGGCTCAGCTGCAATAAGAGCAGTTGCTTAAAACTTACACCTTGTAATTGGCATAGACTGATCTGATTTCTGGTGTGCTCTGTGACTAGACTTGGTGATTGCTTTTATTGGGTTAGAATGTGCTGTTCTTGCTGCAGTAGGAACTTTTTGTTCTGTAGGTGTTTCATCCTTCTGTAATAACTCATGTAACTTTTTTTTTGTTAATGCCTGAGGTTTTGCGATGACCCAGCCTTACCAATATCTACCCTCTGACTTGAACGGAACCCACAGGTCTAAAGTATCTGTGGAAGATTGTTCATTGGGTATAATATAAAATGATTTTAAGATGAGCAAACCTATGAGAACAGAATGAAGACTGCGAGCCAGCCATGTTCAGTTCAGCACACTGCACCATTTGGAATGAATGCATATTTTTCCCAGTCTAGTCTGTGTTTCCTGGGTAATAGCAGTTGTAATTTCAGAGAAAGCATGATTTTACATGTATCCCGCCTCCTCTGCTTAGAGCAGCAGGTGGCCAGATTTCTTTCTGAAAAATAGTGACTTGTCTCAGCTGTACAGCAGCTAAGCAGATCGGCTGCAGAGACTTTTTTAATCTTCAAAGTTGATTTTTTCAAAGTTTCTGTAGTTGTTGGACTATACTGTTATTCTTGAAAATGGAAAACAAAAGCAAAACATGGAGGGAGGGAATATATTTTTCTAAGGTTTGCATCATCTTGCATCTTTGTATGCTTGGCATGTAACCGTGTCCCATTCAGAGTACTGCTCTGAACAGGGCAGAGCTCGTTCTTTGGGCTGCTGCTTTGTCCCTACCACTAGTTCCTCTGTTGCATTGAGCTACAAAACCAGCTGCTTTTGCTTTTCATACCTATTTTTGCCATCTCTAATTTGCTATTAAGATGTTAACTTCTGCTTGTCGTTAGCCTAGCATGTGTCTATACTGTGACTACAACGTAGAGGCAAGCAAGCACTTATGTGCTTTCTCTTGTGCTACCCTTTCACACTTGGGAAATGGTCTCTGTAAACAGCTGCAGTGCTGCTTTATTATCCTCTTCAAAAGCTCTGGCTCCTTGTGTTGCTTATAAAAGGCCCCAATGAACTTGTAATGCGTGTGTACTGAGACTGCTGTTCCTGGCGATGCCCAGTATTGGTCCCCCTTTTTGTGTGTGTCTGTGTCTGGCTTTCCATTGTCTCTATCCTGTGACAGTCAACTCCGCAGAACAGGGACTGTCTCATTGTTCCATGTGTACAGCAGGTGGCTCAGATCCAGATGTGTATCTGAAGTTGCTGTGTACTGCACTAACACAAATCATTATGTTATAGAAAGCTGCATCTAAACTAGTGGTAAAAAATCAGATACACTGTAATAAGTTTTATGAATTTTTAAGGGTTGGGGTTTGGGTTTGTCTTTTTATTAATCCTCTGGCATGTTACTGGTAGGATTATGCAAAAAATGGATATATATATATATAAAGTTCTCTTCCCATTTTAATAAACCTTCCCTATGGCCAAAAGAAAGCTTTGTTCTCGGGAGCTGCTCCAGGCTACTAGGAATGGGCTACTTCACAACAGCTCTTGTTGGTTTCTTGGAGAGATTTGTTTATTCCTGTGACTAGACTGGGTGTGCTTATGGCAAAACCTCATGTTTCTGGAGACTTTCCTCTTTTCAGGCATTATTTTAGAAACAGAATGACACACAACAGGATGTGTGGTTGTAGATACATGTTCACGCTTCAGAGGCCGTGCATACCTTTGTGACCATGCACAATCCTGTGCTTTTTCTCTCATCATTCATGTGGTGAAATAAACCATGGAGGAACAGTGAATTCATTTCTCCTTTTTTCTCCCAGAAAACACAGAGAATGTATTGATACTCATCTTTCTGTTGACTCTTAGAATGCTCAGACCAGTTACTGGAGGTAAGGAGATTAAACAAGGGCCAAGCAGGCTTGAGATTTTGTTCCTCAGATTTGATTTGAAAATTGCAGTTTGATAAAGCTGCATTTGTTCTCTTTCTTGTGTTCGTATTTTTTTAATTCTGAATTACCTACGTGCACTATTAGTGTTAGGATTTCTCTTGTAGAGTTCTTAGTGGCCCCACTTTGGGAAGGGTGATCAGACCAGATCAGCTCAAATGGCTCTTTTTAACATAAAGTGTTCTGTGATTCTTGACCAGTTTAATATTGGGATATTGGGAATCCATGCAAAGCCCATGTTGATTTTGAAGGAGAATAACAACCCCATTTGTAGAAGTGTTTTATTTTTGTAGAGGTGGTTTTATTTTTCATATTCCTTGTGATAGCCATCAAACAGAAAATAAATAGGAGTTCCTCAGTTGTCAACAGGCCTTTTCATTTTTCGGTGTTAGCGGGTGTGTTCAAATACAGAAGTTGGGATTTTTCAAGGGAAAGGTTCAAAACTTGGAATAATAAACTTTGCTTATTTACTACGTTTTGTAAACTTTGCTTATTTACTACGTTTTGTAAGTGTTCTGGGTCTGTGCTCTGAACCCAAAAGTTGCTTTTTGCTTTAATTGCTAGAACGTCTAGTTTACTAAGATTGCTGTGTAGCTGTGACGCTGCTGGAAGTTTTGCTTTCATTTGTTTGTTTATTTAGCTGTTGTTGCTGTGAGGCTCACTGTCAGAAAGTAGAAATGTTTCTAACATCATCCCAGCCTTTCTCCTTCACTTTTTTATAGTCCTGGTATAAGAGAAGGGGGAGAAATTTGGGGGTAGCAGGTTGTGTGTTGGAACTAGCTCTGTTCTTTCTGGTCACCTTCAAGCAGGGCTTTTATTTTGTCCCTGGTAGAAGTTGAATTAGGTGCCTGATGGTGCTGCCTTCAGAAGAAGCTGGGTGGCTACAGCTTCTTCAGACTTTGTGGCAGAGGAGGTGTGCTTTAGATGCGTGTTGTGTTGCTGGTGGCTGAAGTTTACAGCAACAGCCCGTTGTAAAAGTCGAGGCCTGGGCCGTGAGGTCCAGCTTATCAGCAGAACAGTCCATGGATAGCAGAGGTGACCCGGAAGTTCATCATGGCTGATTTGGTGCCCTCAGCTGCCACCAACTCACAAATTTCTTCCTTTGTCCCAGTCCTTGTTTCATTCATCAAGGCCTGTTCGTGATGGTTTAGTAGCAGTCTTGTCATTTTTTGGCCATTAAGATGAGCAGTCACCTTTTGGAGTCAGATTCCATAAACCCAGAGATCCACAGTGTGATGGATCTCTGCTGTTTGTTCCAGGGTAATAGTCACCTCAAACAGTTGACATTAAATGCTGCTTTAGGAATGCCCTTAAGTTGTAGATTATTTCATAACAGGTTCTCTGGATGGCTGCAACTAGAGTCCCAAAGGACACAGTAAGTTTTGGACCTGATGTGCTGTTTCTCTTAGAAAAGAGAGCCTTTGAGGGCAGGGTTGAAGCCTGGCTCAGCCAGGAATGGGAAACCTTGAGCAGTGTGCAGCCTCTGGAATTTGTTTTATCTGAGACAATATTGTTGTGTGGAGTCTGGAGCCAAGGTCTCCATATGAAACTACATTAGACCTGTGTTTGGATCTGTGTCTGAAATGAGATAGCTGTAGTATCAAAGGGACTTTTTTTTTATTTCTTACTGTTCTGTAACCTAAAATCTCTAGAACACAGAGATTCTTGAAGGATGCCTAATACCAGCTTCCTGTTAAACTTTCACTAATTATTTTAAAATTATACCTAGGATCTACCATGGATGTTTTTAATTTTCTGCTTTGAAAACTTGATACGTCTTCCTTCCTTGTCCCACAATACCAGGATAGTGGTGGTTATTTTGGAAATTGTTTTCCTTGTTCAGGCTTGGACTTCTGAATGCAAACAGCCCTTACATCTGATACCGTCTTTCATTTTTCTTGGGCTGGAAATGCTGTTGCTAAAAGCCATATTCATTCTCCATTCCTTGTGGCCCAGGGGAGCTTGGTAGGGCAGTCAAACTGAAGGCAGAGCATCTAGGAGCTGAAGAGGTGTCTGGTGTATGAGAGTAATGTCCTGGCGCTAAGAATCAAAGCCAGTGTTCCCCTGCTCTGCCTCAAACTTCCTCCTTATACAGTCACCTCAGATAGGGTTATTTTTCTCTCTCTCTGCCCCAGTTCCCTGTCTGTAAAGTGGTGATAACAGCACTTCCTTACTTCGCAGGGATGTTATGAGGACAAATGCAGCTCAAGCTGTGGGGCTCTTGGATACTGTGGTAACTGGGAGCACAGATGGAAGAAGGGAAATGTTCCACATAAAAGCTTTCTGTTCTTTGAGCCCAGTGGTGGTTTATGGCACTGATGTGAATGTGGCTTCCACTGAAGTCATGGCTTGACTGGTGCCATGTCTTTCCTCCAAAGGTTTCCCTGCTCATTCCTGTGTGCCTACAGGGAAAACACTTCACATCCTTCTGAATGTGATTGTTTGGGTCCTTGGCTGCAGGCTCTGTAAGCCCAAGAGCCTGGGTAAGTCTTGCTGTCTGTTTTTCGGCCTGGCCTGCTCACAGTTACTGAATGGAGTGTATGCTTCTGGCACGTGCCACCCAGGGCATTTCACAGACTAACTCACACACTGGAAGGAGTTAAAAATACGTAAGAATGGATTTTCACTTGCAAAATCCAAACTCCTGTAGCAGTTACTCTGAGCAAGCCCTGGACTGCAGTGTGACCAGAAGAAAGCAGTTGTCCCTATAACTGGTTAAATTTCATAGAAACCACATCCTTTGTGTTGCCACTGACAACATAACATTCCTTAATGTTTGATTTCAAGCAAAGCTTTATTACCCAGCTGTACGTGCAAGCATACTTTCTTCTGAAAATTTTCTGTCCGGAGTCACCACAGAGTGAAACTCTTTCCATTTTAATGTGGACTTTGTAGTCTTGTTGATATACAGTACAAGCAGGTAAGAGACAGGAAACCTGTCTGCTTAACATGTACATTGTCACATATCTGAAGGGAAGGAGGCGGTGAGTTTTGTTCACTTGAATCTTGCTCATGCAAATGAGTTTGGTTCTGGGACCTTTTCAGGCCAGGAGGTGAAAATATACTTCATTTATTGCTTGCTCCTTGGAACATGGGGCTCATGTCATCTTTCTTGTTCACCTGCTTTGGTAAATTCTATATTTAGTTGTCTCTGCCCATCCACTTGAACAGGACAAAAATAACTTCAGTGTAATCCATCCTCTCTGTACTTTCCTCTCCACCCCTTCCCTCCCCTTTCCTTTCCTGCTGCTAGGTTTAGGGCATTCAGTTGTTTGGGAAGTGGTGTTTGTTTTGCTTTGTTTCCTTAAGAGTAGGGTTGGAGGGCAGGAGAAAACATTTATACTCTGGCATAAAATTGTTGTGAAGAGTATGTAAACTGTCAGAAGCACTTCCTCCTCTCTTACTACATTTGCTGAGGGGTCAGGGTGTGCGCAGAGTGTGTGGAGGGAGGTGGAGCAGAGAGGTTGGGAAATGACTTGCATGTGGCATACATCTGTCTGACAAAAAGCCAACCGTGCCAGGGGATAAACGGACAAACAAATAGTGTTTCAGTTCTGAACTCAGAGGTTGAACTTAGAGTTTGCACAGGAGCAACTCTACAGATAAGTTTCCAATTGGACCTTGACTTGTGTTGTGCAAACACGTAGTAGCTAGCACAGAGGAGTCTGTCCTCTAAACCTCTGCCTGGGAGAGGATCTGGGCACAGGCTGTGCTTTGCACGGCTTCTCCTATGTCTCAAAATGGGGCATATATATATAAATATACATATATATTTGTGTGTGTGTGTTCATATATACGTGGTCTAACACAGATCAACACTGGCCAAAACCCCCAGAAGTATATGAGCCTTAACCCCTTGCTTTTAGCATGAATTAAGGTGAAGTAGCATTTCTGTTATTCTGGCTGTGGACGTTGGCTATTTTTGGATTGGATAAAGAATGTCCACTGAACTTACCAAAATGCTTGCTGTCTATGTTATCTGAAATATTATTGTCTTCCACTATTAAGCTGATAGGGATTTAAGGGAAACAGTATTGTTTTGGTGAAACTGCTTTGAAATACAGCCTGCCAAGTTCTTGTATCTTGAGCTGAGTGTTGGGTATGTTGTTGTTCCTGACAGACACGTTGTCTGGAGATGTAGGGGGACTGATTGTTCCGACAAAAAATGTTGCTTTTTGTAACTCAAGCATTTTTTTGTTTAAAGATGTTAAAGAGGGTGATGAGGAGCAGAAAGATTATGGGAAAACCCTTTAATTGATGCCTAATAAAATTCAAGTTGTTTTTTCAGTAAGTATTTCATTTCAGTATCTGCTTTTCAAAAGAAAGTGAGATTGGTTTTTTTTTTCCTATTTTTGCATTCATAGACTTAGTGAGGACAGAAGGAACAAAGAGTTGGTTTTGAAAATTGGTCATGATTTTAAAGATTAGAATTCTTTGTTCTTCCTCCTCTTTTGCCTGTGTGCCAATAAAAGCCCGAGCCGCGTGGCAGTGCAGCCCCATTTTGACTTGCACCCTGAGTGATGCAGGTGTGAGCTAATTGGAGGATGCTGATCATGTAGGATCTTCTGTGGTGTGAATTGTGTTGGGCAGTACACTGGAACCACTCACCAGACTTGGCTTGCACTTAGGAGCCAAAATCCTGGTTTGAGCCCTCACACTGTGGATTTTTAACAGGGCTCACTATCAGAGCCCACCTCCCCTCTGTGTGGTGGTGTTCGATTGCCTTGGCCCCAGTGCTCAGTCCTGCTTTTAAAGCAAAGGGCACTTGAGTTTCTAGGAATGTTAATTCCTTACTTTGCAAGCACAAATACGCACTCTGGGTATTTGGAAAGGAGTGGGCCCCAAATTTAGAGCTTAAGCTCCCAGGCACGGTGTAATCCTGTTAGGAGTCTGGGCTGCTGCGATGGTCCCGGGCAGGCTGTGCTGCCTCACAGGCATCTGCTTCTCTGCCGACCGAGTCAAGTCAGTATCCTCAAAACTGCAATTTACACTGTAATGATGGATTACACTTGTCGTGGTTTACAGAATTTTGTGTTGTGTGTTTAATAAAAGAAAACACTTTTTAATGCTTATTATTTCTGAAGTCCAATACGTCTGAACTAAAGCTCAGTGTATGCAAGGCAAACTATGCTTTAATTTTACAATTGTCTGATGGGACTTTGCGATTTATTTGTTGTTACTTCCTTAATGATGTTGCAGTCAGAGGCACTGTTTTGCTAAATGTTGTGTAAAAAGTAAATTGTAGCACAGCAGATGTTGGTATTTGGATGGATGTCGGTGCAATGGGGGGACAGCAACAGTCATCTCTGTCAGCTGTCTTCAGGCTCGGCAGGCCTGCTGCGTGGTTACTTTGGTGTGTAAAAACAGCTCGTTTTGCAACTGGGAAGTTTGGCATTACATTTGGCACTGAGCCATGTAGCTGGGTTAACACAAGTGTTTATCCAGTGATTTTCTCAAAATTGGTAACTTGGAGAGAATGTTATTAAACTTCAGTACAAAGGAAGGGGGAATATGGCTGGATCTCTTCTTTCTAAAAGGCATTTATGTTTATAATCCTAAACTTCATTTTTTAAAAATTCCTTTTATTTCCCTCACCCCTGTCTTTTTTGCTTTTTCATCATCATACTTTTTCCAGCTTACTGTTTACAGTTTCGTTTTTGAAGATTAAGACATGGAAGCATACCCGATGAAATGCCATAACCACCTTTCTCTCCATCCTGTGTGCTGTCATGAATTAGGTGCAAAGACTAGAGGACTGCAAATGAAGCTGTTTAATTGCCACCACCCAGAAATTGGTAGAAATTCCAACTGCAGCATGAAATGAGAGCCTGCTTGTATGCGTATCTGCAGAGCAGTTGATTTCTGTATGATCAATTACTGTAAATTTTACCTTTGGGTTAAATACAAGAATCCTTGCAGGCTGTCAAAAATTTTTCATAGGAAGTTCTGTTCATATTGGATATATTTCTTTATGGAAGTAGCAATTTAGGCTGCCTTTTCAGTGAGGATGGCCAGGAGAGTGTGGTAAGTTTTGCAGAGCAGCAGTTTCAATCAGATTTTATACCTGAAGTTTGGAACCTGTTGATTTAATGTTCATTGGGAAACTTTATCATAAAGGATTAATTTTACAAAACCATTTTAATCTTTACTGTACCTGTGATTAAATAGCTAGGTGTTTTAATTGCTTAAAAAGGCTTCCATTTCTTTTGGAAATGGGAAAATGATTGAACTAGGAAATTTGGATTCTTTGATGAGGGGAAGAAAAGTGTATAGAAAACTTATTTTCTCAAACCTTTGATAGGGACCCAGTAGTGCACTTATGCTTAGTTAATATTGTAGTTGAGCTGCAATTTTACCACCAAATAAAATACCAGGACAGTAATTTTCATTTGGATATACTGTTCTCTCTCTTTTTTTCTTTTTTCTTTTTTTTTTTTTTTGAAGAAGAGGGTGTTACCTGTACTGTCCAATTTCTATAGCCAAATGTGTCTTTAGAAAACCATAATTTGCAATAAGTCTGCCCACAACCAAGGTTCATTTAGTGTGCTGTGGATAAATGAAAATTGCAAGTGTTCAGTGACTGCTTTTTGGAAGCATTTTTGTCTCTTAGTTTGATACTCAGGCTGTAATCCTGAAGTTAAAAAGGTTTTCTCACAGGGGATGGGGAAATAAATGTGTGAAAGCATTAATATGGGAATAATCTAAACCTTATAGCTTCCCCATACCAGAGGGTGTTACAGACTTTGTGGCCAGTGTGACACTGGAAGATTTTGCTGGGAGTATTGGCTGTGTGTGTGAAGGAGCAGGGTCAGTGCAGCGACACTGTGCTCACAGCCAGGCTCCACACTAGCTCTGTGTAACATACCTATGTTTGTGTGTATCTAAAGGATACAGCTTTGATATTTAAGTTTGCTGGATTTGGCTGTGTCAAGAACGAGGTCCTGAGCGAGAAGCATATTCTCCCCATGGACTGGGCACAACCTGTGCTTCCAGCTGCCTGTGTTGGTGCTGGGACAGGAGCAGGAGAAGACTGGTGATGGCCACAGGAACAACTGGCATGGCCTGGGGTGGGGTCAGGCTGCTGCCTCTCCCTGCCTGTCTGTGCGCTCAGCCCAGTCAGCACCTTCCCCTCTGCCCATCAGAGACCCAGCTTGTCCCTTTGTCAACACTGCTCTGATGCAGCAGACTTCAGCCAGAATTGTAGCCACATCTTAACTCATGTCTAACATGCTTTTCTGCCTCCCAAAGGTGCCTCTATCCTCCCTCTTTCTCCTCCTGCTCCCCTCCGACCTTACTGGCAGCAGCAGGGTTTGCAGGGTGGCCTTGCTTGGCTTAACCCCTGGAGTGGCAGAGGAGCCCCCAGCAGCTTCCACCTGAGCTGGAAGTGTCAGCTCAGGGACCAGCGGCAGGAAATGCTGTAAAACAGAGCATGTGCTAAGCATCGAGTGGGGCTTGCATGCAGGCTTTTCTGTACCTGTGTCTGTACCTTCCTTGCCAGAAATCCCTGAGGCACAAGTATAGCCCCAGATGGCCTTCAGGAGTGTTACCCCGGGTGACCTGTAGGGCTTTTTCTCTCTCCCTAAAAAAAAAAAAAAATTATAAACAAGAAAATGCAAAAAGCTGTCATATGAGTTTAAAGCTTTATTTATGATTTTCTGGCATTCTCAGACTTCAAGTGTGGCAATCTGACTTTCCTGGACAGCTGTTGTAGTTGTTGCAAGTTCTGTGGTTAGGCATTACAGGGATGTGTTTTGGAGTTTTTTGTGCTTCTGTTCTTTGGGGACATCCTAGTGAGAGTGGGAAGATGGAACTGCAGAGAGTGGACTGTGCTCAGTTATGGCATAGGGCTTTCAGGATTCGGGTGGATGAAGGAATGTGCATAGTGAGGAGCAGCTGTGTGGTGTGCTGTGCTTGGAAAACCAGGTGTGGAGGAAAGGTGGGGCCAATGCAGCAGTCCCTGACCTCAGAAGATCCAGTGAGGCAAGTGCCAGATTTGATGCCCACAGAAACTGGTGCGAGTTTAGGGTAGGCTGGGGGTAGGAGGTGATGTTTGTTTTTCCCCTGCTTATAGGAGCAGTTTGACTAGAGAAGATTGGAATTTTTGCCATGTCTTCCCAAAACAAAAGTATGAGGCAGTGCGGACTAAGAAGTGTAATTCAAGCTCCCATCTTCTGTGTCCATCTGCTTCCCACTTCTGTGTGGGGTATACTGTTCATTTTTTATGCTATTTTTAAAATGAAAAGTGACTTTAGTGTAGCAAGATGCTGTTGGCAACAAGGAAATGAATTTATGGTAGCAGTGCCCAGGTATGTGGGTCTTTATGGTGTCTTTTTTCAGGTTGGTCTTTATTTCATTCTTCTTTGTGTAAGAAACAGATTTTCATGTGACTGACTGAAATGCATCTCTCCTGGAGCTTGAAGCTGTTAGGGAGACGTCTAATAAGCTTAATATAATAGATAACTTTGGGGTTCAGAAATTAGCTGTGATTATATGTATGTGTTTTAGACACGTTTCAATGTCTAAATGCATTTTATGCATTTTAGACATGTTTCAATGTTACAGGGCTAAATTGTGGTACCACTGAAATCCAGCAGGAATTTTGCTGTTTGATTATATTAAGACTCAACATTTTTACTGTCTGTTATAAAAATAAATGAATTGTAATAGTGTGTCTGACTGAGCTTGTGACCCTGTTGAGGCAGCAGTGTGGATTGTGCTCTGCTTTACGGTGACGACACACCTCAGTCCAAGGCACAGAAATCCTTGGCGAAGTTTCTTACGCCTGTGTTACTCGGCTGAGCTTAGCCCCAGAGCTGCGGTGGCTGTTCTGCTCTTATGCCACTCAGTAGTGAAGTTGCTTTAATAAATTCTCAGCATGCAATTAAGTTACTTCGCAAGATTCCTCCGAAGTGAGGCAGCACTCCTGTTATCTGGAGGAGATTTTCATTGCTGAGTTTGGGGTAGTGACTCAGTAAAACTTATCTGTGGAATACTAAATTTGGAGGCGTAACCAGGAGGTTGCCATGATAACAAATATTAGAACTTGCTTTCTGGGAAGTGCTTCTAATTTTTCCATTGATGGCCATTAAATGCCTCAAGATAAATGAAACTTTTTATTAGAACTAACATGGTCTCCTTGTGCTCCTTCAGGATTTTGTAGACTTGCTAGCAACAAAATGAAGAAGGGAACTCCAAATTAGCCCCAGCGCTATAAAGACACCACCTCTTTTTTTGATCTTACTTCTTATTTTTTCCATTGAAATACTTGCTTAACTTTGCTTTCATTCATCTTTCTACAAAATATTTACCCAGTAACTGTTTGTATAAACATGTTTAAAATTCTGCATTGATTTTATTTTCTTGGCTCTTTTAAGAAATTTCCTGATGCACAGCGTGGTCGCACAATTACTGGTAGAGCTTTTATTGTAAGTGGCCAAAAACAACTCCATGCATTTATGTTGAAAATTAGGACTCAAACCCAGAAGCTAAAGGGTAACAATACAAATGTGTTAATTTCTTGCTCTCCATAAATTGCTTATTTATTAAAGTCTGTGTTCTGCAGCTTAGTTTTTACAAAGAGAACTTTTTTTTCCCTTTTCAAACTGCCTCCGAAGTTGGTCCATATCGTCTGTTTTAGAATGCTGCTGTTTCCATAAATCTCCCCTAATGTCCGTTAGCCTTTTTTTTCTCCAGTTCTTTACAATTCCCTGAAGTTTTGATTCGCTTTGTGAATGACACAATGATGTGGTAATGGGAGTCTAGAAGAGCAAGCCAGGGACTCAAGGAGTGGTGGATGAAAACATGTGGATGTTTTCAATGTGGATGTTTTCTGTTTTCTTTTTGGCTGTGTCCTGCTTTTTCCCTCCCCTGCTCTTGCTTTCCCATGGGCACCCACCCCCCAAGCTACCAGGTCCTCCCTCAGCCTCACCAATTTCGGGATTTTAATGAGGAACCTCTGCTGAGTAGTTTTCAGGTTTAATGTTCATAGAGCAAATAAATGCATAATAAAAATCACTCTTGCCCAAGTCTTTTGACTCACCTAATCTTTTTTTAATGGGGCAGAGTGAGGGAAGGGACCTAAAATAATTTTTAATCAGTTAATGATGCTTTTCCTGAACATCCCCTATGTTTAGGCCACTTGAGGAATACAAGTTAAAAAAACTGTGATTTCAGTCTTAGTTTGTTCTGGAAGAGCTTTGGTTTGTGTCTGGTTTTTTTGCTTTGTCCCCTCAGACACTGCCAGTCTCTAGATGGGATTTGCTGAAGAACAAAACTGGGTTTGTGATATTCAAATCAGGCATGTGTTCAGATGAGCACAAGAGTCATGGCTAAGGATTCTTAGGCGAAGAGGTAAAATAATTGAATCAGCTTTCAGATGCTGTCTAGAAAAGCCCATCCTTGTTCAAATACACCAGGGTGTGGTGTGTTTGGTATTTTTGGTTTAGTTTTTATTTTTCTTTGTATTTGTAGTAGACATAAAATCTTTGGAGGACTAAGTCACACTGTTTTTATAACTATATGGGGTGTATTTAAGAGCCTGATTTGCAAAAATATTGACTGTATTCAGATTGAGCTTGAGGAATAGTTGTAGCTACCTCTTTCCTCTAAGGGAAGATATTTAAAAACTTGCAGAGGCTTATTAGCTTAAGTGCCTTGTTAGCTGCTTGTGCTATTTTCCATCATAGTCAAGGTAAAAATTACTTGGGGAGAAATAATTGTTCTGAGTATGCTTAATTCAGTTCAGTGAATCTGACACCTCCTCTGTCATTTTTATTTATTTATAAAAATGGGAGAGAGTTGGGCACCTATCAGAAGCAGAGAAATACATGATGGCGCTTTCTGTTACAGGAATGTTTTATTTTGTTAAAATGCCGTAGCTGCTTGTGAGTTTATTGCAGAAAAGATTTCTCTAATCGTGTTGGGACACCTCATGGTAGTTTTAAGTCCTTTTGTTTGCACCATGAGGTAGTGAAGATGGCAATTCACTCTGAGATTGTTTTCAGTATAGCTTAAGAAATCACTTTATATTTTCCTGTAATTTATGTAGCTATCCTTAAAACTGCTGTTTTTAATGAAATTTCATTTACATCTTCTCCCACCGGAGACAGCTGTAGGTTAGGACTAGTCTGACTAAGCTGTGCCAAAGGTAGGAGTAAGGAGTTTTTTACATGCTGATTAATTCTCTTTTGCTCCTTTGGGAATATCTGGTATTGCTTAAATTGATTGCTGTAAGCAATATGGCAACATTTTTGACCTTCTAAACTGAAATTCAGCAGAAAAAAAAAAGAAAAATATAAACCTCCATGTTTCAGTTTTACATAACTATACAGTTGAAATATAGTGGTAAAAAATACAGAGGTGTCATCTTCTGCAGTGGTAGTGTTGGCTGGTGATCTCAAACCCTTTGGCAGAGATGGAATCTGAGAACATAGTAGTTGTCCATCCCCTACATAGAGAAAGTATTGGGTGAGGATCTGTTTTTCTTTCTCCATAATCTGTCTTCTCATCTCTCCCATGGCCAGCTTTGTGAATCAGAGCCCCCGTTGCCTTCTTTAGGTGTTTCCCACTTGTGCTGTTGTGTAACTAAAGACAGGGGCAGCTTCCAGTACGTTTACTTTTCTATGTAGCTTTGTGGGAAACCCTAAGCCAAGGCTGTGTGCTGCTTTCTGAAGTTAATTTACAGATGTGGGGGGCCAGGTGACGAGGAGTTGTCCTCCCGTGGCTCCCTTTGTTGCTCGAAGGCCAGACGGCTCATCCGTCACCCTTCACCCCACCTCCAGCGCCCCTCTCCCTCCCTCCCTCCCCATATTCCCCCAAGATATGATAATGAAGCAGGTGCCCTGGATTGCAACTCTCCCTGAGCGTGAGAAACGGCAGGAGGTTTAGAAAAGCTGAAACCAAGGAGGAGGAGGCGGCACTTTTCCTGAACCTGTTGGCAGTCACGTCAGTCACGGCCATGCACCCCACAGCCGCCCTGCTGCCCACGGGGGAAGAAAGTGGGGAACAGATTTGTCGTGCCCCGAATCAGCCTGTTGGGACTGTGAGACTCTGCATTAGGGCAGTGCCGTGCACAGACGAGCCAAGCTGTGCAGTGTTGGCTTGGCGTGGTGGCCAAGCTGTGCAGTGTTGGCCATGCACAGAGGAGGTGGAAGAGCCAAGCTGTGCAGCGTTGGCCACGCAGAGGAGCTGAGCTGTTCGTGCAGCGCTCGCCTGGCGCAGTGGCCGTGGGCTGCGGGTGACCTCCCCACCGGGGAGCAGCCCCGGCGGCAGGCCCGGCCACCTCATTGAGATTCCAGGCACAGGGAGTGCCTCTGCAGCTGTACGCTGGAGGCGGTGGCCGAGGAGGCATCCAGAGAGGGGCCCCAAAAAAAATCTTCAAAGAACTGGCCCCTTCACTGTGCCTCTGAATAGGCAGACAAACCAGAGGTCCTCCTCTCTCCGCCAGCATGTTGGGAAAGACATTAACATAACCTCTTTTCTTTCCTTTCTTTTTGATTTCCCCAAGCTACCAAAAATCTGCTGTGTTTAAATATCTTGTTCTGACAGTTTGCTAAGGGGAGCAAAGAGTGGTGCACCAGCCTGATGGGTGTCTGTGCAGCTATTTTTATAAAAAACAAAACATATTTGAGATGAGAGTTTTCATTCAGGTCACCCTAGACTTAATTGTTTGGTGTCAGGTCGTTAAGATCCAGAATTAGCTCCCTGCACTTGGAAAGGGTTTGCTTCCGAGTACTTTAGAAATACAAAAGCAAGTTTTCAAGCCCTGCTTTCTTTTTCCAAATCTGTTTTGATTTCAGCTGGTTTTGAAGCGAGTGGACACTTACCCAATTTATTCAAGCAGTGAAAACTAACTGTAAATCTCCATCCCACTCCTCCGCGCGAACGAGATGGCAGCTCCTGAGAGCTTCCCATCTTTAAGGAAATTGGCATCTGTTTTCTGACTCCTTATTAGGCCGACAGGATGCAGACCACTTCTCATGGCCATTGAGGCTCAGAAATGAGTCACTCCGCCTTTGACGGGTGGCACATTAGCGCTGCGATTGGCATAACTTTCATGCTCCCTCGGACAGGAACTGGGGCTGTACAAGCAGGGAGTGTCGTACATCATCAGAGCGTGTGGGAATGTAGAGAAGGCTTGCGTAACTCAAAAGCTCTAATTTTTTGAATGTTAAGCTTAAATGCAATTAAAGGTGCTACTTCTGATGCTCAGAGCAGAAAGTTTAATGCATTATTTATCCCTAGATTTGTGGTAGCCACTTGACTGCATTTCATATAACTGAGACCTTGTTTTCTGTCAGTGCTCCTGGGCTTGTTACTTGGTTACTTTGGGCCATAAGAAAGTTAATAGTTGGTCCGGTGCTTCTGTAAATATCATGGGATAGCACTGGATGCTGACTTGGTTAACCTAATGATTTTTTTTTCAAACCATTGGTATGTATGAGTTGATTAAAAAAAAAAAAGCAGAGGCTTCTTAAATATAGTCTGTTCTGAATTAAAGGGTGTGGTGTTGGCTTTGAATGAGCTTGATGCAGCAACAAGCATGCAGCAGTTGGTAAATAAAGATGGATTTTCTTTTGTTCTGCTGGTGCTTGCTGCTCATTATTCTCCACTTACCCCGTGAGCTTCCCAGGGAGTGGCAGCTGTTTCTGATGTTAGACACTCTATCAGTGGTAGACAGCTCCAGATTCGGTGAGATACTGTTGTGGGGAGGAGAGGAAAATAATCGAACCCTGCATTATTGTAAATCCTCAGTAGAATTAACTTTTCATGAACCAAAGGAGTTTTGTGTTTAACTTTTTCTGAAATATTCAGGCAGAAGTGTGCTTTGCAGTATGTGTTACAGCGAAAAGGCTTTTCTGGCATGAGATGGATTTACATTGTAAGTGTGTGTTAAGTATTTTAATGTGCAGTGTGTGGGGGCAGACACAAGGCAATAAAGGGAAATCAGTCTAAAACAATCTTTGTGTATGTTTCCAGATATATACAGTTTGGGAATCTTTGCAATTTGGAAATTGCTTGGAGTAAACAGAATGGTACATAAAGATTTTAAATAATAAAGCTAGCAAGCTACAGAGAAGTCTGTTTGGTTCCAGGATTTTATATGTAGGATTTATAACCCATGCTTTTGCTTTCCTGTCTCTGCAGTGTTAGCATTCTGTTACTGAAAACAAAGAAGGCTCTGCCAGGGCATTACACAAGCAATGAATCACAGAGGAAAAAATGTTTTGCTTTGTAAATTGTTCACTTTTCCATGGTGGATCATTTTTTTTTTTTTTAGTGTTGTCTGATAGAATTTGCCACACATGCTTGCATTTACTGTATTCGGTACAATTCTTTCTAGTGTGACTACATAACTGCTAATATTAGTGACTTCAAGTAACTTCTTCTTGTGATTCTTAAAAACAAAACCGCAACAGGAACAAAGAACACAAGGGCAAAAATTGAAACAGCTCAGTTCACTCTTGAGGCATGACAGCTTGCTGAGTATATCAGAGGAAGGAAAAGGTGTTGATGTTTTTCAGACAGCTTTATCCCAGCAGTTCCACATAATTATTTTTTTGTCTGTATTGACAAATTCTTTTTCTGAATCTAGTACTCAGATTGGCTGTCACCTTTTGATGTGGTCTTCATGGGCTGTAGGCCATTTATAGTCTTTTAGCTGATCATAAAGACATAAACTTGTTTCTTAAGAATATATACTCTGTACATCTTTTTGATGACTGTTGGTGAATCTATGTGTCCGAGCTTCTGCAGAGGAGCTATAGCTTGCTCAGGCTTGAATGTAAAATTATAGTTGGAGATCATCTGTTGGGGAAGTCACACACCAGGCAGTGTCTTGCCACTTTTTTGCAGGATGCAGAAATACAACCTCAGTCTGTTATATAATAAAAATTTATACCACAGATGCTGCACTGTGCCTCATACTCTCCTTGGCAAGAACAATAATCAATAGTATGTCAGATTGCCATATTACAGTATACATTAAGCTCCAGACATGTGGAAAAAATGTTAAATAAAATCATATTACTTATTTGCAAATTAAAAAGGTGGATCAGGAGCCATAACCAGCTAAAGCAATGCTTAAAGGAAGATCCAAGTAGAATGATCCCTGCAGAAAGACTGGTGGTAATGAAATCCTTGATTTTTCACACAGAAAAAGTGAGTGTGGAGGAGGATGCTATATATGTATGGAATGCACCATTTTAAAGACTCTGTGATTAATCCTGTTAGAGGATGTTTCTAACAGAGAAGCAGATTGGTGGGATAAAGCTGTAAGAAAGTATGAGAGCCAAACATAAGCATCTAATCTAAGAGAACGTCTCCTGTGACAGTACAGTGTAATTCTGTTTAAAATTATGTATACTTCACTGAAAATAACCAGACAATAATTTCAGAATCTGCAAAAAATTAATGTCCCCTCTGTAAATGCCAATGGGGAAGACATGTAGCATAAATTAGATAGTAAGGGAAGGGGAAGCTCTCTGTCTTGTCCCAGTTCAGATATTTTTTGTCCCATCCAATCTGGATTTAGTCCTAAGCGCAGGTATGATAAGGGGTATGTGGTGGTTCTTAGATCTCCTGGGTGTGCTTTATGCAAGAGAAGAAAATACCAGCGAGTCAGGTATGTAACAGCATGTTCCAAAATCCTGATCGTCTGGGCAGCCACCTCCCCAACCTGCTTACCTGGCAAACCTCTAGTCAAGAGCTGGGCTGAGCATGCCACGTATCTTCTTGTCCCTCTAGTCACATCTGTGGTGTAATAGTAATGAGATTGGAGTAATCTCACTGATCTGGGCCGAGTTGGACTGATAATTTAAATGTGAAAGGCTTCATAATCTCCTGCTGATCCCAGAAAGTTTTCAGCATTTAATTAAGGTCAGAATTAAAAAGATGATGACAACAAAACCTTCTACATTTACCTCCTTGCTTATAAATGTTAAGCCATGACAGGTGAGTTCTTCTGAAATTCCTGGAATGATGATGACACTTTTGTAAGCCCCTAATAGGTTGGTGTAACACTTGGGGCAGTAACAGCTGCCTCCAAAAAAATGCTGAGAAGGTTTGTGCTCCTTTTTCCTCTCCTCTTTCTTGCCCCATACCTGTTTCATCAGTTCAAATGGATGTTTTGTGCAGAGATGGCTCTGTGTGACTCTCTCTAACTGTTCAGTAGCTCTTAGTTTTTTGCTTTAGACTACAAAATTGAAAGCCCAACAAGGGCTAAAGAGGTGAAAGCAGCTGGTGGGGGCTGTGCACACCCTTGGCTGTGTGGTGTGGGCATTGGGGTTGCTTCTGCTTCTGTGTGCAGGAGGGAGAAGGATGAGCGTGAACGGAGAAGTGACACAGCTGCTGCCTGAAGCAGGTTGAAACTGCACCACAGACAGAGAGGAGGTCTGTGGGGAGAGGAAGGAGACAAAGCAGCTGCAAGGGAGTTCCTGGGGCAGGGTGCACTTCGCTGGGAGAGAAATTACCAGCGGAGGAAAGCTGAGCAGCGGGAAAGGAGGAGAGTGTGAGGGGAGCCTGGGAGAACAGGAGAGCAGCAGAAGGTTGCCAGAGCCAATAAATCTGGTGAGCCTTCTCCTCTCACTCTTTGTGGTTGTTTGAAGAGCTTGCCAGCAGGTGAACCTGTGGGCACTGAGCACCAGCCACTGCCGGGCAGCATCCCAGGGTGCACAGGCGTGGTCCTGCTATGGCAGGCTGGAAAGGAGTTCAGCTCCCAGTGTGCTCCCTCATCTTCTCCCCAGTGTTAAACAAATGAGCAGGAAACCATACAGAAGGGAGGAGGGTATGGTTGATGCTCAGCTGTGGGTGCTTTGTAGTTGACCATTTGCTTTTAAAATTTTTAAATCAGTTGTTGGGGTGAGTAGAATTGGAAAAGTGTGGCCAGTACTATGTTTAGAATAACACCTTGAATGAGGTTTTTGTGACTCAGTTGAGTAGAAGTGTTACTGCAGGACCTTGTAGGACGTAGAGGGGCAGCTTGGCACCATGAAAAGCTATATGAGCTTCTCGAGAGACTGCCTCAGAAAACAAGGATCTGGTCAGTAAGCAAAAAACTGAAGCATACTGACAGTCATCCAGAAGAGCCACAGGTGGGACCTCTGTCTTCCTTCCTTGAAGACCAGCTTAATAAATCCAGTAAATAACTGAGCTTTTGATGAAGTCTTTTCTTCTTATTCTACTGCTGGGCATTTTGAATGTGGCTGTAACACAGTCACGCAAGTGTCACCTGTGCAGGTTACTCAGATGAGCAGTAGCATGGTGTGAGCAATGAGTGTTTCCTCAGACAAAGAAAGGTGGCGTATCTTTCAGAGTAGATGTTTGTTTTCTACTTTGTGGTGGCTATACATCATCCAGTGTTTTCCCCTTCATATTGTGATATATCATCTTGTGTTTCATGCTTGAGATGTTGTGAGAGAAGTGAGTGATGTTATGTAACATAATCAGAGAATTATCTTCTTATGGTCTAAAAGTGACTGTTGGTTTGATAAAGCAGTTGACTAATTAGTAAATTACCCATTGTTGTTTAAAATACTTGCGCTGCAAAATGTAAATGAAAAAAATTTCTCCACTTGTCAGTATGAAAAATGACAATAGCAAAAATAATACATAGGACATCTGCTCTGATTTTTTTAAAATTTAAAATGCATTTAAGGCAGATGTTGCAGAATTTGAATGGAAATCAGAGTAGATAGAAGAACAAAACATAGCTGTTTACCTTTTATGAAGTCCCATTTTCATGGCTAACATCACTATCAGTATGTGACTCAGTGCGTGTATTTTTCCACTGCTTGTATCAGACCGAACTGAATGTTCTTAAAACTGCTGCTGTCAGGATGACGTATAGTTTCAATATTAACAGAAATTATTGGTGTGTCCGTATTTTGGGGTGTTTTCTGATGTTGTCTCCCTTTGCTCATCCTCTCTTTCCAGGAGAATACATCAAAACATGGAGGCCGCGGTATTTTCTATTGAAGAATGATGGCACCTTCATTGGCTACAAGGAGCGACCACAGGATGTTGACCAGCGGGAATCACCTTTAAATAACTTCTCAGTAGCTCGTAAGTGTTTTTAGCTACTCCCTTGTTCAGTTTGGGGGTTGATGTCTTCTTGTAACATAGCTAGTAAGCTGCATCAGTGACATTCAGATCTGCCCAGAGCAATGTATCTAAACACTAAGCGTGTTTATTTGAGCTGATAAATCCCGCTGTGTTTCTCAGAATGATTTGTGATGTAGAGGTTTGATGCTCTGCTTTTTCTTTTCTTTTTTTTTAAAGTTTTCTAGTAATTTACCATTTCTGGTTATTGAATAAAATGGGTTTATTTGTTAATATTTTGTATATATGTTACTCAGCAAATGGCTTTAAAGTGAAAATTCACCCAGGTGCATGTACTTGGCAGGCAGGCACAGCCAAAGCATTTCTGCCACCAAATCTGGATTCCAGTGGCATTGACATAGGTCAGAGTTATTCAGTTGTTAGCATAAGAGAATGCAGAGTGAGCACAGGTTTTAATGAAACACGCTTGGTTTTTCTTAATTTTGAACACAAACCCCCAGTTCTTCTATCAAAGCCAACAAAAGAGTTTGGCAATAATAACATCTCCTAACCTCTGCACTCTCTTCTATGCAAACATTTCCGACTTTGCTCAGGTGCTGCAGCACAGGATGTGATAGAAGACACTGAAGATAATTTCCTTTTCTTGCTCACGTTTTTAACCTTTCACTGTATACTTCCAGCTTTTATTTTCTCCTGTTCTTAATCTTTCCTGTCTCATGATTTGCCTGTGTCTCGTTCCACCACTTAAAAATAGATCATTGTGGCACCTGTTACTAACAATGATCTGTGTTCCTGGTGACTACTGAAAGCAAAGCTCTGCAGAGAGAAGGGTAGGGGCTTTCTCTCTTCATTACAGGGTAGCTCGAAATACAGGGGGTTCATCTTTGTAGCTGATCATTAAGCTGGCATGCATTTTGGAACACCCTGCTTGTGGAAGAGGGCTGGGCAGCAGTAGGAATTAATGGAAATGTTCATTATTTTTCCTCCAGTAGCAGCATATACCTGTTCTGAGTGATGATGGGAATAAATAATGGTTATGCTGTTGCCTGGTGCCTCTGTGCAGGATGCCAGGAGTGCTTTGGGGCTTTTTGTCTCATTTTAGAGAGAATTGTCATAGTGTTTTCATTTCAGTAATGACATGGTACTTTCCTCTTTAGACTGGTATCTTACAGATCAAGAAGGTAAAGCAAAGCAACAGAAAGCCATTAATTCATAAATGAATTCAGTACTTGGTCTATAGCCAGAGGCTTTTAACAAATGCACTTTCTGGAGGACACTTCCATCCTCTTGCTGCTAACTGCATTACTTGGGCAGCTCAGTGCTAAGGAGTAAAAATGTGTCCATTGCCTTTTCTTTGTCCAAGTTGCCTTTAAAATGGGTTAACTTAAATCAGTTTTCACAACAGGAATATGGTGGTTTTTTGGCAGATGGAGCCCATCAGTCTCAGCATTTATAGATAAACAGGTTTGTTACCATGGCATCGGAGCATTGTCGGAGAAGACGCAGCACATGCCTATAGATGAGTTGTAGTCCCTGTAAGAGTCATCGTGGGCTGGGTGGTGGGTGGGAGGATGTTCCTAGCTGTGGCTCTTGCCTGGTGAACCAGTAGCAGGTTGGGAAGGCCTTGATGATTGGAATGGGGCCTCCTTGCTAGAAGTCATTATTGTGGATTTGGGCCCACAGAAGCAGCTGTTTCCCCACCAGGATTTAATTTCTCATGTAGGCAGTAGCAGGCAGTGCTGCCAGCGTTTCTGTCCCTTCTGGGTGCCCTCCACACTTTCACAGATTAACAGAGTATTTCGAGTTGGATGGGACCCACAAGGATCATCAAGTCCAACTCTTCAAGTAAATGGCCCCTATGGGGATGGAACCCACAAACCTGGTGTGTAGAGCACCAGGCTCTAACCAGCTGAGCTAATCTCAGGAATCATTGTTTGGATGTATTTTGCACCACAGGCTTTCCCTTTGAACCTGCTTTGCCTGATCCTTTCATTTAGGTTAACGTGTCAAGTTAGTGTGAATGAATTTGAGCTGCCTCTGGAGGAAGGCTTAGGCCAGAGCACAGGCCTGTAGAAGCCTCCTGCCAGTGAAAGGTGAGGGAAATGTAGATTAAATATTTTGTAAAAATTAATCCTTCTGTTTTCTTTTCCTCCAAGAGACCATGATAGCCCTGACTCTTTTTGTTAATTAGTGAACCAGATTTTTTTTTAATGAGATGCCAGGCTGTCTCTCTGTCAGTCTGTTCTTTGGAAGTGGTCCCATGTTTCTGATTAAAATCTTTACCCTCTTCTGCTGTAAAATAATGTAGGCTTTTTTATCTTTGCAAGTAAAAGGAGGATTTTTTTTAAAAGGGAATTTTATTACTCGTAGTGTAAAATTCATATTCAGTGATTTTGTCAGCCCATGAGAAGTAGGAAATACTCAATTAGTGAGAAAACAGTGACAAGATAACAACTAATGGTGACCTGTCTTTTCCCCTAATAGGTGTGAAGAAAATAGTTAGCAATAAGTAGTGTGTGATTTCCTTGCGCTTGACAGTCTCTTCTTATGCACTAGCCTTTTTCTTTAGGTCTGTGAGGGTTTTGATCATACATTTTTGAAAACTTGTTTCTAAGCCCCTCTAGCTAAAGAGAGGCTCACAATTTATTTTAAATAACTTTTTTTTCACCTAATTTACCTTTTAAAACAGCTATATATCAATATTTGCTGTGTTTAAGGAGATTATTTTCTCTGGAATTTACCTATTGGTGATTCATTTAAAAAAAAACCCAACAAAAAACAAATGCAAAGGAACCCAAATTAACACTGCTGAAAGATGGTGCCTGAGTGTTTAACAGATTTTTTAAGTCTTATTTGTGTTTGCATTCTGTACTTTACCACTAATAAGGTAGAAGGAATAAAAAAATCTGTACCTAAAAGTTCAGCTCCAAAGCCCCTGCAGATGAATAACCAATAGAGGCTGTGTTGTAAATCTGTGAGATAAGTAGCCTTCATACCAGTTGTAATCTTGGATTATCAGGTATGTCTCCCTATTAGGTTTATAAACCTTTAAAACCATACAACTGAGAAAAGCAGTATGTTGTGAAAAACCACATGGAGAGAGAGGCTGTTCCTGTTAAAAAGGGATTATTTCTCCCGGCTGTCAAAAAGGAAGATGGACTGTGATGGTTTTGTTGTACTGCTGAAAACATAATTGCTCAACAATACAAGAGCTCCTTTTGGGACAGGACTGTGTGTCTGCAGTCAAACATTTATTGGAGGGCACAGGATGGCCAGATTAGTGGTTGGATTTTTTGTCTGCTTTTACTAAGAGCCATCTTTGTGCAGGTCTGTAATTTGGTGCTCCTGGCCCCTCACTTTTGCCATGCTGAACAGTTCAGAGCTGAATCTATCCACTGGTGCTAGCAGAAAACAAACACTTCAGCGTAATAATCCTGTTTGTCTTCCAGAAATTTTATTTCTTCATCATTCTTTTTTCCTCATTTACCTTTTTCCTTTTGTTTTTCTGTTTTCTTTTTTCTTTTTCTCCATACACTTCCTTAAAGAAGCCAAAGCAGGAATAGGAAGGATTCTTCCTTGACATTATTGTTTTAAGTGTGATGTCATTATATAGGGAGCAGAGTTTGACACTTTCATCGAAAGTAATCTGCCTTTTAGCTTAAGTGCTGGGAAAGCAAATATTGTGACATTTTAGAAAGTCACTGGGATAATACTAAGTGTCTTTCAAATACAAAATGGTAATTTCCATTTGAATGCCTTGGTGTCTATTCCTGTTAGGAACAATTTCTCTGTCCTACTTACTTTAAAAGACCAAACGCCAGGAAAGAATCAAGAGGTTCTTTAGAGCAATTTAAATAATTTTTAACAGGCTGCTGTTTATAGTACTTACTCTGTGGCAAATGAGGAATACTTAAATTTGCATTTCACAGGAAAAACTTGTTCGAAGTGGGTAAACGGCCCTTTGCCCCCATTTGAAATGTGAATGTTTTTATAGCAGAACCCCCAAACATGCTGTAAATCAGACCTAATACTACACAGCTTCTATATCTGTGCTCTGCTGGAGTGGTGTATGTTGCAGTACATGATTAGGGAAGGTGAATTTGGTGCTTCTCTAACTTCTCAGCTGCAGTGAAGAGCACACAGTTGGGTTTAAAAGTAAGGAAAGAACTACTGTTCATTTGTTTCATTGATAAAATCCATGTGATTGTCATATATGGTGAGAAATAAGTGGTAGTTTCAAACTTTCTAGAACCTATGTGGTACAGCACTTTGGTAAAGCAATTTAAAAGTAAAGCTTTCTGTATTTCTTGATATGTGCTGTTATGATTGAGCAGGGTAATTAGACAGCATATTGTTCACTAAACAAAACAATTCTGGGTGACATTCTTGAATTATAGTGGTTATTAACTGACAAATCTCTATTATTCATCTTGCTGTATGCCTTAAAGATTGCTGGATCAGCAAGCTTAACAAATCTCAATGGACAGTGCTGATTTAGGGGAAGAGTGACATTTAATTGGTCCCCTTCTGTGACAGAAAAAGCCTTGTGTGGTTTATCGTGATGAAATTAAATGGTTAAATCTAGTGTTCATGGCTAATTTAAATATCTGTGCAGCTACTTCAGAATGTGAATCTAAACTGTTTTTAAAATCTAAGCAAAACCTCTCTGTTAATTTCTCCTTAGCGTTGTACTTCGCGATAAGTATGGGAGAACAGCTCTGGATTAGCACAAGGTTAGGAAATAGCCTGATGTTGTTCTTCGAATCTTCTGCCAGATTCAGTGTCTTAGGGCTGCATTGTGCAGGCTCCTAGAGGACAACTCCAGCCTTAATCTAATCACATTAAGCAGATAAAAATGGGAGGCAGAACAAACAAACAACAAATAAAGAAAGGCAGCTAAACCGAGGTGGGCGGTCCGGGTGCAGGCGTGAGATTTTCGAGCGGAATTTATCAGCACCAGGCTCACGGGGCTGCGCCAGCCCGGGCAGTTGTGTTTGGCTTTCGTTGCCATTCTGTGAGAGAACAGAGGTGGCTGGGAGGCTGAATCCAGCGTGGCTGCGTCGCTGCGCGGAAGTTGTTTAATCTGGGTGAATGAAGGAGTGCCGTTTATCACGCTAAAGCCTCTGCATGACTCATTAATAAACTTTCTCTTATCTAATTGGAGTGCTTTGGTAGGATGCAGTATAACCTCAGCGTGCTATTAAAGAAAAATTATATTTTCTTGTCATGAAAAATGCAGAGTTACTAATTGAAAAGCTTATAATTCCAGCAGCAAATGAGGCGTGAAATATATTGCCAAAAATACGGCGCCCAAAAACACTGGCGGTAAATATTTTATCTTGGTGCTAATTAAGAGCTTGAACTTAAAACTGAGCATTCTAAATTTACACAATAATGAAATTAACCTAATGGTACCAGTGCAGCCTTAGTAACGTGTACTGTTATTCTGGTGGGTTCTGTCCTCGACTTGCACATTGCTGATGGTGGAAGAGGTTCATAGCTCTAGCAGTAAACAGAAATTTCTTCTTGTCTTCATAGTGCCTTTTTATTTACGTGGAAGTCGATTTAGAAACTGAAGAGCAAATAACAGCAAGCTTGTGGTTCCATTAACTGCAAGGAAAAGAGTTTAGTGCAAGAAAAAAACTCCCACAATTATATTATTTTTTCCCCCTGTTCCCTTGGTTTCTTAATTTGACTTTCCTCTAGCAGGAGCTGTTTAATTAATTAGCTTTTCTATTAATGTTTATCTAAAAGTGGTGGTTTGGCTCCTGTTGTTATTTCATTGATTTTCTTTTGCTTTTCAGATCTCTGTTAGTAGAGCTAAAGTGTACCCTTCATCAGGTGCATTTTCTGGCCCAAATTTGAAGGATAAACACTTGTAACATCCTAAGAAGCTTAAAGTAGTAGATGTGATTTAAAAATTTAAAAAAATTACACTCAGCTCTCTGAACAGAGACAGAACATTTTGATGAAGGAAGTGGTGGCTTTGCATGTAGCTGTACTTCTGTAGCCTTTTTAGGTTGTGCTTAAACCCTGGCAGTGATGGAAGCTGCTCGCTGTGTGTCCGTGCAGCATCTGACTGCGGCAGCTCTCCCGAAGGCTTTTGGAACGGGGTCTTCTCAGGGGGTGCCTTTGCAGTTTGATGTTCCCTCTAGTGTTTGAGGGTTGGAAATACTGAGTCTGATCTTCATCAGGTCGCTGCAGAATGATCAAATGCTCTCTCGCAACTTCCTGGAAGCCACGGACAGGGTTTTATGTGGGGAAGTCAATTGGAGGGAATGTGGGGGCTCGACTTTAGTTTCCAGTGTATGTAATTGCTGCGTTATCAAATGACTTTGGCCATGTGCTGTGCTCTGGATGACCTTTAGAGTATGGGTCCTAAATCTGAATGGCTTCTGTGTTATCACATCACATTTCTGCTTACCTCTATGGGCAGACCAAATGTGGAGCCTTTCAAAGCAGAATTTGATTTCGGAGCTGCTTAGATGGCTATCTCCCAAGCTATTTATTGGTTTCATCAACACAGTAAATTGTCTCAAGTCTCCTAAAGAAGTACTTAGAGAGATTTCTATGGCTGATTAATTGCAACAGTTTGCTAGATAAGAATAAAGACAAATGATTATTTAAACCTGCTTATGTACCATGACTCTTTCTTCCTTGATTGTGGTAGAGTGCCAGCTGATGAAGACAGAGCGACCTAAACCAAACACATTTATCATTAGATGCCTCCAGTGGACCACAGTAATTGAAAGAACATTTCATGTGGAGACTCCAGAGGAGCGGTATGTTTCATTCATATTTAATGCATAAACTCCTTGCTAAAGCAGATGCAAGTGTTCAGCATTAATAGCGAGTCCTTTGCTGAAGCTCTTATTTATCCGATGATGTACGTCTGGACTGAAAAGTGACAAATAATTTTTGAGTGCCTCAGTTTTAGTGTGTTTTCCAGTATAAAAGGTATTCTAAAGGAGGGTTTCAGAGAATGGATTTTGAGCAGTGTTTGTAAATGAAGTGTTGCTAGGTTGCGTATCCAAAATGGACAGGTGCAGGTGTGTACCAGAACACAGGTAGTTATTTCAGGAAACATAAGGTTCATTTCTCACTGGAAATGTTGTGGTAGTAAAATAAAGGGTTTCTGACCTCGGAGTTTCTGGAAGGATGAGCACAAGAGAAACAGAGATTCAGGCAGAGTTGAGTTGTGTCAAAATAGTGACCTTTTAAGATCTATTTAGACACCCTGTTTCTAAAGGAAAAGTTAGTTGTATCATTGCTGATTGCTAATGTTTTATGCAAATTAGATCATAAAGGTGATAGTTATCTGCTGCAGGTGCAGATTTCTGTTTCATCTTTTAGGAAACAAAGCTAAGAGCTACATCCTGTGCTCTCATCATTGGAGAATTGATCTCTTACCTCTCCAGAGAGAACAGTTTTCCAGCACAGCTATTACACAACTATCAAATATTTAAATATTTACTTGTTCTTCAGAAACTGAACTTAAATTATTCCACTACCATTGCCCTAAGGGAGTGGGGATTTTAAAACCCTGGTCCTCCCTAGATATGATACTGGCACGTGTTTATTTTGAAGACCAGTAAATTCTACCCAGTATTACTTCTTTCTTTCATAGCCTTTGCATGTACTGATTTATTGCTTTTGATTCTGTTACAGTGATCAGAAGAAGGTTAAGTCAAATTAAAAGCAAAGAAAAATAAACTGGTCCTTGTTTCTTTTAGGAACTTCGTGGTCAGTGACCCTAAAGGGAGCGAATAGCAGTTTCCACTTGGGGGAAGATTGTATTTCAGTCTTGTTTTGATCCCTCCTAGCCAATTAAGTCAGCTTTATGACACTTCAGGGCTCGAAGTGTTAGTCACCTCTGTTGTGTACTCTTGAGACATAAAAGCTGAGGGTGAAATTCTGTTCTCCCAGAAATCAAAGATACTCACTTCAGGAGGGCCAGCATCTCAACCAAGTCAGTAACAAAAGAGTTATGAAGGTCAATATGCCTGTAGCTTTCTCTGTGCCTTTAAAACCAATGTTTGCTTTTTTGAAAGAGATGGAGAGAGAAGAGTACAGAAGAAGAAGTTCTTTTTGTGATCATTCTGAATATTAAAATATGACTAGTGAATAAGGGGATGTGTTTGTGATGGTGAATGGAGTAGTCTGTGCTGGGAATATAGGGAGAATGTTCAGAATGTTTGGCATTACCTTGCTGCTCCAGACAGGGCTGGATGAATAGGGCACAATTCAGGCAAAATCCAGAATAAAAAATGAACAAGACAGGAAGGAGCTTAGGTGGTGCAGTTTTTATTAGAAACTTCTGTTGGATACTTTTTCCCATGGACTTTGCTTCCACCAGGGAATGATCTGCCTCTTCCATCCATCACAAACTGAAGCTCACATGTTCAGATATGATTTTAAAAAAACAAAGAACTTCATAGGACCAGTGAAAAATTGGGTGTTGATTAGAATGGCATGGGTGCACTGCAGATTGTGCACAGAGTTGTTCAGCACTGGCTGCTGCTCCTGCTGTAGTAGTGAAATATTTTACGTGGGATGTCCTTAGGAGAAGAGTTTAACCAGTGCCTAGAAAACACCAACTAAACTACCACATCCTGTTCCCTGCTTATACAAAAGACAGTAAACACGTTAAGTTCAGACAGTCCACTGGGTGTGTCTTCAGCCCCTGTGTGTGTCTTAAAGCCCATCCCGAGACCCTGGAAGCCCTTGTGAGTTGTATTCTTTATGTTCAATAAATTTGCAGTGAAATCGAGTGAAGGCCAAGAACTTTCACTTCAGTAGCTTCCAAAGGTGTGAAATCTCCCAAAGGACACTGGAGTGGAAGTGGTCTCCATGGGAGTTGAAGGGGTCACTGTCAGAGCACCCATTGCTGAAACAGCTGTGGAAACTGTATCATAACCAAGACCTGTGCCTAAGATGAAATGTCACTGCTTTTGCTGACATTCTGCTAAAGTTTACACGGCAATTGCTGTATTGCTGTCATCATCTTTACAACAGAAGAATAACCTAAGTATCCTGGGCTTTAATACCTACTCTAAGAACATCTCTTGACACTAAAAGCACTAAAATTTGGGATACGTGTGCGAAGAGGTGCCAGTGTCCCCAGGAGCTGGATGTGTGTTTCAGTGCACCATAGAAACGTAGAAGTTGTATTTAATTGCTCTGTGTTTCGTGTAAGCCTTTTGCTTTTTGGTTTTGCCAAGTCTGTTTCGGTTATGTAAATCTCTGTATCACGAGGTTATATCTTGTGTTGTTGACTGAATGCCCATTAGAAATTCTGTTATCCGAAAAGCCGTGTATTATTTCCAGACTGGGTTTCTAGTATGATTAATAAATGCATTTTTACAGTGCTTGAAAATGCACATAATTCATTGTATCTTCCATTAATTCATCAGAGAGCATTAGTGACTTTGTATTCCTTGGTGATCTTTGCCATGGCAGATGGTAATCTAAAGCCACAAGTACTTAATATCTTTGCCTATATTTTGCCAGGGAAGAATGGACAAAAGCCATCCAAACAGTCGCAGACAGCCTCAAGAAACAAGAGGAAGAGATGATGGATTTTAGATCTGGCTCTCCTAGTGATAATTCAGGTGCCGAAGAAATGGAAGTTTCTATGACAAAGCCAAAACACAAAGTGGTAAGTGGGCATAGCAGGAATCACTGTTTTATAGGTCTTCTCAAATATAGACAAGAAATAGCCATCAAGCAGTGTCTGTTCCCCTGACAATTACATGATTGGCTGTAGATGCAGCTTCTGGACGAAACAATTGTCTGAGCTGAGCAGAGCCTGTCTGGGTTTGCTGGAGTTCTGAGTTCACATGTCCTTACTGGATGGCTTTCAAGGCCAGCTCAGGTCTGGGTTTGGTTTGCCTGTTTTCCTGGTGGTACAGAGCCTGAAACCAAATCTCCTGCTGGACCATGTGACTCTAAACTCCTTGCAGGCTGGTGCAAAGGTATTCCGGTGGATTTGCAGGATTTAGGGTGGATCCAGTGGGTTTAATTGCTCTGGATTAAGGGTTTAGACTAACTCCAGCCAGCCACTGCAGTGTCTGTCTGTAGTGCTCCTACAACTTGGGGTTTTTTATTGCATTAGGCACTACATAGTCTGAATGCACAGGGCCAGGTCAGCAATGACCTTCCATGACATGAGTGTGTGCCAGAGGAGATATTTGCCTTCTTGAGCATTTTTAAGCATCTGTCTTCAACTTCCCTTCATATCTTTCTACCACCTTGTGTTCTTCTGTTTGTATTCCTGTTTTCCAAAGCGTTCCCACCTGTTCCTGCAGGAGGGAATTGAAGGAACCTTTTCCCATGCAAATACATTGTTTGTGGATTTTAGGTGGGCACTTCCTTGTGTCCTCATCTCACCACTGTCATCCTCACCTGCTTTCAAAAATTTGTTTCAGTTTTGGGAAAACTGATAAAGTTTTTCTATAAAAAACCAGCCATCCACCAGTGCCTTCACTAAGCTTATATGTTACCCTGGTGTCATGTCAGTGCTTTCAGAGTGATGTGGGTGGCTACTTTCATGGCACTTTGAGTTAGAGCTCTCAGTAGGCTTCTGGGTCTCTGGCTGAACAGATCCTGCTCTTGCTGAGCAGTCCTTCATAGAAATGCAAGCACCACCTCATTCATCAAATGGATACATTCTTCTGAAACAGTGACTGTCTCTTTCTGGACATACTAGTGAGGATAACCAAAATGATTACTGGGGTCCTGGCATCAACTGTGTTGAGCAGTTTAGCAGAAAATCTCCTTAGACAGCTCTAGGGAAGAATATGGAAAAATTTGCTGTAGGGGGCATCTTAAAATTTTTCTCCAGATGAGGCTGCAGCAGCCTTTGGTTGTATAAGTCCTATTGTTGCCATGATGGCCATGGTCACTGATCTGATGGTACAGAGTCTCTGCTCAGCTTCCAACACATTCTGATTCCTCCAATGCTTTTCCTCACAGTGAAACAAATAAGAGTGAATGGCTGATCTGTGATGCAGTGTCAGAGACTGGAAAGATTTGATGTCTCGAGACATTTTGGGATGCATGTGGGGGGGGGAAGGGACAGGACAGGCCTTGCCCTGGTGAGGCAGTGAACTGTCCCACATCCCCCTAGAGCCTGTATCCCAACCTGACAGAGCTGCCAGTCACTGGCACACCAGAGGCAGTGCTCCACTCTCCCCTAACCCAACTCTTCAGTGGCCAAATGGCCACAAGTCCCACATGAGGGAAAGGCCCGTGAAGGCCAAGGGGTATTTAAGGCTGGACACGAGGCCATCATCTTGTCTGGACCCTACCTCTTCTTGGAGTTTTCCATCTGAATACGGCTGAAACCCAGGAGCTGGTAGCTGTATGTGTGCTTTTCTATATCTTTTCTGTCTTCCTTTCTTTTTCTTTTAATTTCCTCTTGCTGGAATGTTTCGAGTAACTTCCCATCAAATGAGTTTAAAGTTTGCTAAGTTTGAATGGTCCAAGTTCATGCTTTGAGAAGTGTTTTATGTTGATTGGATGTTGCAGTGAACCTGTAGCCAAAGTTGCCTGATTTTCTAAAGTTTGCCAGTAAACTTGTGTGTTGTTTTTGACCTCATGAGAATATCTGGTCAGCATTTCTCCTGTGCATCCAACTCAGAATAAGGAGAATACTAAGAAGGTAGCTTTCTGATGTTCTCCGGCAAAAAGGTTATGGAATCCTGGATATATAGAAGCCTCACCTGAATTTGCTCTCCACTTGCAGAGTTGTTGGAAGTTTATAGAGCTTGATCAGACCCAGACAGAGAGATGTGGTCTGAGAAAAACTGGTAAAAACTGCAGGTACTTGCAGAGAATACTGGAACTTTGTCAAAAGAAGGGGGAAAAAAACCGGGTAATGGTTCCACATCGGAGTCTTTAATGGCTGCCCAGAAAGAGAAGCACGTGTCTGGAGAAAGAACTGGAGAAAGAGCTGATGAAGTTGCAAATTGCCTTGGAGGCTGAAACAATAGCTCGCCTCAGGGCGGAGTGAGAATTAACAGCCCAAAAGCAACTAGCAGCAAACCTGAGAAACCTGTTAAACAACTTTGTGGGGAGCCAAAGAGCTTTAGAGTTGCAAATTAACACCATTGAGGGAGGTGTGGAGGATGAACCAGGGTTTTCCAGCCTAGGGGAGGAGTTGGGCCTTCCTGAACATGATGTCAACCCCCTCAGCTCTTGGGAGGAGTTTGATGCAACAAAGCCAAACCCCTCCCCAAACCATAAACTCTGCCCATCGGTAAAAAATTAGGAGGTGGGACTCCCTGAGCGTGATGTCACTGATGTCACCTCCTTCCACTCCTTGGAGGAGGGGTTTGACTCAGCAAAGCCAGTCCCCACTGCCCCCCGCCCCAAGTCCTGCTATCGAGAGGCAGAGCCAGTTGTGATGATACCACACTCTGTAACAGATTTGGTTAATTTGGAAGGGAAAATTAGCAATTGTCCTAGAGAAAATAATACTAAAAATGTTTTGAAAATTTCAGTAATGGGGAGTGAAATAAAGCTTTCTGAGGAAGGAGCAACCTGTTGTGTGAAAAGTTTAAACCTATTGGAGGGGAAAAATCTCAGCCCTCTCTGCACTCCAACATGTGATAAAATTACTGGTAGAGTGAGGGAGCCAGGGGGCTTCCAGCCAGTGCACGAGAAACAGCTAGGTGCCCTGTCAGCCTTCTCCCATGTTATTGTTATTTATTGCAATATTTAAGGATTGAGACCGAGACAAAAAACTCTCTGCGCTGACTCCAAAAAGTGAGCTGGGAGAGGGTGGTGCATTCAAATACTTTCAAAAGTTCAGTGGAAATAAGTGGAAATTCAGTTTCCCTGTGTTTGCAATGAAGCTTTGCAAACTCTTCCTACACTGCCTCCTCCTGGCGGCAGTGGGTATTGAGCCTTGCCTGCCACTAGAGGCCAGAGGCGGAACTGCTGCAGAATTCATAACCTTTAGGGAAAAAATACTTTTGTCATTGTGCAAGTTTGTTGTTTTAGTCTTGGTAAGAACACTGAATGTTCAAGTATATCCTGACCAGCCAGAAGACTGTGGGTGTATGTCTGGAAGTGGAATAAAGAGCTGCTTTATCAGAAGTGGAAAGGACTTTTTAAGTGTACATGCAGCTGTGAGATCTGTAGCTGGAGACATCTAAATTATGTGAATAAAGTCAGCTCTGGACAAAGAGAAACGCAGAGGGACCGTGGTGGACAAGATAGTAAACAGTTAATCCATTGCAGATAAAGCTGCAATTAAATCTGAAATCTAAAATGAAATACATGAAATATTTTGTCATTCTCTATTTTCAGAACAGTGTCCCCAGTATGCCAGCATAGTTGTTTGCTCCAGGTTAGTCAACCATCCTAGCAGGATCTTGTACCTAATGATTATAGTAGCAGGTATGGTTTCAAAGGGGTAAGTGAGCAAGAAAGAAAAGACAGCACTGTCTTTTTCCCTAAGGACCACTCTGACATCACTCACGTAGAACAAATTTACATCATTGGTTGGCTTATGGACTGCAGTCCAAATTTGCAAAATAGGATGTAACAGAATATGTAGATCAATGAAAACCATTTTGTCTAAAGTGAAAAGGTCTCAAAAGGATGGCTGGCTACTCAGGTTTGCCTAGATGGTGCTAAGAATGCTCGTCAGTATTGTTAAGGTACTACATAACGTAAGTTTCATTAGTGATGGTTGCATTTTTGGTGTCTTCTAGGTTTATTTTCACAGACTGTTAATTATTCAATGAAACTTTCTATGGCAGAGAACACCAAAGGTTGCCAAGTGGGTGCTTCCTCTTTTTGAACTAGGTCTGAGTGGGACTGAGTTTTCTCCTAGAAGTGTTCCATGAGAGGATGAAGTGGTGACAGGACAGAGGAGTTGTTGTCCTTCGCTGCACCAAATGTTTACATGTTTTTATCTTAAAAGGTTTAAAGATATTTATTTTCATATATGTTTATATACGTTTGTTACCTGTAATATTTTGAGATATTAATATTTTCTCTTGTTGCCAGAGTGAGTGGAATACCTCCTTCTAATTTAGTTTTGGGAGATCGCACATAGGATTTCATATGATGATGGAAACAAATTTGTGTACCTCTTCCTGTCTTCTCAGTGCAGAGTATAAAATTACTGTATTGAGGGAAGCATGTGTAGTAATGGTAAGCGATGTGTGAAGCACAACTGTGCAGAAGGAGGTGATGTTAAACTGTTGGTGGCCCTGGAAGGAAGGAGAAAAGGGGCTGACAATGGAGCTGAAGTGGAGCTGGGAAGTTCCAGCTGTAGATGAAAGAAGGCATAAGAGATCAAGAGAAAGAAGCTTTGGGGTTTGAGAACTGCTGAAGGGTTTGGTAAAGCTGGAAAGTTTTTGGTCCAAACTCAGGACCCTGCCTAAAATGATGCGCTGAGGAGGTTGGAATGACTCAACGATGAGTGTTGTTACATATTTGACCCCACTCCTGAGGCAATTCAGACTACTAGGTAGTAGAGTTTCACTGAATGTTGCCCACTGACCTCTTCCTCTTTCCATGGGTACAGGTTCTGGTAATTCCCCTGAAACCTGCTTGGTGGGAGGGATAAGGGTGGCAGTTTGGGACATGTGTATTTGTTTAGGTTGTGCTGATACCTGGACCTTTAAGAGAATGGACTCCAAAAGGCAAAGCAGCCTAACTAATAATCCGTGCAGAGTTTGACAAGGAGTGCCATGTATTGCACTATCAGTAAGCTATAGAGAATCCTGAATTGAACTCGCCAAGCTGTTTTGGAGCCCAGCTTAACAGTCCAACAAGTATCAAACATAATTGTATAAAATTGTCTAACGTTCAAGAATGCCAAACCTCACAGAAGAGGAGTGCTGTCTAAAGGAATGCACAGGAAATCACAGACCAAATTGCTGGACTCTTCAGGCACTGCAGCTGAAAGAATGGTTCATGAACTCTTCCCCTGCATCCTGATTTGAATCACATCTCGCCTGCAGTTTTAGAGACTCAGGGAGTGGGGAGTGATGAATTGCACAGGAGGATATTAATTAGACTTATGCTTTGGTTATTGGAATAGCAATTGCCAGTTATAGGAGTTCCAGTGTGCTTTCCTGTTCTTTCCTTTCTTCTCTGTCTACTAGATTAGACCACGAGAGGAAAGGTACCATTACTGTGGTCCTGGTCAATATCTCGAGCCACAAGGGGGTTGTCAGAGACTGGAAAGATTTGATGTCTCGAGACATTTTGGGATGCATGTGTGGGGGGGAAGGGACAGGACAGGCCTTGCCCTGGTGAGGCAGTGAGCTGTCCCACATCCCCCTAGAGCCTGTATCCCAACCTGGCAGAGCTGCCAGTCACTGGCACACCAGAGGCAGTGCTCCACTCTCCCCTAACCCAACTCTTCAGTGGCCAAATGGCCACAAGTCCCATGTGGGGAAAGGCCCGTGAAGGCCGAGGGGTATTTAAGTCCGGACACGAGGCCATCATCTTGTCTGGACCCTGCCTCTTCTTGGAGTTTCCGTCTGAATACGGCTGAAACCCAGGAGCTGGTGGCTGTATGTGTGCTTTTCTATATCTTTTCTGTCTTCCTTTCTTTTTTTTCTAATTACCTCTTGTTGGAATGTTTCGAGTAACTTCCCATCAAATGAGTTTAAAGTTTGCTAAGTTTGAATGGTCCAAGTTCATGCTTTGAGAAGTGTTTTATGTTGATTGGATGTTGCAGTGAACCTGTAGCCAAAGTTGCATGATTTTCTAAAGTTTGCCAGTAAACTTGTGTGTTGTTTTGACCTCATGAGAATATCTGGTTGGTATCCCATGTGTCCAACTCAGAGTATATGAACCACTGTAAAGCCCTTTCAGAAGTCCTGTTGAGCGAGTAGATAGAGGCCTTACAGGCAGTCATTTTGTCTCTGGTTTTCGGTGCTGTTCAATGAAGCCCAAGAAAACTCGTCCCCTGGAGAGGTGGGGAACATCAGAAAAAAGGTGTGGGTTTAATCCCTGGAATCAGAGCAGCGTGTGCCTTTTAATGAATGTCTGCACTGACAGAGAGGTCAGAATGGCTATGGATTAATACATTGAGTGTCGCTTGTACAGTTGAGTGTTGAGTCTTGCAAAAGAGCGTTCATTTAATTGAAAGCTTATGGTTTTCTGCAAATAGTTTGATTGATTATCTTTGGGAGTGCACTGGCATTCATTTTTTGGAAGAATCATTTCTGCTCCTGAATTCTACTAAACAAAAGGATTTTAAAAACCACATGTGCTGCATATGTGATGCATTCTCACACGAAGGAGAAATTCTGGTCTGAGAATAATATACTTCTTGTTAGATCATGTAATTTAGTTCTTCTTTATCTGTATCGTTAACAGACCATGAATGAGTTTGAATACCTTAAACTACTGGGAAAAGGCACTTTTGGAAAGGTCATTTTAGTTAAAGAAAAAGCAACTGGACGATATTATGCTATGAAAATTCTGAAGAAGGAAGTTATTGTAGCAAAGGTGAGTAGATGGGAAACTTGGGGACGTGGTTCACCCTTGATACAGCCTTTGGCAAAGTTATAGGAAGGATTCTCAGAGTACTTGTAAATAATTGCTCTGTTAGTGTTTGAAATGGACCCCTGATCTGGGGAATCACTTTGCTGATATCCTTTTGCTTGTGTTTCAGGATGAAGTAGCACACACGCTGACAGAAAACCGGGTTTTACAGAACTCTCGGCACCCGTTCCTAACGGTAAGCATTTCTGCCTCTGCTCAGTGTAATTTGACATTATAACCACCAAAGCTTTCCTTATTTTTTGTTACTTACATAATGCATCTGAGATCTGTGTTTTCAGAGTGGCTGTGTGTTTTTGTACCCTTCCATTTTTGGGATGCACAAATTATAATACTTTTTAAAGTTTTCTGATTCTTGCAGAGCAGGTCCTTGGCACCTCTTGAAGACAGTGTTTCAGGGTGTGGTTTGGCTTTAGGGCTCCTCACCCATTTAATGACTTGCTATCTCTGAGAGAAGTATCTGCTTTCCTTGTCCTTCAAATGTTTGGTCTCGTCTTTGTAGCAGAGATCAGGGTGACCCTGATTTTGTGACAAACAAATTCAAGAAGACATAGTGGGGGGAAAACCCTTTAATTTTGTCTTTGTTGTTTTTTTAAGCTCCCAGAAACAGCTCATTATGGAATCAGAGCACTGGTAATGCCAGCCAAAGGATAGTGTTGTGAGCCTGTGGAATGGGGAAGGGAAGAGCAGGACTGTGCTTTATCTGCTGCTTTCCTTTTGGATTATAAAGCCAAACCATACTCTCGTTTTAGACCTCCAGTGCCAGCACTCTCTGGGCTGAGTTCAGATACCCAAGTTCCATCTCGAGATTTTGTTTCTAATATTTATTACAAGTTGTTTCTGAATTGTTTACAACTGCTCAAAGCCTCTAAGAGACTCTGTAGGATCGTGGTTGTTTCCTTTGGCCAGGTACAAGGGCTTAGCTGGAATTTCAGACCTTTTAAGCCTGACCTCTGAAAGTAAATACTGCCTGTATTGAGTATAATCAATAATGCTGACATGTCTAAAACCTGGTCCTTCATTTTTCTGGAAAATACATGACTGGTTTAAAAGTGTCACCCCTTGTAATGAAGACAACGATGTCATATGCAGTATTTTCTTTTTAATGCTTTTATAAACCCAAATATCCAGAACAAGGGCTGTCCTGAGAAGTTAGCTGCAAGACTGGGTTTAGCTTGGATACTAGGAAAAGGTTCTTACCCGTAGGGTGGTTGGGCCCTAGAATAGGCTCCCCAGGGAAGTGGTCACAGCACCAGCCTGACATAGTTCAAGAAGAATTTGGACAACGCTCTGAGGCCCATGATGGGATTGTTGGGGTGGTCCTGTACAGGGCGAGAAGTTGAACTTGACGATCCTTGTGGGTCCCTTCAGCTCAGCATATTCTGTGATAAAAAATCTTAATACTATGGCAAACAAGTTGATGTTACTCTTGTCATGGGAATACATGTGACAGGACTGTACACAGGCACCTTGTGACTCTCCATCACAGCCTCCATCCGGTCTGTTTTTGTGAATTGCTCACAAATTGGCATTGACAGCGTTGGCCAATCCCCTGGCAGGCCGTCAGCAGGGAGCAGTTGTGGGCAGCAGGGCAGAGACCAGGGGGCTGGCGTGTGAAAATACATGTGTTTCGTATAAGAGGTCTTGTAGCCAGTGTAGTGAAACCTTGTGCTCCAGGGTTTGGTTGTGGCCTCTTATCTGTGAGTTGAACCTGTGGCCTGAGGAGGAAACTTCACAATCACTGTCAGTACATTTTGAGTCCCTGTTAATGGGGCAAGACTTTGTTTCGCAGCATTTTAGATGATAATAGCTTCTGCAAGGGATTTGTTTAATGTTTTATTAAATTTATTTAATGAAATAAGTCCTCAGCTGCTACAGGAAGGTATCAGTATTATGTAAGATTTAAGGACAAAAAGTTCACTAAAATAGAAAATTTCATGTCTGCTTCTGAAAATCTATTAAAAATGCTTTTCTAACTGTCACTATGATCTGTCTTCTAAGTTTTGGTTTAAATCTGTTTCAGGCTTTAAAGTATTCATTTCAGACACATGATCGCTTGTGTTTTGTTATGGAGTATGCTAATGGAGGGGAGGTAAGGGAAATACAATAATATTTAATACTTTAGGATTTTCCTGTTCTACTACTAATTCTGCTTGACATTATTTAGCTAAGGTCCATTTTTGCAATTCTAATTAATACAAGTTGTCCCAGTTAAACAGAGCTGTTTGCAGGTTTAACTAACATTAAGAAGTAAGACTCTTAATTTTTTTCAACTCCATTTTTAGAACATAGAGGTTTTGGGCACGGGTTCGTATTTTACATGACAGCAGTATATTGTAATCTGACATTTAGAAGTTCAAGAAGGCAAGGTTGCTTTCTAGTTGGTTTCCAGACAAGTTTTAACACTTTTAAGTTAATATTGTGAGTATACTTGGAAGGAGAACTAGAAACTGCTAACTACTATTACAGTCAAGAAGGAAAAGTTGGAATATTAACATTTCTCTAAATCATGCATTAGGTTGTAGTTTTAATATGTAACTGTAGTTCAGTCAAAAGTAGTTTTTTAATTTTCTGAACCTATACAACTGTAGTACATGAATTGGCTATCAGTGTGCATCTGTGAATATGAGACATAATTATCTAATAATTTAATTTATGATGCTTTTTAACACATTTGGGAACACAGCTGGGTGATGATAAGAAGGAGTTTTCTCATAGCTAATAGCACCTTCCAAGCAGGAAGGCCTGTGAAGTGCAAGACGTAATTCAGAAATATCTAAAGTTAACAAATTATTGTTCTTGTAGTTGTTTTTCCATCTGTCAAGAGAGCGTGTCTTCTCTGAAGACCGAGCTCGGTTTTATGGGGCTGAGATTGTTTCAGCGCTGGATTACCTGCATTCAGAGAAGAATGTGGTTTATAGAGATTTAAAGGTACGTAGAAAAATCATTTTACAGGCTTTTGGGGTTTGGCTTTTTGTTTGTTGTTAAAAAAGCAAATGATCCTGAACTATTAAGAAATCCTTTCCTGACTGAACTTTATCCAAACTGTTGTTGCAGCTGTTGGGCTGGACTTTACAGGATGTCTAAACCCTTTGATAGTCCAAGAGGCTGCATGAGGCATTTATTGTGCCTCTGGCAGCATTTCAGAGAACATGAAGGGTTACTGGGCTACAGGGGTTTCATTTTCACTTGCCTGCTTATGTTCTGAGAGGAACCTTACTGGTGCTTCTGCATGGTGGAACATAATCCTGGTTGTACCAGATAGATGCAAATTCACACTGCGTGGATGTTGCGCTTCCTTGCAGTGTGCTCACATCATCTTCAAAGTACCTGTTTGCAGTTAGAAAATTGCCTAAGCTTCAAGTTACTCATTTGTTTGGTGAGGACAGAAGGGGGGAAAAAAACCCCGACCAAACAAGACATCTCAGGGCAAACAAACTTGAGAAATTATTGAGGAAAATGCAACAGTAGCATTTTCTTTTTTTCTGAGAAGAGTTTTCAGGACAGGATGAAGGGATACTGGTAGCTTATTTAGGGGCAGTCTAAGATGAAGCATGTTGTGTAATGTTTTCAGACTACATCAAAGTAATTTTGGGATCTCTGCTGGGATATTGTCTCCCATATCACTGTGATTTCCTCTGTAATGCACTTTATTGATGCACTGACGTTATAGCTGGGTGACTTTCTCAAAAACTAGAGACTCAGGGTGGGATGAATTCCATGTGCTGAGTGATTCTCATTTAAAAGGTCTCTCTGGAAGTGGTTCCTTAGCCTTGCATATGATTTCTGTTTTATTTGCTATTACTTACTGGTACAGATTATTTCATAAAATCAGAGTAAAAGCTGGACTGAAGTTGTATGAGGGGGAATACTTAATATACTTTCAAAAGAACTGGTGTTCTATTTATGATAATGTTGTGGAAGCATAAATACAGAGTTTATGCTCTGTGTTCTTTCTGTATATATGGTCAGTTACCCCAAGACTACAAATTAGTTACTTAATGTTCCCTAAAGAACTGAGGAAAATGTTACAAATGTATATTTACATTTGTGCTCTGGCAGCTACTGTGGGTCTGACCCCAGTGAGAATGAGGTTGAAAACTGATCTGCAAAATTCATGGTTTTGATTATCCTGCTCAGGACCAATGTATGTTACAGGTAATCATATCTTTTAATCTGGCTTTTCTTCCCAGCTGGAAAATCTTATGCTGGACAAAGATGGACATATAAAAATAACAGACTTTGGACTATGTAAAGAAGGCATCAAGGATGGAGCAACAATGAAGACTTTCTGTGGCACTCCAGAGTATCTTGCACCAGAGGTATGTTTATGTTGGCTGTTGTGTTAAATTGCCTTCTTACGTGCCTTCCATGGTAGCAGTAGGAGTACAGAATAATTCCTGTGCCGTGATGTGCTCATGCACTAACTGCTGTTATATAATGACACACACTGAGACTCCTTTATTCATCATGATCTGGAATACATCTTTAGCATAATGATATGTAATAATTTTTTGGCGGGGTAGTATCTTCCACTGGAGGGAATATGTACGTTTTAGTGGAACAGTGCTTGTTTCTTTTATCAGATACATAATTAAAAAACCCCCATTTTAATCACTTCAAGTATTACATGATAGATTACTTGATTACCTGTTTTGCAGCTTGCTGTGTGTTGTCCTGTTTAAAAGCTATCAATAGGACTTCACTTAAAAAGTAAAAGTACTGTCCAATTCCTTCGCTATTTGGGGACAGTAAAAGGTGACATGTTTTCAGAAGTCGGACAGACCAAGCTTTTTCTGCAGTATTTAGCATGGCATGTATTAAAAGTGCTGACTGGTTTATGACTCTAAAAGCATAAGATACTTCTCAGTGTTGATTTGAATGCTCCAATTTCAGAGGAGGTAAATCCAGGCAGGGGATCTCAGTCCCCAAACGGTATGTTCTGGGGACATTTTTTTTGCACAAATATTTTCCTTTTTTTTTTCTTTTCAAGTGCAAAATGCAGATGTGCCTTTACAGGTTTTCTCCTGGAAACACTCTTGAGTTGTACAACACGGGTGGTGTTACAGCTGGGAGTGAGTTAGGGGCAAATCAAAAGTGAGGTTAGGTTGTAGGGGATACACGTACGGTCGGTGCTCCGCAGGCAGACGCTGCTTTCTCTGCCCATGCTCCGATCTGTCTGGAAGCAGACTCTCCTGGATTTGTAGGGCACGGAGCCTGAGCTGACGTGGTGAGCCTTGAGTAAGGGCTACTTCCCTTGCAGTGGAGCTTTGCTTCCCGTGGCGTTTACATTTACATCCCGCTTGGAGCACAGGCAGAAGCCAGTCTTGGACTGGCAGCAGGTTATAGATTGTTGTCACAGCTTTCCCTCTGAGTTGGACACTTGAGCGTTGCAAACCTGCCTTGAACTGAAGTTGCAGAAGTACAAAGTATGGAAAACCAGCGTGGAGGAGGAATATTTCTTCTGAGAGCTGATGTCTTTGCTGATCAGCGCTTTTGTGCTCCCTGCTTGCACAGCGGTGGCAGCGTGCTCTTGGGTTTTGTTTGGTTTTTGGTTTTTTTTAACTCCCAGCTGCTTTCAAGGGCCTCCAGTCCTTTGTAATAATGAAGAACATGGGCACCTGTTGAAGTAGCTTGCAGCAAAGAGGTGGAGCCAGTCTCATGGGGACTGCTAGCTTTTCCATGGATCACCAGAAGTCTTCAGTGAATCTAAATTGGAGTCCGTGCACCACAGTTTGAGATTTACTGATGCAGAGAGTAATTAGCAGCATGACGGAGTGTTTATTATTCATAAACATGGCTTTTATTCTAGCTTCCCTCTTAAAATCAATTGCTGAACTTCAGTTTCTCATAAAGGGTTTTATGAGGAGGCTAAAAATATTTATTGTTTTGGTTCTTCCTAACTTGGAATGTGGGGATTCCCTGTGCAGGCAATTGTGTTGTTCTTTCTGTTCTGTTATTTGCTATTATTTTTTCTTTTTAATATTTATGATGAGTTATGATCCAAAAACCCTGAAGGACAAATCCTTTTGATTAACTCAGTTCTTCTCTCTCGTACTTGCAAATCCCATCTCTGAGTTGGAGTGTTAAATTCTGGAGGCTTTTGTCATCTGGTTGATAGCATGCGAAAAATCTGGAAATTGTGTGCGAGCAATATTCCATGTGTTTAAGGTCATGCATCCTTAAAAGCAGGGGTGTCAGTGCTCCTGTCTGCATTTGTAACTTGAGTCGGGCACAGCAGCATGTCTGTACAGTTGTTGCATCGTTGTTTTTAGGTTCATACTGGAATCTCATGCATGGATGACAGTGACTGAACCATGTCAACTTTGATGTGTCAGATGCATCAGTGGCTGTGATGTTTACAGCTGTTCTGCCTTCTCTTTCAAATTCCGTTGCACAACAGTCTAGAGCTGCTCATTAGGAAATGGTGATCCCATAATTTAAGTGAAATGACCTTGTTACTTTACTGCTCCCCAGCTATCCAGTGAGTTGCAGTAAATCATGGATGAGTGCAGTACCTCTTTTTTTTACGGTGTATTTTTGATACTCACAACATTGCTCTCTTCTATGCAGTCACTAATATGAGGGTATGCTCATTGTGCTAAAGAACTTTGAAGAAATAAGCATTTTATATTCTGCTTAAAATTAATGGAGGTGAAGCAAATCATAGTTAGTGATCGGTCTTATAATACAGAGTATTAATACACTTTTTAAAGTAACATCTGAAGTGTTTACTGCATTTTGAAAGCACCTGTAGCATTAACTACGTGCACAACAAAGGCCTCTGTGGTTTTCTTTTTCTTTCAGTCTCTCCTGTTGCATCTCTTGCAGCAGTTTAAAACATAAAAATACAAGTTGGAGGCTGTGTGAGTGTTTTATTTTAGGTAAGCCAAGCGTAGGGGAGTGCGAACAGGAAGCGCTTGTTGAGCGGGGTGACTCAGAGCGGGAACTGCATTGTCACACAATCTCCGTGAGCCGAGGGCTGCGATGCCTCGGGAAGGACAGGGCCGCTCCTGGAATGCAGTCCGGCCGGCAGCTGTGCTGGCCGTGTACATGGAGGGGGCAGCTGCACAGCCAGCTGTCGTTTGGTGTGAATCATACGGCCGGGGATGCTGTAAATAGACCGACGCGGGGTAATATAATACCTGGCAGCCTTTTGATTTTTACTGCAGGCCCTCTCCCTCGTTCAGATAATTAAGGGGAATAATTAGTGAATAAAGAGAAGCAGAGTGCAAACTGTTGTTACAATGAAGTGCCTCAATGCTTCTTTTTTATGTGCAGAAAACCTTTATATCAGGATTCGTAAGAGGTTGAGATCTTGCTTTTGTTAAACTTGCACCGCCTTTGGCTCTTTCACCTTTTTAATTTTGAGTGTTAAGTGTTCTGAATCACAGGAATGTAAAGCTCACACAGACACCGTGCAGCAGGAAAACAGGATGGTGGTGCAGTTGTGGTTTGTGCTCTTAGCGAGAGTAAGCAGCTCAGTGCAGACCCATGCAAGGAGTAAAGATGACAACTAAAACCTGAGGACAGGATCTGGAACATGAGATGTTGGTGTCAGCTACAGACAACTGCATAGGAGACACCAAGTCTGGAGAAGTCCTTGTACCATCCACTGCACAAGCCACAAAACTCTCCACTCCCTTCAGCAACCCACTGTGCAGATGATCAGAAATGCACGGTGGCAGGGCTTCTCTGGAGCAAGCGGAGAGGTGGAGAGCACTGCAGGGGTCCCCAGTCCCTGCACCAGCCGCTGCTTTGCTAGGTAGAAGTGCTGGAGGAAGGGAAGAATGAACTGTGCTGGGCTCCTTTTGCTGTGAGACCTGGCAGAAATCCACCCCACTGACTGTTGCTGTGTTTGCATCCCTCTAAGCAGAGGCAGAAGTGCCTTTGGAGCGGGGCAAAGGGTTGGAGGGGAAACATTTCCAGACAATCTGGCTGCCGTTTTACAGCCTTAGAGCCGGTCAAATGTTAGGAGTGGTGTTCTGGCTCTTAGTGTTTAATGTAGATTAGTCATTGAGTACTTGTGGGTGGTCTTTTAGGATGTGCAGAGCCACCTCTTTGGCATGCCGGTTGATAAGAAGATGGTGGAAATGTTTGGCTTTTCATTTGTGAAGGAACAGGTTGATGGTCTTTTCTCCCTACACTAGCTCATCGGTGGGGTTGTGGTTTTTCTAAAAACTTGTATCCCGTTTGGAACAGTTTGTGATGAATAAGTGAGAGTTTAACAGCTGGTACTGTAATGTGAGAACAGTTCTTGGCCTTTGGACTTTCAAATCTTGTGCTTATCACGACCATAATGCGAGGGAGGGTGGGAGAAGGAAGACAAGGAGGCTGCTGTAACATACCTGCTGCCTCCTTTTCCCCCCACTGCTCACCTAGGCTGGTGAGCATGGATGCCAGTTCTTTTCACATGGTTCTTCTCCAAATACTCTGCTGGTAGATTTGGCTGTGTTGTGAAAGATGGACTAGCTGGGGTAAATTTTGCTTCTTGAATTCTGTAGGTCATGCCTGGTTTGGGAGTATCTTCTAAAGCCTTTTCCTTACATTCTGCAGGTTCTGGAGGATAATGACTACGGCCGTGCAGTGGACTGGTGGGGTTTAGGAGTTGTGATGTATGAAATGATGTGTGGCCGGCTCCCTTTCTACAATCAGGACCATGAAAAGCTTTTTGAACTCATCCTTATGGAGGAGATCAGATTTCCACGCACATTGTCACCTGAAGCAAAATCTCTCTTGTCAGGTTTGCTGAAGAAAGATCCTAAGCAAAGGTGAGGCTGTTGCTTAATAGTTGCACTTTTTTTAAGGTATTTGAGACATAATTTTAATTTAATTTTTAATCCATTGAAAATTATTATCCAACAAGCTGCAGCAAGTGGATCTACTCGTTTATTTTTAAGTTTTTATATGAGCTGGCAGTGTAAATAGCAATATGATGCAGCTTTGGTGCCGAATTTCAGGGTATGATGGCTGCCATTAAAGCAAAACTATAGCCTGGGAAAAAGCAAGTCAACCCTGCCTTTGGCCGTAATGAATCCGGTGGCTGCTGTAAGTTATAAGGTGCTCTACACCAAATGCTTTTACCTTCTGTCATAGTTGAGACTGCTGTCCCTTTCCTGAATTTTTGTCTAAATATGTGCCAGTGATTTAGGATCCTGCTTTGGACAGTAGGTGGTGATGTTTGTACCATGTTTGTGGTGGAGTTTATACCATGCTCAATCGACTTTTCCTATTTTCTCCTTTTGTTTTTGTTTTTCTTTTATTGCTGTATTATTTAAAAAATAACCCTTGATTTAAAAACAGAAAAAACACAAAACAAAAAAACCCCCAAGCCCTTAATGGCTAACAAACAGAAAATAGAACAAGATCCAAAAAGGATGTTGACCTTCGCACAAAGATAAACATCAGTTTAAAAACCTGCCATCTTGTCAACCCAGACATTTTAAAAACAAATAATATCGTGACTCTGCCCCTGATCTCCTGTCCTGAACGTTCCACTGTTAATGGGCCCCAAATAGGAAACCTTTCATGTGAGGTGCAAGCAGAGAATTCCAGTTTGCTTTCTGGTGTTTGTTTAGTCTCCGTGCATGTGTGTGCACATAGCAGGAAAATGGTATTTGCCACTACCTGGGTACTTGTAGCAAGGATTTCTGTCATCACTATAGGCTATTTCCATCGCTATTTTTGATGGAAAATCCTGTTGGGAGGTCTTGTAATGCAAATCCACAGTTTATAATATTGGAGGATTCATCTTGGTGGCGACGTGGGGAGTGGGGCACGGCTGCAGCCCAGAACATGGCCTGCCTTGTACAAGGTGGCAACAGCTGCACCTCCTCCTGAAGCCGGCCCCTGCGAGGGGACCTCCAGGAGAAGGTTGTGTAATTGATGAGCAGCCCCCAGGCTCTCTGCTCTGCAGGCCTGGCTGCAGCCCCTGCCAACAGCATTCCTGTCCAGTAAAGTGCTGGGTTAAATGCGATTGTGACCCTTCCGTAGCTTATTCAGGTGGGGCCTTTCAATCACTGGGAACACAAGCAGCATCTGCTGCAGTTTGTTCTTAAAGGAGCATCTCTGATGAACCAAAATGCAATTTGTTTACAAACAAAGAACACCCACTCGTTTCTAATTACAAAATTTTCCCAATGCCAATAATTACTCCACAATATGCTCACTTTATACAAATAGCCACTTCTTCACATGTATCTTCTGCAGGCTTGGAAGCAGCACTGCTCTGATCTGGTGGACAGATGATTTTCATGCTACTGATAGAAATAACTATTGACTAAACAAGCCTGCACACATGCCTTATTGTAATTATGCCTAATTACACTGGTGCTTCTCAAGATTTTTTGGATCATGGACTGTTCTTAAATACTGGTTTGTCCCCAGTCACTGTTCACACAACTTTTTAACTGAAGTTGTGGTTCAGCAAACTCCCTGCAGTTTGTGCCATTTCATGCAGCATGGAGAACTGATCTGGAAGCACGAGAGGCAGAAGTCCTGCATCCTGCCCTTGTAGTGTTATGTTCCTTTTTCTGGGTGGTCTGGGTGCTGGGATGGGCGCCTGGCATACTTGGTAGTTGACTCACACTGAGCTCATGGAGCCATAGGGACAAAAACCAGCCAGAGAGCTACTGAAATACATTTACTGAAAAGTTAAAAAATGTGTGATAGTCTGGTGCTTTGGGGAGCCACGGTAATTCAACAGAAATCCCCTCTTCCATAAACCCCAGTGGTGGACAGAAGTTGGTGTCATTGTAATGTTTGTGGCAGAAAGCATCAGGATAGGCAGCATAACTGTGGATGAACTTCAGAGTGAGATGGAGGAGGCAGCCAAAACCATGAGAAAAAGGAAACTGGGAAATGTTGTCACTTCCCCTAAAAATCATCAAAAAAACCAACCAACCCAGCAATAAAGGTTGATATAATGAAGCTCAGTGCCAAGGATAGTTGAAGTTAAATATCAAGGAGCTAGGGAATTGTGATCTGTGTCAGTGAATTAAATCTTAAAAATGACCTCTTGTACCTGAGCTGGATTTATAGAAGCACTGTTAGCACTCTATGTTCAGTAATACCAGTTCAGTCTCAAGCTCCCAGGCATATGGAGAAAATGTGAAGAACAATAAATTGCATTCCGCTTTTAATCATGCCTGTTTTCTAAATTTGGTCATATGAAATCCATTTTGTAAGAGAAAAGGAATTTTGAAGTTTCTTTTGGGATTGATGGAAGTTTATTAATCTTGTAATGTGAGCCCTAATTTTCCTAAGAAGGAAAAAATCTATTCTGTAAATATTTCCTGTTAATGTGACCTGAAATTCCCCTTTGCTGTTTTGTGACATGGATCAAATGAAAGGAGGTAATCAGAGCATTTTTTCACACATGAAACAGCAAAGTTTTTACCTTTTATTGTTCTTCCTCTGGCTGTGGAGACTGCAGCCTGTGAAAGTGGGCATGGATCAGAGCACCCCATGTAAGCTAAGTTTAGATGGGTGGGTGGGTTTATAATCAGTGTCTTGCAAGCTCTGAATCTTGGCAGGCTTTTAACTTGAGAGAACTTCAGGATGGTTTAATCTGAATTTTGATCGTCGGATTTCACTATGTGCCTTGGTCGCTATCACAGGTCGGGGTTGTTCAGCCTCTCTCAGATGGGGTTTGTCATGGGCTGCTTCACCTGCCTCTGGTGCTGTTAGACCTTGCCATTCAGCAAGAACGAGAGGAAGATGATGCAGCATTTCACAAACACCTGGTCAAAGATCTAATGACTTCACAGAGTTGTGGTTGTGGCTTTGGAGAGCTGAAGGTGCTCCCTGGGACCTGGTGGTCAGTTCTTGCAGCCACACAGAGATCTAGTACTTCATTCTTCCCTAGCCATGGTGGTTCTTTCCACATCCAGAGTGCAGCTTTGGCCACAGACGTTCAGGAATATCCAAGTCAATCAAGTCCTTACTTAATGTATGAAAACCAAACTCCTTGGTTTTTCCCCTTGTGAAAGGAGATTTGTAGTTAAGCTGTATGTGTGTGTTCTCCGTGGTGCTCTGCTGCAGGAAGGTTAGATCGCTCTTGAGCACCCTTGCTCTTAGACACAGGAAGGTCTGCAGCCCTCACAGCCACTGCTGGAGGTGAAGGAGTTAGAGGTGACACTTGTGGGAACTTCAGGGGCCTGGAGATGGTCCCAGCTAGCTGGTGGCCAGCAGGAGGAGGTAACCTTGAAGAGCTGGTCCTCCTGGACAGCACATTTGGATGCCTTGTGGACATGCAGAGTTTTGGAACCACACGACAGGTGACTTGTGTTTGCTCTGAAATGTGTGTGCCTTGAGTAGGAAAGTGCTTCTGTCTCCAGTGTCCTGTGTATCAGCTGAACTGCAAAATGCTCAAGTCTTCATGTTCCACCAGGTGCTTTGAGACAGACTGAGATTTAGCTGTTGTGTATGATAATTTTAGTCTAAATCCATTCTGTCCACAGCGATATGGACAAACTCAAACAGTTCACCCACAGAGATCTAAATTGAAGCTGAGAAAAACATAAAAGGCAAGTTTAAAGAATTTTTTCTCCCAGCTTTGTAGAAACCACTACTTCAGAGACTTCCCAATCTTCACCAACCTAAACATGACTTGATTACTAATGTTGGGAAGTGGGAGCTTTTTCAGTGTGTCTTGGATCTACCATGTTTGTGTCACATGCATGTGGATAATGAAGAAGTGGGGAAGTAAAGCTCAGCAAAGAGCTGGGAGTTAGCTGCATTAGGCTTTCTACAAGTTTTAATCTCTGAGCAGGAAAGCACCCAAAGACTCTGTGTACAGGGTTTTGGGAAGAATGTGGCCTTTTCCTTCCAAATCTGGAGTCATCAAATCATGCTGTTCTTAAAGCCACACAGAACTTCTCTGTGCTGATAGCGCCTGTCACAGGAAACTGACGTGGATACAGCTCCCAAATCCTTCCCTGTGGCTATTAGAAGCCTCTGAAGGTAAGGGCCATAGTAAAATAAGTTTCTAGTTTCCATCTTGACTGTATTGGAGGAGAAATGGGTGTCTGTGTGCTCAGTTGGTGAACACCAACAGCGTTTGCTGGGCTGTTGTTCTTGAGCCTGGTGGGGATGTTTGTGCTGTTGTAGAACCAGGTTTGGGGGCAGGGGTGGCTCAGAGAAATCATGTGAAGACAGGGCTAGAAAACTAGAAGTGTGCTGGTTTCCTTTAAAAGAGCTGGGAATGGTCCTGTGAGTTGAGCACTGTTTTCTTTTACATGGGCAATTTGAGATACATTATTTTTCATGTGATCCACTAATTGCAATCTTCCTGTGTGTTTATACACTATATTTATATACATATAATAAAAAAACACAGTATAGTAAGTTTTAAAAATATTTCTACATGATATATCTGTGGAATGATGGCTCATTGCCCTTGATTTGTGGAGCACAGACATTTGTTATTAAATGGTTAAAGGGACTTGAAGGCAATATGCAGTTTGGTAAAAATTTAAAATGTGGAAATAATTTCAATTTAATATTGATGTTGCACTTGATTAATAATTTTCACTTTTGGATTTAACTAAAATAAGAAAGTCTCTCAAGTAGATAGAAGTTGAATGAATAACCAGAATTGTTTGGTGGTTAGGTTTTGAGGGATGTTTTCTCTTGTTTTTCTTTAGATTGCTTTTTGGCCTCTACACTTCCTGTTACATTTCCTTGTATACTGTAAATTTCTGTAGCTTTTGCTTTGCAAGTCTTGTATAGACTATTTTTTTGTTCTGTCTGAAGACATAAATGTGCAGAATTTAACTTTATTATCCAGGAATCTCCTCAGAGCTCTTATTTCTGCTGTATTTTTCTTTATTTATTGCATGTCCCTGTGAAAGACAAACCTGCTGCTCTTTACGTTCTCACTGGTGCTTAACCATGATTTTTGTGTTAGTTGCCAATTTAATTTTGTTCTCCTTGAGAGGGACCTCTCCTACTAATTCTGGAAAACAAAACTGTATTTTGGAATAAATCCATACCCAAAATATTAGGTTTCTATCGTTTCGCCATTCACTTTGACTGGATTTGTGTAATTTTTGAAAGGTAAGTAAAACATCTGGAGTCTTTCTTGGCATTTCCCTGAGTATGTGTTTGCCCTTCATGGAACAAAGGCTCGTATTAGATAACATATTCTGCAAAGCACTTGAGCGTGGCTGCAGCCAGCCAGCCTTCCTGCCTGCTTCTGCAAAACACCATTCAGGTGCTTCTTAGCTCAGAGTCACTCCTGAACTCCTGTGCAGTCTGTTGACATCTGTGGATAGAGAGGATTGACTCCACCCTCTTCATCGGTCATCATCATCTGTGCTGTGGAAGCAGCAAGGAGTCTGGTAGAGACTTGGCAAAGCCACTGGACCTTGGGGGGAACCAGCTGAGAAATGATTACTCACAGAGTTTGTTTCTGTTCCCAGGCTGCCCTGGAGTTTGTCTCTGTTCCAGGCTGCTCTGCAGCTGTAGAAAGTGCTGCCAGGCAGATGGGAGAGCCTTTGTCCAGCTTGGTTTGGCCCCTGGGGCTCTAGGGTGGACTTGGGTTAGTCTTAAAGCTTACCTGGAGAGGAGAGAGTCACCTAGTTACTGGAAGGCTGGGGAGCTGATCCACTGCACATTTTCTAAAGGATGATAAGGAGCAAACCCCTTAGGTTGCTATGGCGCTGAATGGAAGAGGGCAAGAAGGCAAGCACAGCCCCTGGACTGTCAGGCACCTCTGCTGCTGGGTGTCTCTGGTACAGCTGTGGCCTCTGCCAGTGTGCCTTCTCTACAGATGGTGCTCGGGCATGGCCGAGGGGTTGAATGCATCAGGATCCATTCCCAGTCGGCACCGTGAACAAAGTGTTGCAGTATTTGACTTCTCCATGCTGAACTGTCATCCAGTGCTGTCCCAGTAGCACTGTGCCTTCACTCGGCATTCCAGAGCATGCAGTCTCAGGCTGTAAAAATACTACTTCAATGGGCTTTAGCACAGCTTTCATATTTTCTCTGATATTTTGAACTGAACCCCTCCCCTCTGTCCCCAGATAGTCATGAACTGGGGCACGGGGTTACCGCACGTGGCCCAGAGGACATTCAGGGCCAGATGTGCAGCAATGGATGAGGCCTGGCCGGGTCTTGACTTCAGGCTCAGAGAACAGGCCCTGTGTCCCTGATGTCTGCAGCAGTGTAACTCCAGCCTGGGTCTTGTAGAGTCATTGCTTCAGGTTCTTGAGATGGGGTCAGTATCTCAGTTTGCCAGTGGCACCAAGCATGGGAGAACAGGCAGATCCTAGAGATCAGCCTGGGTGAATATGGTAACACCTCCTGTACCTGAAATCCTGAGTGTCATCTTAACCTTGTTACCTGAAAGACTCTCCTGCTGATTACACAGTATCTGTTTTGTTTTCTCAGTGCCTGCCTTTCCTTGCAGATGTGGTTCATTCTTTTAGAGAACATTTTAACCTCCGCAGCAAAATTTAAGCATCAGTTAGCTCAAGACTGCAGCTAAATTGATTGCATCTATAAGCTGTGTGGACAGTTTTATTTTGGAATAAAAGTTCTTTATCTTGATATACCTCAAGTCAATAAAACACCCTTTGTGCTTTCCTGAAGCCAAGGAGGAGGAAAGATTTGCATATGCTGTGATATTATCACTGCAGTTGTCAACTGTTTTCTTTAATGGAAATTTAAATCAGGTTGCATAAATCAGTTTGCCTTAAAAAGCCATGTCTCTCTTTCACTTCAAATTCGGTTTTTACTGCTGGCATCACTCTGCTCTAGAAAACTGTAAGGGGTAGTTGCATGTTAATGTAGAGAGAAGGATCTGTGGCTCAGACCTTTTGCTTTACAGGATCTGCTGTGGTCCCCAGGACAGCATCCTTCCTGAAGAGCAAGTCTTTTGAATTGTGATTTTTTTTTTTTTGTCTAAGAGAGACCTTTATTCTAATTCTGTTTGTTAGCATGTTTTTAAATCTTTTAGTGGAACTGTGTTGAAGCCTAAAATAGGCCTTGCACAAAAAACCAAACACATAAAAAATGCTAGAACTGCTCCCAAATGCATTATATAAACTCAGAATTTCTTCAGTACCTTGCAATAAAAATTGTATTAGAAAATAACTGTACTCAAACATTTAATTACATATTTTGCCTCCTACAGGTTAGGTGGCGGTCCTGATGATGCCAAGGAGATTATGCAGCACAAATTCTTTGCTGGCATTGTTTGGCAAGATGTATACGAGAAAAAGGTATTTATACAACTGTTCTCCCAGGGTGAATTGTAGCTGTGGATATAAATGTTTCAAATTTTGTTGCTCTCTAAAGACACACGGAAACCCTCCACAGAAAAGGTTTGCAGTTGTTTTTAGCAACAACTTAAAATACTGTAATCAGTTTAGTTCTGGATTTTTATTTTGCAATGATAGGAGTGTCTCTTAATGAGATACATGGTTTTATGGCTGAGTAAATAGGATGTAATCAAAATACCTTCCAAAATTAGAGAGTATATAAGCTTTTAAAATGGCTTTTCCTGCGAACTCTTGTTGCCATTTCTTGCAGTTGACTGATGTATCCCTTGCGAGCCCAGAGTTATTGCTGGTTCCTGAACATCTGAAGCCAAACTTCCTAGAAGCAGTTGTAGAAGATAGACACTTTTTTCTCACTGCATTTTTCCTGCCTGTTCAATCTAATGTCAGCATTCAAGACAAGTCCAGACAAGTGTAGGCTTTTACATCATCCAAGCCTAATACAATTTTTTGTGTGTGGCAAAGGACTGATACGAAGTGTCTGCATTTCATGGTATTTCTCATGGGTTTTCCTTGAGACCCAATGAGTTTTTTGGCTTTTCAGTGGGAGCCACTGAAGCCAAAGAGCCCAGCCCTTCCTATAAGAATGTGTTTCATTAGTCGTCTATGCCTTACTGCCCCTTCCTTCTCAGATAAGTATTTCACTCCTCCAAGATGCCCTGCTTTGTGCCCTAAGGGTGATGTGCTGTTGTCCTCTCACGTTTGATTCTCACCAGCCACGTTTTGGTAACACTTGTGAAATGCAGCCAGCTAAAACGTGGGTCTGCTGATTCAGGGCTCCCGTCTACTGGTGCCACACGATCTCACTCAATCCTAGCCTTTCCTGCTTTCCCTCCTTCCCCCAGCAGTTCCTCATGGTATCAGATCTCATTTGATCTCTAAATACAGTTTAGTTGTCCCTCCAGCTGGCAGGAGCAGGTAAGAAACTTGGCAGAAACTGAGTTCCCATATTGTAGTGGGAGAATTGTTTAGTGCCTGTATACAGCTACAGAGAGGGCTATTTCCTTCTCTTCTTTCACTTCCTCACAGATCTCTGTGGCTAAAGGGAACTGAAAAATCATAAACCAAGCTTTTGTGCCTTGAAAGTGTAGATAGGATTTTAGACCTCAGTCCTTTCACAGCATCCCTTGTGGGAGAGCTACATGCAGTCGTGAGGGCAGGAGAGAGTTCCATGGAGTTTATTCAGTATAACATGAAAAGTAGATCTGAGTTCCTGTCCTAAACAGGAAGTTGTCCCCATTTTCACCCAGCTGACAAGCTGCATGCTTGAGGGTTTGCTGGTTTTATGCAATTTAAGGTAAAAAGCTGACAATGGAGCTCAAGTGTTTTGAGTTAAGTTATTTGGTATTTGGTGGTAGTCCCAGTTCCCTGAACAGAAGAGGAATCACACAAGCTGGAGGTATTTATCCATAGGACTGAGAAAGTCTTCATAAATTGTCCCTTAGCAGTACTAATTCAGATTATTCTGAAAACTCTCAGGAAATTCCAAATATTCACATCTTTTGGAGAAAACTGTGTGCTAATTGAGACTATTCCTGACTTTGGCCTATCCAAGGAGTCTAGATCCTGGCTTTGCTCGTGTCCTATTAGTGTTTGCATCTGAAGTAGGCATGCTGTGCAAATGGAGAGCTTGTAGGTAATTGCTGCCTGCATTCTGGATGGTCCAAAGAGGGTCTTGCAGCATTTACCTGAAGTGCAGACCCATGGATTAAAGCTGGATTTTGTCAGCTGCCAAGAGGTGTTTGTGTGCTAGGCTTGGTTACCCACCATCTCCAGTAATGCTGAATGTATGTATGAATATGGGTTTGGGTAATCCAGAACATTTGCTTTGTAATTAAGCTTTTTGGAAACATGGCTTTGCTTTAAATTACAAGGAGCTTTGAATAACTGGGGTTGTCCCCAAAATTTAAAATGTTTATTAGGCTCACCTGGAAGAGTGCTGTCTGTCTCTGGTGCAGAGAAAGGTGCAATTTAATTTGCAGTATTTTGCCCACCCACAAGCAAAACACACGCAAAGACATTTTAATCACATGGGGGTTTTTTCTGGTCCTTTTTTTCTCTTAAACCAGCATGAGCCTGCGGGTACCAATGCTGGTCTGCAGCCGTGGGAGGCTACAGGTGGCACCTCCCTGCCAGTTGAACTGCAGAGCTATTGCAGTGACAGCTTTTCAGTAAAACGACATATTTGCTTGTTAAAGCCAGCGTTGGAGCTTTCTGCGGCTTCCCCTCTGTTTCCAGCTTAGCGCTCAGAATTTGACAGCTAGGGGGAAAAGATGTCTTGTGGGTGCATCATAATCTGTCTCAAATGGCTTGTAACAGATACTAAAATAAAAAGGAAAATGATACAGGCGGCACTAGCCCGTTCCACATGTGTGCTGGCTTGGGACTGCTGCTCTGAGTCTCTCTGATGTGCTTAGTTCAGGTGTCTGCTGCAGTGCCCAAGTCCTAAATCACTCCATGCTGTGTACAGCAAGCAGAGCAGCCGGGGGCACTGCGAGTGCCAAAACCACCATTAGCTTAAAAGGACAGACAGAGCTTCACACACACACATGCACAGCCTGTCAAAAACAAACCCAGGTTCGCTTTGAGAAGCAGGCGGAGGCTGCTGCAAGGGCAGAGAGAATAGAGTTACATGAGGAAGGAAGAATCCTCATGCTCCACAGGGCTTTTGCATGTAATATGTTGGTGTGATTTGATTGAGAAGTGTTATTAACATTATAATGTGAAGCATTCCCTCTTCAGTGGCTTCAGGGGGACTGCAAGGCTCAGAGTGACTCCTGACTTTGGGATATCCTATTTCCTTTTCCTTTTTAAATTCAGGACATAAAAACCACTTCTAAGGAACTAATATTTTTTTGTTAGGGTAATGTGCCCAGCTCCTTTAAGCCATTCTTGGCCACAGAGAATTGTGAATTTAATTAAAAAAGAAGATGATTAATATATACCATAATTGTGCTCTCTTATAATAAACAGAGCTTTTATGTCCGTAAATTTTTAAAGATTGATTTTAAACAGTAAATGCTTCTTTGTATGTGGGAATGCTGCCATATGTATAGATTACATTTCTTACAGTCTTTACACTGAAATAGGTGTTTCATTGGATTGTTGTGTGTATGACAGGATACTGATAGGTGCTCTCAAAACAGATCAGAAAGATGATCCTGGTGATAGGGAGCTTGAAATGAGTGCTTTTCTTATTTACCAACTTGACAAACAAATGATTCTTCACATCCAAGCAGGAGGAAAAGTTGGGCGTGGGGAAGAGGTGTTTTGTATATTCAAGATTTGCTAATACTATCCGGGTAGTGATTTCTGTTGGTGTCATTCTTGTTTGTGCAAGTGCAGAAGTGCATGTCTTGGGGTCACTGCATAATTCCAGTTGGAGCAATTTAGTGTCCACCTTGCTAAACATTTCCCTGCAGTTTGGGATTGGAAGCCCTACACTTCCTCAATCACGCTCCTAAATTGCTGCCCGGTGTGGCTGTGTGCTATTAAAAGATGGCCACGCGTAACCCCGGTGGTGGGCGAGCGGGATCCCAGCGCTGCTCCCTGTGCTCGGGAGGGCTCAGAGCCGTGTTTACACCCTGGTTACACCCCCCCGTGCAGGGGAAGGTGAGCAGGGTCTGAATCCCCACTCCGTTGCCCTCCAAAGCTGTCCGCGTTCCAAGTGTGTGCATCTGTATGCAGCCAGCTCCCCATCCCGCTTCCCAGGCGCGCTCCTCCTCCAGCCCCAGCCAGGCAGCTCCACTCCATCTGGAGCTGCTCTTGCCAGAGCTTGCCTAGGTACACATGGATGATTTCCAGCCTGTCTGCCCAAGTGAGTCTCAGGAATAAACCCCAACGAGTGCAGCTCCTGGTGTAGCGAGAGGAGGATGTTCACTGCTGGCTGGGCTCAGGTTTTTGTAAGCACTCCAGGTTTTTGAAGTTCAGAGTTGACATCAAACTGCTTTTGGGGACCAGGAGTATTAAAACTTGATGTTGCTGCTGCCTTGGCCCAAATTCTCCAGGGTTGGTCAGACCTCCAACATGAGCTGCATGTACAGAAGCTCTGTAGCTGAAACTTTTTGGTGCATGTTACAACCCTTGTGGTGATACACAAGATTAACTGATCAGTTTGGTATCACTGAGCATCTTTATGACTTACTTTCATCCTCCTTAAGCATAAATCTGACTAGATGAGGTTGACAATTTCCATATAATTATGTGGGGGACCAGTATGTGTTGTTATTTTTAAACATTGGTCAGCATGTTATTGCTTGAAGAAATTTTAGGATTCTAGGCTTTTCTTTGTGCAGTTGAATCCTAGGGGAAAAAATGCCTTAAATGCCCCATAAATAGGAAATCCACACCTAAGTAAGTATTTTTTACTGTATATGCTTCCTTGTGAACTGGTATTTTTTAGACATCTTAGGAATGTAGGAAAAGGCACTGTAGCTTATAACTGCGTCACATTCTACTTGTTTCAACAACAACACTGCAAGAGCCTGTAAATGGACACTTTCTTTTTTGTTTTTCATAGCTTGTACCTCCATTCAAGCCACAAGTTACATCTGAAACAGATACAAGATACTTTGATGAAGAATTTACAGCACAGATGATAACAATCACTCCTCCTGACCAAGGTAAAGTTTTTCGAAGTGTTTCCCACTGGGTTCTCCACACCACCAGAAATAATTGGCTATGATGGGTCTCTTCAGCCCATATGAAAAAGGATCAGTTTAAACTTGAGGGTTTTCCATATGTATTTGACCAAGAAGTTGGTAAATTGATGTGAAACTTTCCACATCTTTCCAGTCTAGGAAATGAAAAACCTGTTTTATAAGAGTGAAATTATTTGTACTCTTGTCTTTTCCAAATCTGCACATTCCCACTGGAAATCAATGATAATAACGAGTTTTGCACATGTCCATATCCACATGCACTGTATATATGCAAGCAGTCAGTTGAGCATGGGCTAATGTCCATATTCAATCAAAAAATTACATTTTTGTGATAACTGAGCATGTTTGATTCTCTCAAATAGCAATTACCAGAAATTCAGAACAATGAATGTGGATTTAAGCAGTGCAGCTCCTAGCAATTTTAAATGAACATCTGAACAACTATTTTCTGAAATAACCGTACCATGCATTATCTTATTGTTGATTTGCTGAAATTAAAAAAAAAGGTAGCAAATGTTACCTGTTGGTTTTTTTCCTCTTTCAGATGACAGCATGGATTGTGTAGATAACGAGAGAAGACCTCATTTTCCTCAGTTCTCCTACTCAGCCAGTGGAACCGCTTAATGTTTTGCCATTCAGAAACAAAACAGACTGCATTTTGGGGACCTTACTTCAATGGACACTAGAGAACTTTCTATATTATCGAGTTACAAACTGTGTTTGTATTACAACTTAGATGAATTTGTAGGAAGCCTCACAGATTCTGTATTTAAAACAATTCTTTGATGCATTTTTGAGAAGGAGAACAAATCCATTCTTTAAGTATTATGTCAAGGCTTTTATGCTGAATGACCATAGGTTTTTAAGAATATACACCAAAACTGTTTACTTTAGAAATAATTAAGGTATTCAACATATCAGCAACTCTGACCAGAAAATCCCCTTATTTTATTTATTTCATACAATTCATTATCTAAATACAGAATCTGCACTCTGAACAATTAGATTTATATAGGAAGATATAAGACTTTAGTAGCTAGTGCGATAATATAAGCAACAAAGTGAACAAACTCTGGAGGGTTAAGGTTCAAACTCATTTTGGACAGCAGTGAAGTGTCATCCAACTCCAGAAAACCAACTATAGGAACAGCATTAATGGCCTCAGTGAGGTAAATCAAAAAGCAAAAGTTATTTTTGTTATAACATCTGCTACAAGACATTACATATCAAACTGAATCCGGTGGGATTGCCACGCCGTACAGATGAGTATTTCATTCTAGGCAGTGCATTTAATGATTCCATTTGCATAGAACTTAGGAATACTTCATAGGATTGGCTTCTCAGAACCTAGAAAATGCTTGATTTACCAATCTAATATGAAAGGCAACAACACAAACTCACCCACTTCCACCACTGTACAGAAATACCACACAGGTCTAAGTGAGAAATCATCCTCATGAGCGAGTCAGCCAGACACGAGTACATTTGGCACTGAAGTAATGACACAGTGCCGCTTTTTTTTTTTTTCTTTTTTTTTTACAAAAAGATATATGAATATATATAAACACTTAGTGAATTTTTGCATCATGCCAGATCATTTCTTCTTTCTTGAGTGTGCATTAAAGGTATCAACCAACAGTTCATGGTGCCTTCTCACTCTTGAAGATTCAGTTGAACAGTGTTTCCCATGTATAAAAAAAACAAGGTTGAAACTTCATATGTGTTTGAATAATAATGGTGTTCAAAAAGTGAACTTTTTGTTTTGTTTTTCATTTTTAATCTTAGTGGGGAATTCCCCACACCCTATTTTTGTTGTATCATGTTTCTTTGTAATTTTCATAAAAGCAGTCTTATTCTGTCTCTGCTGCAAATAAAGTTATTCCATTGTAGGTTGCGTTCTTTAAATTGCTCCTTTTTTTTGGTTTTTTCATTCGCTTGACTGTATAAAAAATGATGACGTGTATTCCAGTTAAGTAGCATTTAATATTTTTATTTGAAAGGAAATATATTATGAAAACCCTCCCTTCCCCTGTCCATCAGACACTCTTGTGCTTGCACAGAGAGCCCATCATCTTGACCTTTTTTTAACAACATTCAACTCTATTATTTTTACTCATGATACGAAAGCTTCCCTCCAAATACTTAAATAAAATTTCTTTAACAAGTTAGGTTCTTATTTCTTGTGGTAGGAGCCTTCTGAGTTTGTAGAGATGCAACAACTGCTCCAGTTTCTCAAGTTTGATGTGCGTATCACTGAGGGATTCAGGCTGTTCTGTTCCTCCTCAGTTGTTTCATCTCTGTGCTGATCATTATGCAAAGATAATTTTGGAAAACGCTTGTTCAGAGAAATGCACCATGTGCCAGCAATAAATTGTCTTGAGGTGAATGAGGACTGGCCTTGTTTTGCTGCCCTCCTGGTGCCAGCAAAGGCCCTGATCTGCAAAGGTATTTCTGTTCCACTGCTCGGGCCAGTCTGTGCTGTACAATCTCTAACACTCTCCAGGCACTAATGTTAATCACAGCTGGGAGGTGGTTACAGAAGGCTGGAATGTCCTTTTTCAAACAAGAATACAAAGAACGAGATACGAACATCCAAGAACAACTGCAGTGTGCTTCAGACTAAGCAACAGGAGTTGCAACTGTAGTAAGCCATTAAATGTCCAGCATGTTTTTTGGTTCAAAGTATAAGCTGTAATTCCCAGTGCAATTTACTGCGTGTTTTGTGCAAGGAGGGAAGGGAGAAGAAGAGATCTGTGTCTCTGTAGAGACTGGTGCTGGACAGCCTGTCCCGTTTGGCAAGTCTGATCTAAGTGCTCTGCTTCCTTTGCTTCCAAGTCTTCATCCGAGTCTCCAGCCAGCCCAGGGACGAAGTCCAAGGAAACTCTTCTGCAAGTCTACAAGTCTTGACAAGTTCTGAACTAAACAACTTCGTGCATCCAAATATAGGCAACATGAGTGAGCAAAGGTTACCATAATCTGCCCCAGGAAAATCTGCTCTGTCAAATGCAGGAGCAGGCATGGATCAGGTTGTTTTGTTGAGGCTGATTATGTCTCTCTCTTTCTGCCGGTTGTTGCTAATGGATTGTTTTAATTCCCTTACATAAAATGGAACTTGAAAACAAAAAAAACTGCCAAAGATCTCTGAATCTTAGTATTGTTGGCAACTGAGAGCTGCAAGGGCCACACCTGACTGCTGGATCTTCTGGAGACTTTCATTTTGCCAGTGATTGTTCTAAACACCTTACCTGTTGTCCGTAATTGAATGGTTATGGTTGTTACAGCTGCCTATCTGCAAACAAAATCTGTTCTTTACATTCTGATTTAGCACAGAAAATCCTATTGCAAAAACCTGTGACCTGAGTGTCATTCACCTCAGATGTACCAAAGATGCAGAGACTGCTTAAATCTTGCATGTTTCTTTAGCTCTTTGATATGAAACCTCAGAACTTTTCTAACAATCTCCACAGCCAAAACCTCCCCATTCTTCCTTCTGGCACTGAAAAATGTCACCTTGCTCTGGTGTTGCACATTGCAGCAAAGATGGTGCATCCCAGGTTCTGAACATTAGTAGTGTATCTGCGTTACAGCCCAGGAACTTGGTCGGACTGGGAGAAAAATAGGAAGAAAAACCCCTTGGCAAGAGCACATGAGTAAGTTCTCTGTGTGCCTGTGACTGCAGTCTGTAACTGAGGTCAGCTGGGCAGTGGTTGAAACAGACACTGCTCTGAGTGCTGCTCTGGGTTAAGAGAGATGGGCTGGAGCCAGGTAATTCTGCAAATTCCATTTTATATTCTCTGGTGTAACTAAAACATCCAGTACAATCCCATTAGGAAATGTCAGGCTGTTCCCCCTTTAAAGTGGATGAAGATACTGTGGTTCATAGCATTCTCAATTTTGCACAAACTGTGGGCTCTCACCACGCCCCTCCCCCTGCCCCCGGCCTGCCCTCCCAGTAGAATGAGCAGCTTTTTCTTCATTTTTCTTTCTGCACCTTCACTCCTTCAGCAGGTGACCTCCACCTGCTCTCCAGCTCTCATACTGGCCTTGAGTGTCCTAGCTGCTGTTTGAATTTGTTCCCAGTTTTCCACCTGAGAAATTATAGTTTTTGAGGTTTGAGGGCAAAAACTTGCCTGGACTGTTTGAATTGGATGGTCGTTGCTTTAAGTGGTGGTGAATTTTTTTTGCCGCTTTGGGTTGTGTCTCTGTGTTGAAGTGCTCAGTACAACAACACTGTGTTCTCCTACTCCTGAGAGTTTGTGGGGCCTTTTCAATCTTTGTCAGAGAAAATACCCTTTGCTTCTTAGAGAGCACATGCCAAAACAGATTTTTATCTCCAGTGGCTGGCTGTAGGATGGTGGTCTCAGTTCAGAGGTCACAGCCCACAGTGGGAGTGCAAACTCCAAAGAGACAGAGTTGCAGAAGAGGAGCCCACACATGCAAAGTGTCTGTGAGACTTGCACAGATCTGCCTGAGAAGTTCGGGAAATGATAATTTAGCAGGTCTGATTTATTTCACTGTATCTAGAAGAACTTCAGAGGTAAAAACACAGTTGAAGAAACAGGTGAATGTAAAGGATCTTGTTTCGTCAGTGTTGCAAATGAGTTTGTCTTCCACTCTGAGTGCAATGTTTGTAATAACAGGGAGGTTAATTGCCACGAGGAGTAACACGCAGGGAACACGCAGTGCCTATAGCGAGCGGGAGCTTATTATCCCCCTGCAGCTGAGCGTGCAGACGTGTGCCCGCTGTCTGCTGCAGCACAAGCTGCATTCTAATCAGGTGATGACTGCTTGATCTCTGGCCGAAATCATTTTAAACAAGCACTTTTTGTTACAGTAGTTCCTTCTTGACACTTTTTAAAATTGCTGTAACTGCTGGTCACCACCCTGGTTTTGTGAGCGCAGTGGGTTCTTGAGGACCAAATCAAGGTCTTCATGTGTAAAAACTCTACTTCCCTCTGTGGTTTTTCAGCCTGCACATAGCTCGGTTCTGTTTCCCCTTCACTGAAGTGCTACTTCACATGGGTTTTTTTGCCCATAACTGGGTTTTTTTGCCTCCCCCAAAGATGGGCTTTGTGTTAAATGTAGCCCTGTTTTCCACACTTTCTTCATGTCTTCTCTCAGGTTACTGTAACTGCTTGTATGTTGTATTTCAGGGCTTTGAGTTTATTTCAAGAAGGTAAGTGGCAACACAGACAGCATTTGCTGTATTTTCTGGATTCTGAAGGTCTCTCAATTTCTCCACATAAAGTACATGCACCCTGCAGAAGATATAATCATTTTTATGCTGGAGTGAAAATTCTTCACAGAGGACACACAAACCCTACCCCAAATGTTGTGATCTTTAGTTATTGGTAAACTCCCTGTATTTATTCCATTGTGCTGCTGTGTCCTTACTGATGCTGTTAGCCAGGAAGTTGTGTAGTACTGAGAAAATCTATATCAGAACAAAAATGGGCGATTGTGATCTTCAGCAGAGTGCCTGAGAGTTCATCAAAATTGGATTAAAATGAGCATGAAGTCCATTGTTAAATATGCTGGACTCAATGATCCCTGTGGGTCCCTTCCAACCCGGCTTATTCTGTGATTCTGTGATCCTGCTCTGCATTAGGACATGCTGCGCTTTAGAGGCTCCTTACCTTGAAACTGGGTTTTTATTTTAATTTAGTGGGGCATAGATCTGACTTTGGAGAACAATTCCAACACCTTCTTCCACACACAGGGCTGGAGTTGATAGAGCATTTGAGTAATTTTTTTTTCCTAAATAGCTAATGAACTTTTCTCACGTATTTGATAAATTGCTCCAGTGACTTTTAAAGGCTTTATGGATGTGCAGAAAGATCAAAATATATGCACTTCAAGAACAAAAAATAGAGTGATATTATTTGGATGGTTGCAGCACACAGTAAGTTTTCCGTGTGGCGTGTTTGGCTGCTGTGATTGTTCCTTATTCTGATATTATTGGGAGAAATGAAACTAAACAGGAAGACAGGAATACCTGGTGACCATCCAGTAATGGGTGTAAAATGAAACTGAGTAAAAACAGAGAGAACAAAGTCTCTTGGAGCAACTGCAGACTGGAAAGTTGCAGAGGAAGGGAAGTGGAAGAAAGGGGAACAAAATGTACTTATTTACGCAGGTGAGGTCATAAATGTAATGTGTAACTAAGATAAAGGGATTAAACTTAGTATCTCCCTTTACTTGACTGTAAAACTTAGAATCAGGTTAGCTTTCCAAAATTTTACTTTCTGTGGTGACGTGCCCAGCGCAAAGGAAGTGGAGATCAAAGGTGGCTAATGGTATTTTAAATGATCTCTTTTTTTTTAAATTCCTGTAAGCAGCAAATTGAGTTGTAATGAAGGTGACGCTTCCTGGACTGCCCAGTGGTTTTTCAGGTAACTTTGAGAAACCTGTCATAGCTGTGCCTTGTTTGAAGTGGGAGAGGCATCTGAGCAATGCAGGAAAGCACTGAGTTTGGCTGGTGGTCAGTGTGTGAGTGGCACACGGCTGTCTGGGCTTCCCCTGTGCAGAACAGTCGTGTCAACTTTCTTTTCAGATCACTGACAGTAACTCAACTTTTATTAGCAATCTCTCAATAATAAGAAAACACAGGTGCATGTTACAAGAAAGAAAGTCAACAAGGACACCTCAAACAGGAAGAAAACCCTGGATATAAATCCATTTATTCTCCTAACGGGTTCAGCTGCAATCTTCTCAGTGCCGAGCTGCACAGGTCTGAGCAGCACCGGATCCAGGCACACAGGCTGGTGGAGCCCCGAGCACCCGAGGGCTGCTGCACAGGAAGGCTGGAGCAGCACAAAGAAGCTTCCAACTCCCCATCTGGAAAAAGCCCCCACAGGAGCACAGGCAATGGCAATGCCATCTGTCTTCTGCTGAGCAGATCTCCTCTCCTGGGAGCAGGAAAAAAGCTGGCACATGGAGGTGGGCTTTCAGTTCCCTGCTGCATGGAGGTTGGATGCAGATTGCTGGGTGGTACCTGTAGAAACCAGCCTGCACTATTGAGTTCCTTTCCCCTTTTTTCAGTCTGTTTTTTCAGAATTCCATTTCTCTTTATTTGCCTTTTGCCCTATGACATCATTCTTCTGTCCATTCCCAGCAGACAGGAAACAATGGATTCCCTCCTTCTCCCTCGCCTTCATTCTTTTTTTGTGCCTTTCCCTGTTTCTCATCTTCTGCAGTCCCTTCTAGAGGGTGTGTTATCAACTGACAGAATATCTTTTAAAATAATTATTTTCCTCATGCTGGATGCTCCTTGGGTCTCTGTGGAGACTTCATCTGACCCAAATCCATAGGAGCGCTTACACTGTCTGTACAGATCCATGTCCTCAAGTTTCATGGAGACTCTCAACTGGTGTATTTTGGCATGAAATACTGGCCTAAACAAAGAAAAAAGCAAGTCTTCCATTGAGTTTTAAAGTTATTTTTAATACCAATTCTGCTACAGGTAAGAGGAGGAGATAAGTGCCCAGTGCCGTTTGTCACACACTCTTGCTCCTTTAGTAGAGTTAGAAGGGAATTGATTGCTTTAAAAAAAATCTGGTTACCCCTTACTGTCTGGCATACATTTCTGTTACAGGGCATACTTAAATTCGTGTGGGTTTCCAGCTGATAACTGTAAAAAACCTGGAGAAAACAAAACAGAAAATTTGTCTGCCCTTTATCTCGCTTCACTTTGCTTTGTGGTATGAACTATCAAGTTTAACCTATCTAGAGCTCTCTATAAATGTAGAGTTAAGTACCTGATAAGACACTAACTGAAAATTGCTGATGGAAAATATTTACATCTTCTCTTTAAAACTCTTACAAACACTTAAGAACTCTTTAAAATGTGGGAAACTAAAACCAAGCTACTTCAGCATCCTCAAGTTCACTGCCTCAGTCTGCAGCCTGTACATCCTGAGACCGATTTGTCCGCTTTTCTAGTGGTGTGAAAGGCTTGCAACAACTCAACAATATTGATAAAACTCTTGGAACTCAAGACTTAATCAAGTCTTTTCCCATCCTACTGCAGAACCATGGAAAGCTTCCCCTCTCTGGCACCCAGCCCACATTATCCCCTGGGTACCCACTGATCTCATTTTCTAAGAGGAACTGAGGGGGAATTCCTGCCAGGCAGCTCTGTGGAAGTTGCCCAAGAAGTTTTAACACCCTATTCCTGGATGATACTGTCCCATCCTATAGTTACCCTGCTTGGCTCCAGCTAGTCTGCAGATGCAGGTTCAAAATAAAATCAACCTCCATTCTGCTCCCTCCCCCCTTATTTGGGCAGCTAAGTGAAATCCAAACATACAGACCCCATAAATTCTTTGTAAATGGCCTCGTGTTAAACACTCTGCCAAAGCAATGGTTATCATTACACAAATAATGACACCCCTGGAGCATAACAGAATTGACACACAGGGGCAGAATCTCAGCTGTGCTGCCCAGTTTGCCCAGTGACACCAGGCTGATTGACACTGGCCCCTCGGTGTTGGTGCAGCCAGCTGCCTGCTACAAAACCAACCAGGAATCCACACAAGCCTCCTGCAAAGCTTTAGGAGGTGCCCTTGCAGTGCCCAGCTCTGAATGAAAGGATGTTCTGCAGCATTTGTGGAAGAGCAGGACATGAACACTGGGACAGGCTGCCCAGGGAATGGTGGAGTCACTCACCCTCCTGAGGGTATTTAAAAGCTGGGTAGATGTGGCACTTGGGGACAGGGTTAGTGTTGGGTTTGGTAGTGCTGGGTTGAGGGTTGGATTTGATGATCTCAGAGGCTTTTTACAACCTAAATGATTCTATGGTTCTGTGACAGCAAATTTTCAATAAACACAGATCATAATCAAGAATGCATCCACAGCTAGGCAAACCAGAGTAAAACAACTGAAATAAAATACTGCTGGAGACAGGTTTAAATATAGACTGACTCGAAAGCACGTGAAGAGCTGTTCTACTGCTGGGGCAAACTGTCTCTCAGTAATTTGAAATGCCACAGGGAATGTGTCAGAATAGTTTGCTACAACAAATAAACACACGCACCCCCCAGCCCACTGAATTTTTTCAGTAATTATAAACTCTTACATGCAATCTAGGTAGTCCCAAAACTTTCTGAACAGTAATGAAACTATGGAGCATGTTACATTAAAATATGTATCAAAATAATCATCTTAAATTTATGTCACACGTTCCAAGGAGCTCAGTTCATCGCACTTTTGGTTGTGTGGAATCTGGCCAGATTGTCAAAACCCATTCTTACAGGATGCTGCAGGGTACTATAACTTAAGTGATTCATGCATGCAGCTGTTGGAACTGCTTGTTGGGTTGTGAAAAAGCTCATGGTGCCAAGTGCTGATCTAGGAGAACTCAGATCTCCATCAGCCGCCTTGGCTCCGAGTTGTTACTGAACAACAGATGGTAGCAGGAGTTAAGCAAACTAAGAAAATATTCTAAGTTAAAGGCCTCACAAGAACTGAAATTCCTGAGAAAATACAGAGAACAAGTGTTGAGGTTTGAACTAGTTTTCATGTCCAAGTGATGTATGCCACTGAACTTTAAAGGGTACTCTCATTTCTGGCAACACTTGTTATGGTGGAAGTTTTCATTTAACTTGGGCAAAAGTGACCACGTGTGGAATTAATACCACAGACATTTGAGGTACAGCTCAGAGCTATAACTCCTGCACATGAAGCTGCACTTGCTACAATGCCTGGCACTACGGAAAAGATGAAAGAACCCCAAATCATGTTGTTTTGCAGTAGATTATAAGCAGCAGCAGCAGCAGCAGCAATGAAGGGACAGCATCACGAGCACTGATGATTTCTTCAGCTGAACAAGGACAGCACTGCAGTTCACAAACGGGAAGCTTGTTAGTGCTAAGGGGAACAGAAGTGCACAGGCTCTCACTATGTCCTTATCAGCAGCATCAGCACAGAAGGGACAAAGTCAGTGCAAGATGTAAGAAAAACTGTCCTAGCAATGATCCCAGCATGACAGCGGGGTACAGGAGAGGGCACGGAGTAAACAGAGAGTGAAGTCTTGTACCAGTGAAGAAAGAAAGTCCCTCTAACTTGATGTTCAGTAACTTCTAGTTCTTGGTCTCACCAAGGCAGCACACTCCAGTATCAGATAGGTGAGGAACAAGAGGTGTTTTCAGGACTTACAGAAGTTTGTGTTCAGCAGCGCTGATGCAAAGTCACACGAATAAAGCGGTTTTCTATAACACTTTATTCCATGCCCTGGCTGAGCAAGAAAGCTCCTGCATTCCTGTGACCCGTCTAAGTACACAAACTTCTTCAAACCAGCTCTGTAAGCAGCAGTGCAAGTGACTACACCCATCTGAGACCAAAGTTCTCTTATTTTCAGAGAAGTGAGGACTTCCAAAACAACCTGGAGTTAAACCACTTAAGAGAAGAAGAAACTATTTATAAAGGAAATATTCAAGCTGGCTTTCTTTTTTAACATTTTTGGGAGGAGACCATGAAAATCTGCACATTGACTACATATTTTCAACCTTACATTTTACTGTACTTTAACTCCTTATACTGGTCATCCAAACTGATCACAGTCCCAGGTTTCTAAGTGTGTTTTTACTGCATTTAAAAATATTTCAAAATCTATTTTGGGGCAGTAAATAATCTTGCTATCATGGAAAGCGAAATCAGAACAATCAGATTACTCATTTGGGGAGGTATTACTCAGTGCAAGAAAGCGTGGGAGAATCAAGCTCCAAAAACGAAACTCGCTGGGACAAGATACATAAAAGTGCATTAAATTCTGTATGTAAACTACTTGGTTGAAAATTGAATAATTTCTTTAGGCTCAGGAATCAATAATCTGCAAAGTGCTGCACTCTACAGCACATCCCACCAAAATACCTAAGAATATGAGTAAGTTTGATCATATCAGCAGTTCTAGCAGAATAAACAGGATGTAAGAGTGGACATACTCAGGCCACATAGCCTTGAACCAGTTCCTCATTTCTGCCAGCAGCAATTGATGCGCAGGAGAACAGAAGAAGGCAGCAGATCTTAGAGTGCTGAAGAGTTTCAACAGTACTATAAACTCCTAAGTGTGTCCAAAAGCACCACACCTCGATACCCAGCCTTGCAGTCCTCAAAAAATCATGAAATCCTTGTGCTTTTGGTAGACTCTGAAGAGCACAGATGTGCCCCATGTGCGACCTGGAAGTTGCCAGGCTTCTTATTCCCTTGTTTCTCTGCACTGTAGGGTCTCCAGGGCCACTAAAGCCTCCTGAGCAGCAGTAACAGCTCTGGATCTCCAGCACAAGGGGGTCTGTGCTGCCCCTGCTCTTGCAGCCCAACAAAGTTTGCTTTTCCCCTGACAAGGACACTTTCATTCCTCTCCTCTCATCCTCTGCTGCTCATCTCATCAGAAAAGCCAGTGAGGTTGGTCAGGTGTAGTAAGTCCTTGATAAATCTGTGTGACTGTTCCCAATTGTTTTCTCACCCTTCATGTGCTTGGATGTAGAGCCAGGCACAGCTTTTGTGAGGATTCACACTCTAATCTTCCTCTGGATTGAGGTCACACTGACCAGCCCATCACTCCCCAAATTGTTTGCCTCAAAGACTGGCACAATTCTCACCTTCTCTCCATCACCACCAGGACAATCCTTCAGGTGCCACTGCCAGTCAGCACCCCACTTCACATTTCCTTGTCCAGATTTACAGTCCTACTCTTGGCATGGACATCACTGTACTCTTTTATGTCTTTATGGGAAAGAACTTGAGTAGGATATGTTGATTAAATGCAAAAATTGTGTAATAGGAATGTTCACTTTGGGGTTTTTTTTGGTGGGGGTTGTTTTTTTGTTGTTGTTGGGCTTTCTTTTCTAAGAAAAAGTGACATAATTTACATGTTGGCATATAAACACCCTTATCTGTCATACTGCTACATTAGAATTCAAAGAAAAAATAATGAGATCAATTTATGCTTTTGCATTTGATTTACATTTTGCTCTTGTTTGCAGGCAGCAAAAGAGTCTGTTCTGAATTTCGGGCCATATTTTATGAATGGTACAAAATATGTGGGATTTTAAAAAAAAAAAATCTGTTTTGGGAACATTTAGTTTTGACCTACAGATTCTTGAGCGGAATATTTTAAAACACACTTCCTCCCTAAACCTGCAGTCCAATTATTACAGTATCAATCGAGTTCTGAGGACTTGAGAAAAAAACCCCAATAATTTGGGTAACAATAGACACAAAACCAACATCGCGCTGCCACCCTGTGGCTTGGAGATGAAACTTCTGCTCCGAAAGTTGGAGGAGGGATTATGTTTTATCTTAAGCCTCTAATCAGATTAAAGAGCACTTCTGCACAAGGAGCCGCTGGCAGCTGTTGGAATTCAGTGCAAGTTTAAGAGAAATGGTACAGAACAGATCAGGACAGTACCTGGTGACACCATGGGGGTTCTGACATGGCTGTGCAGGTTATCAAGGGGACACCCGCCGTCAAAACCTACAACTGTGTCATTGTCAGAGAAAGAAGAAACAGAAAAACATCTGCATCTTACAGAACAAATGAGAAGGGGATCACGATTTAAACTATTACACTTCAGTAAAACAATGTAAGAAAATACAATTAAATAAATCCTAAAATTTTAAGTAAATCCTGTAACCACAAAATGTTCAAACAATAATAAACTCTGCAAGAGATAAGTAACCTAACATCTATCACAAGGTTTTAATGCAAATCACAACCATGAGAACTAAAAACCTGTAATAAAAGTGTAAGACATAATAATTTGATTCCAGCTGAGTTTTTCCCTGGAGGAAGAAAACAAAATAACAAAAGCCCAGAATACACACCACCAGCAAATATTGAAGCTTGTTATTACAATTGTAGCAGTTCAAAATGCAATCAACTGTAAAAGGTATGGTATTTCAGTATCTGTCAATATAAAATATCTATATGAAAAAAAGAAGAGTTTTATATATATGTGTATGTGTGTTAGCTATTAAAATATACAAGTGTGTGATCATGTTCACCCTATTGCAATTTTAATAATGTAAAATAAAAAGTAATTTAGAATAATTTTCTTCCAATTTTCTATGCACAAGAAGTATTTGTCTTTAAATTACATAGCTCCTACTTATTTTTTAAAGAATCATTAACATTTTCTGAGGCCTCTTGGCTGCTTTTAACAGGTTAATCAGTTTGCCTTACTAAAATCAATGTTCAAAGCTTTGCTGCCTTCCCCTTTTCAGTAGTGAAAAGCCCTAAAGACAGTGGAGGAAAGAGCACCAGGCAACTCAGCACAGGGTACAGGTGGTGTTTCTCAGCCTTACCTGTCCTCATTCAAAAGCCTGCTGGGAGAAAGATGCTCTCTGAGAAGAGCTCCCCAGCATCCCTCTCCTTTCCCAAGCTGCCACACCCGAAGTTGTGCTGCAGAGTTGGGCTCTGGAGTCCACGTGCTGCTGCAGCAGTTTTGTTCTGCACATAGCTGAGTGCTGCTGTTGGGTGGGTTGAGGTTTTCCTGCCTCGGCTTGGACAATCCCACACATTCCTGCAGTAGCCTGGGATCTCAGCTTAGTCTGACAATTGATAGTAAACCACTGCAAGGGACAGAGGACAAAGCTTGACGGACACAGAACAAACTGTGGAGATACTCTGTCACACTCTATCCCAACTGGAGCTTCTCCAAGCACAGAGGGTTTCATGTCCAGGTAGTCAGCACTCCTGGAATCCAGAGGAAAGGTAAAGACAGCACAAACGGCTTTTAGTCGCAGGATTTGCCATGATGAAACAGTATTACACCAAAGTTAACCAAAAGTTACAATGCAGCACTACATGCAAGTTTGTACACATACTCCCCATGTGGGAGCTTAGTGACAGGTAAGTTTTGCTGGGATTCAATTTTTTAATCCAGTTTGATCCTGTCAAAACCCAAAGCCATCACACAGTGACTAGTAGGGAGCATGGTGAAAGAGAAGTATTTATTCCTTGCACATTTGCTGCTGTCTAATCAATCCACCCAGAGGCTGGTTGTGTGCTTTCAAAAGAGCCAGGTCTAACAAACCTGGGGACAAAGATACTGTTTCCATTTCTACTTCTTGGCTGCACCTCTTCAAAGAAAGATTCAGAAGAGTTAAGCCCTTCGCAGATTGCTGCCACTTCTGAGTGTGTCATAGCTGATGGCAGCAAATACAGCACAGAAGCAAAGCATGTATGTCTTACCCACATTCATAAGGAAAAAAAGGACATTGTCTTTCACCTGCATAACTTGGGGTTTATGCCCCATCCTGAGATAAAATACAACTGCACCTAGTTATCACCTGTTCATAAAGGATTACCAAAAGAAACCTATGACTTGGCTACCAGTCAGGGCCCAAATGTGTAGGACGCTAAAACAAAAGGAGGGGAAGAGGCTGAGGTGCTGGCTGTAGTAAACAAAAGACACATCCATCACAGAACGGAGAGCTAACATTTATTTATTTTTATTTTTCACGTTGTCTGGATCACCTGTAGAATGGCTCACTTTTCTCTTGGAAAGAAAGCAGACTTCCGGCCTGAACTGCAAAATATTTGGGAATTACTATGTGGACAGGACAAACACTATTGAAGGAGACAATTCAAGTGTATTTGTTCTTTTCATTGATCTTTTTTACAATGTTGTGGGCTTGTTCCAATACACTCTGGAGATACTGGAGACTACTGCAGACATTTACCACCTTAGACTATCCTTAAATACCTGATGTCTATGAAACCACTCATTTCTAGAATTTACTCACATATTATTCTTAAAAAGAAATTGTTTTATCCTGATCAGATCAGCTGACTTCCTTTTAGACATAAAGGTCTGTTCTTTGAGACATATGTCACCAGTAATGATATACAGACCTCAGAAGTTTCTCATCCATCTGTAAAATCATTACTGCAGGATATTTTTACCCACCAATATGCTGGCTCCTCAGGGGATCTCCTTCCCTTGGAACTGCAGGCAAACTTTGATTTTTGACACTTTGCACTGAGTAGGAGGGGAAGAACATACAATAACAACAAAAAAGGACAGTATTAAACCCAACTTCCTGCTCAGTTAATAAACCAGACAATTTCTCTGGCTCTCCTTTACAGTCCTAGGGGTACCCTATGTGTTGTATTGCAACTCTGTTACAGCTCAATGATCAGTGGCAACAGATAAGCCCTTGTGAGCAGGAATTAATTAGGCGAAGAGAAAAATCTTTGTACATCTCACCCAAAGATTTTTCCCTTCACACACGTTTTGGCTTTTTTTTCTATAGGCATTATAAAGATTTACAAACAGTCCCCAGTCTTACCTCCCATTGTTTATCTGAGAGCTGCAGGACTAGAAAAATAACTTTCCTGACTATATTTGAGTCTTTTGGTAGACACAGGCAGTTTTCTCACCTTCTGAAGCCAGAGAAACAGATGTGGTAACCACTAAACCCCATTTCTTAAATGTAGGAAGCACCACCCCATGCAAGAGTTGGCCACACTGTTCTGTGCTCCTCCTGCCCTGATCCTCCCAGTCTCTAACCCTCTTCCAGCCCTCCTGCTTTTCTTCTCCCAGCTCTTCATGCTGCATTGGGTATCTATCCTAATGCACAACCATCCTTCAAGCAGCTAGAGGATAACAAATAAGAACATTAAGCCATGAAATCCGTGTCATTGTTTACAGAGGACAGCTTTCTATGAAATACAGCACTGACTAAATGAGCCAAAAAACCATTTCTATCAGCTAGTTTGGAACACAAATCATTTGTAAACAACATGTCTCATCTCTCCCAGAGCCTAGAAGCAAAACATTATTTTCAGTCTCTCACCCTCAGGAGAGAGTAAGAAAAAGCAGACACATACTTAAACATACTTTTCATTTTGAAAAATACGCTTGACTGAAAAACACTTTTGTTCACCGCTTAAAGCTTCAAATGAAACAAAGCCAAGTTTTAAAACACTTTCCTAAAACTAACATCTAAATGCATTAAGCCACAGGTTCTTCCCATCTATAAAACTCAGCTTTGTGGTTTAAAATGATTGCCACACGAGCAACATTTTTATCTGCCCTGTGATACCTGACAGCTGGGAACTGCACCAGAGATCTGCCACCATCCTGACTTCATCTATTAGAGCTTTGAAAAGATAGATAATGCTGTAGAATTCCTGCACACTCTGATAATTTTTTCACTACTCACCTGACCTGAGATTTTTTTGTTTGTTTGTTACAGGGATGAAGATAACACATATTTTACAGTTGCTCAAAATGAAGACCAGAGTAAGAACCAGTAAAGTCTCCCACTTTACCTGGCTCCAAAACATGCAGAACAGGGAAACTAACCAGATCCATCAGCACATCTAGGCTGGCACAGATGGTCAGTCTAGGCTGGCACAGATAGTTGAGAGTGAAGTGACACCCCTCAGGAAACCCTAAAGGGCACAAATGCATTTAAAGTGTGACTGCATGGTTATACAAAGTGCTACATAGGCTAGAAAGGATGTCATCCTGCACCTCACTGTGGCTGATACACCCAAAGCCATGCCACTGCAGCTATGAAGAAGGGTGGGGGTGGCTCTTCAGCAACAGCCACCCCCACCCTTCACTAGAGCATTTACCATTCTCTTTGGGTAGCTGCAGTATTCTGACATGCAAATACCCATAACGCCTCCAACAGAATCAAATAAAGGTGTCCCCATGGGGGAGAAGTCAGGCTCTCAACTTGCACTGCAATGGCCTTTCCATCTCTTCAAACAGAAATGGCTAAAGTGAAGGGGAACAGGTAAAACAAGGTTACTCCACCCAAAACATACTAATCACAGCTGAGAAGACTGGGAAGCATGAGAGGCAGGCTTTGCTTCAGGAATTCAAGGCAAAGAATTTGAGAAACAGACCATTAGCTGTGCCACAAGGATTTTTTTTGTGTTTGTCAAAACTATTCCTTTTATCCAGCAGTCTGAAATCAGACACTGAAATCAGCATTTTCCTGAGGCAAAGACCACTGTAGTTTTCTCTTAGGCATAGCTGGTTTGCCAGATGAAAAATCTTTTTTTTTTTTTTTTTATGAAACATAGCAAAATCAGTAAAAGAAAACTACTTTGAGAGGCTGCCCAGTAGTACTTTACTTCACTCCTACAGCACAAACAATACTAAGCCTCTGCAGTGATTTGAAAGGAAAATGAGGAGGGAGCTGGTTATGGAGAGGTACCCCTGAGTGCTGACCATTTTTCAGACCACTTTGTGAGCTATTTCTGAGTGGGTATTCAGGACAATACGAAGTTTACAGTGTAGATGATCAATTCATGCAGATAAGTTGCTTTCCAAGAAAGACCTTTCAGTGGAGGTACTGGAACATTAACTGTTGAGAAAAGCTTTTCTGCTCCAAGCCTGGTGTGCTATTGCTCTTTCTATCAAAGTTACCATAGAAAGATTAAAACCATTCAAGCTGTCAGTAATCACAAATTGTGATATCTTAAAAAAAAACTTAATCAGAATCAGCAAATTCTCTTATTTGGAAAAGCCTTCGTGGCTGGCTGATTTTCCTAGTTAGCTCACAAAGAAAATTCTGTGTGTCCAGAATGGATTCACACTCACCTGAAAGCACAGAAGGAGCAACTGATTTCTATTCTGATCCCACAAAAGTGTGTCCTAACATGACCAACACGTGGAGAGAATATTCTGAATCCTGTATCACATCAGGAACACCAGGTAAGAGCATAGAGTGGTCCCTTCCAGACAGGCATATCACAACTAGGGAAAAGGAGAAAGCCGACTCAAAATAATCTGAAAAGCTTTAAAATATAGATGTTTATTTAGCTACAATATTTAAAAGTCCATATAAAGATATAAAACATAGAAATTCCATAACTAATTCACATGCTAAAAGGATTAATTGACGAGCTGTAAGGAGAAGACTTCATGAAATTCATGGACGTTTTAGCCACAAGGGTTATTTCATCAAGTTTCAGACTTGAAATATTGAACAACCATTGCAGAGAACTTGCTCTCTCACATCACCATAACTAGGGAAAAAAAAAAAAACCAAAACCAGAAGAAACAAAGTCAGTGCACCTACTGTTACTGGAACACAACGATGGCATACTATTCCATTATCAACTGCAACCATGGCACTCCCACACAGTACACTCAGTATTTCTTTGTATCATAGAATTGTTAACAGTGAGGGCAAAAAATTAAGATTATTCCTTGGGAGCGCATGCATTCAGCACTGGCCAGCATGCTATATTGCTGGTGGGAAAGCAAGAGAAATTTTTGCCTCCTGCAGCATTTAAATAAGAAGCTAAACTAGACTTGAACCAAGGTTGATTAGACTGCTTCACACAGGTATCTTGGTTCGCATGTTTCAGACAGTTTTACTGCTGCTAAAGCATCGGAAGAGTTTAAGTTCTTTACGTGCATGAGCTAGGTATCTCCTGCATCCAGCTATTAGGGCACGTGTAATTAAAATAAACTTCAAAACTTGTCAGGCACTTACTCAACAGTGGAGCACAAAGAGCAGGTAACCGTGTTACAGCAGCTGCAGAGCCTGCTGCAGTTCTGGCAGACGAACCGGTCACACTGCGCACACGCGTCCTTCACATCGGCCGTTCTCACACACGACGAGCAGGCTCTGGACGCTCCCACGGGCGGAACTGCTCGGCAAAGACACGGTAAAGAATGGATGAGCTTTACAGCAAGTGAGGGAAAGCAGCTGGGAGTCCCAGGAGCTGCAGAGAGCGGCCCGTCCGCGCACAGCCACAGGTGGCAGCACTTCGCAAGGGACAGGGAGCGCCTCTTGGAACTTCTTGGTTCTTTCTCTGCTCAGCGGCAAGACGCTAAGGGATTTTAAAGCAGAACACACATGCGGCAGTTCCAAAATCCGTCAGCTCAAATCTAACGCTTCCTTGAAGGAAAGTCAATACAGAAGAACTACACAGCACACAACTACTCATGGTAGTACAGGCTTCAAAGCGGAGGGGCAGCACTGATCTCTGAGGTGACCAGGGACAGGAACCGAGGGAATGGCCTGAAGTTGTGTCAGGGGAGCTTTAGGTTGGATATCACGGAAAGGTTCTTTACCCGGAAGGTGGTCTGGCACTGCAACAGGCTCCCCAGGGAAGTGGTCACAGCCCCAATCCTGCCAGAGTTTAGGAATCATTCCGACAGCGCTCTCAGGCTCATGATGGGAACGTCCCGGGCGGGACAGGAGTTGCACTTCCATGGGTCCCTTACAGCTCGGGGTATTGCGCGGTTCTGTGACCCAGCCCGGGCACTCACCCCTGTCCGCGGGCCGCCGCCGCAGTTTCCCGTCGTGGCCGATGAGGAGCTGCCCGCTCCAGCGCGGCCCCTCGCCCTGCGCCTCCCCGGCCGGCCCCGGCTCTGCCGGCCGGGCAGCGGCCGCCGCGCCCTCCATGTACGCCTGGGCACCCCTGAAGAGCAGCCGCCGGGTCCTCTCTGCGGCGGGACAGGAGAGCAGAGTTAGGGGCGGGCTCCCCATGGCCGCGGGCCGGCGAGCACATCCCCCGGGCGGGACGGCCGGCCTGGAGCTCCCCCCTCCGCGCCCCGCTCACCGAACACCTCCCGCCGGTAGTCCTCGCCCCGCACGCCGCGGCTCAGCTCCCGCAGCCCCACGCGGGTCTTCAGCTGGAGCGGGGCCGCATCCCCGAAGGGGCAGGAGCGCTTCGGCATGGCCGGGCCGAGCGGCGCCTGCCCCGCCCCGCGCCGCGTCACGGCCGCGCCACCGCCTCCCTCACATCCCGGCCTGCACGCTCGGGAACCGCGGCCGTTCCGTCCTCTCCGCAGGAAAGCGAAAGCTTCGTCCGCAGCGGAAAACTTCTCTTCCCGCCGCGTCCCGAGAGCCCGGCGGGGTTGGCAGAGGCACCGGCCCGGCCCCGCCCGCTGCCACCGCCCCTCAGGCGTCACCTCCGTGCGCCCGGAGCGGCGAGTGTGGAGCCGGCGGGGCAAAGCGAAACCCGCTCTGGGACTGGGGTTTGTCAATAAACCCGGAATCACGGAATATGCTGAGCTGGAAAGGACCCACAGCGATCATCGAGTCCAACTCTTAGCTCTGCACAGGACACCCCAAGACTCGCATCATGTGCCTGAGAGCATTGTCCAAACGCTTCTTGAACTCTGTCAGGGTTGGGGCTGTGACCGCTTCCCTGGGGAGCCTGTTCCAGAGCCCGACCACCCTCTGGGTGAAGAACTTTTTCCTAAACCTCCGCCCATTTTCTCACATCCTGTCGCTGGTCACCACAGAGAAGAGATGAGTGTCTGCCCCTCCTCTGCCCCTCATGAGGGAAGTTGGAGCTGCAGAGAGATTTCCCTTCAGTCTGAACAGACCAAGTGCCCTCAGCAACTTTTCATACGGCTTCCCCACCAGACCCTTCACCACCCTGGTGGCCCTCCTTTGGAAGCTCTCTCATAGCTTTATATCTGTTTTATTTTGTGGCACCCAAAACTGCCCCCAGCACTCGAGGTAAGGCTGCCCCAGTGCAGAGCAGAGCAGCACAATCCCCTTCCTTGCCTGACTGGTGATACTGTGCCTGATGCCCCCCAGGATACCACTGGCCCTCCTGGCTGCCAGGGCACTGCTGACTCATATTCAACTTGCCATTGACCAGGAACCCCAGGTCCCTTTCCCAGCTCCCCAGTCTGTCTCTACATCCAGGGCTGCCCTGTTCCAGGTGCAGAAACCAGCACTTGTCCTTTTCAAACTTCATACAGCCGGTGATTGCCCAGCCCTCTAATTCATTGAGGTCACTCTGCAAGGCCTCTGCCTTAAGGGAAGGAACAACTCCTCCCAATTTTGTTTTATCTGTAAACTTACTTAGTATCCTTTCCAGTCCCGCATCCAAATCGTTTATGAAGCTCTCTTCCCTTCTCTGCAGGGCCTTGCGTTATGCTGGGCTCACAGAGCTCTTTGTGCAGCCTAAACCCTCTGCCCAGTTTTGGGCTGTCTGAATGCTGTGGAACCAACAAAAATGTGCACAAGCACGAAAATTCACTTTTTAAAACCTCCAAGGAGGCTGGAGAACCCCTGTCTGGCCAGGGCTCTGGTGGGCTCCTCAGCACCAGCCAACATCAGAAATGTGTTCACCACTTGTGGGGACAGTTACTTTTTGGAGACTGACACCCAGTTTCAGCTAAATCTGGAGTTCCCCGACGCCTTCTGCTGTGAAATGGAATTACTGCAATTAATTTGCTATTTACAGATGGGCTCTATAGCAGCCCAGGTGTGGTTTCACGGGTTAAAAACCTCCGATGCCATTCCAAGTGGCTGCTGGTCTGGTTACTATGTATATTTTGAAAATACATTGTTTTCCTCAGGGCAAACAAGTTTAAAACTGGTGTTGCAGTTTAGGTGCTATGTTCTTTAAGGGGGTGATCTGTCAAGAGAGTTTTATTTCTTCCAGAGAGGTCTCTGAATTCAGAACTTTCTCCGTATGTACTGTGGGGTTCTGGACAGAATCACAACCAAGTACAGGAGTGATTTTTCCATGAATGGACTTAGAGCCTGCTAAGAGTGAAGGACTTATTAATGGTTTCTTTGTTTTGTTCTGGTCAAAAACAAGTTATCAAGTAAAGATGTACATTTCTTCCTGAAACAAACAAAGAAACAAACAAAGAAAGAAATAAAACCTCTAAACACCGAAAACCAAACAATAACAACCTCCCAAAAAAGTAGTGACAGAATCAGTATTTTTTCAAAGGCTTTCTTTCATTTAGAAACTCATAAAAACTTCAGTGTACAATTTCAATACTAACACAAGATTTAGAATGACAATCATGTATACGAAAATACAATTGTGCAAGACATAAAACATAGATCAGTGTGTTGAAAATGGGCCACAATACCTGATGGACTAACTCTGGTCTGGTTTCATTGCTCGAGTTCTTCCAAAACTACTGAGGCACCAAGAACAGTAGTACTGAGCACAGTGTCTAACTATGGCTGTAGAATCACACGATATCCTGAGTTGGAAGGGATCCACAAGGATCATCAAGCTCTGCATCCTGGCTCTGCCCAGGACAGCCCTGAAAATCACACCAACCCTGAGAGCATTGTCCAAACACCAAAATTATGAGAGTGAGTTGATGAACTGCTAATAGTTTGCAGGTACAACCACTCTGATTTCATAGAGGTTAATGTGTTGTTTTTTTTTTTTTTTCTGTAGAGCTGATCAGCCCAGCCTTCTGGTTTGTGGAGTGGAAGCCGTAGTTGTAATTCACAGCAATTCCCAAAAATCTCTTCTGAGCTCCAAAATCTTACTCCTGCCACTCTTTCTTTATCTCTAAGGATTTCTGCTTTGGCTTTTTCTGCGCATACTTGCAAATGCATGCTTAAGGATGTTCAGCAGACTTTTCCAACTGCATATTGAAAACTCGTGGCCTTTTCTTTCTGTCTAAGGAAACTACTTTGTAAATATTCATTAGCTATATACTTTGATGTTCCTGAAGTTCTCTGGGGAATATTGGTTAATCAGAATGTAATGCCAGTTGGAAAGAGCCCTGTCAGGATAGAGGACAGTGGATCACACTTTTCATTAACGTGGTGTGGGATAAACGTGGATGGAACGCAGCTGTCTGAGAACTGGATGAAATACAAAGAAAGAACTAAAAGCACTATTCCGCTTGTGGGGAGGGAGTGCTCTGAAACACTGATCTCAAATACAAAGTAGATTTGAAAGGGAGCAGCTCAAGCTGCTGGTGCTGTCACTGAGAGTAAATTTAAGGGCACTTTCACAGAATCACAGAATCTTCTGAGTTGGAAGAGAATCACAAGGATCACCAAGTCCAGCTTTCCCTGAGAGCTGATTACATTTGACACATTGCCACCACTACCCCACTGCAGGAATGTTCTATTGCCTCTCTCTGAGTCAGCTTCAGGTGGTGACATCTCTTAATTGCTTTGCAAGACTCACCTTCACCAACATCTGCTGCTGACCAGCTCTCTTCTCTTTGCAAGCTATGAAGGCAAAATAATTCTGTCTGCTCTGTACCAGCAGGCCTGAACACCCTGCAGGGAGGGAATTGGTCCACCTGCCTGTCTTCTGAATTGTTACCCAGCAGAATGGTGCTGAGTGTTTTATTAGTTTCAGAGCAGTGAGCCTTGAGGAAGATCCACTGGTGATTTAGAATCAGCAGAAAGGCTGAGCCTTGACCTGGCAAAGCTTGTTGGCCTTGAGCATTCCCGAAAATTAGTGCTGGCGATTTTTCGGGTTCGTTAATGAGATTCTGAATGTGAAAAAGCAGCCCAAACACATCCCAAATCAGTGAAGGTAACTGTGACATACCATGATTTTTGTTTACCCTTGAAAACCTTTTTGTGAAAAAACCTCAAAAAACCCCAAAACCCAGAGAATAAAAATTACAGTATTTTTCTTGCTACTTTGCTTCTCCTGTGCCTGTGCGAATATTACAGACAAATTGCCTGGCTGATAGCTTGGTCACCTACGGCACAAAGAAAAACGATATTTCATATTTTCTTATTTTCAATAGTTTCCATTTCCAGTAAGCAAGTTAAAGGAGCAAAATGGACTGTTGTTGTTAAGCCAGTCTTTCTTGTATTCTATTTCTACCAGTGCTTCAAGAAATTCAGGGCAGATACAGAAGAACTCTGGGTGCCCCCTATGTCTGATTTTATGAAGAACAACGAATAACTATTTCCTACTGGCTCTCTGATTAACATCCATGACTATGAAGTTGTCTCCATTTTTTATTAAAGCTGAAATATTTTGGGCACATTGAAGCACTCCTTTGCAGTGTGTCCTGATCCACATCACCTGTGCCATATCACAGTTCACAGCCTGGAAAGTGAGGGAACCCCGGTTGCCCCAGGGTTTGCTCTGCACAGAAACCTCTCTGATACCTTACTGCTTGTGTCCCTTCTTTAGAGTACTTAGAAACACATTAAATGGGCGGAGCCTTCCTCAGTTTTATGAATATACTGTCCTTGGGATCACCCTGATCCCCTTGTAACAATTGTCATTGCATTCCTTTTGCACCGAGACCAGTTTAATTAAGTATATCACATTCTGAACTGAACGATGCCTACAAAACATGTAGATTTATATTTTTATACTCCAGTAAGCAATTACAGATGTAAAGATTTTTTTTTGTTTCTGATCCATCTGATCCATCTGTGAGACAATTATATTAAATGTTTACCTGTCAGTCAATGCTTCCCACTACTCCAAAACATAATTAGAAATAAACAGGCAGATAAAAATCACAGTGTAAGTCATAGACATTGCAATTCAACACTGAAAGCTTTTTTGAAAGGGAAAGAACTTACAAGCTTGGGACATGGCAAACTGAAGAAAATTCTGCCTTCTGTTTTAGGCAGGGTCAGGGAAAATACCAGGATAGATGATCTGGCTTTGTGAATCTAAATATTTATCAGTCTTACTTCTTTCCCTCTATGCCATGTTTTGCAAGAAACAGTAACAAGTCAAAAGTGTTCCATTTCAGAAACAGGTGGCAGATAAATAGCAATCCAGACCTCCAAAATATTTTACTTTCCTTTCAATTTCACTTATACTAAAGGCCTCCTCTCCATGTGTTTGTTTTAAAAATTCCCCATTTATTCTATTCTTTCATTACTAGGCCATTTAGAAAGATATCGAAGCACATCACATAGAGGTGGTACTCTGCCTCCTACACCTCTTTAAATAGGGAGTTTCCTTTGTTGAATTGATATCAAATGAGTGGATTTTCGCCAGCTTGCTACTTCTTCTCTAATGTTTTCATGCTAGAACAGTTAAAGGAATATTCTGGAAATTCTTTCAAGTGGAAAGTGCATTATGTAGTTGGCCATGTGCCAGCATGCAGCCTGTGTTGTATGGGATGGACTATCAGGATGGGCACACATCCCCTGTTAGGCCTGGGGTAAAGCACCACGCCCCATGTGCTCAGTCCCACTGCACTGCCCTTTCTCTGTTCTGCAATATGGATCTGAAGATAAAAAACCCCCTCTTTTCATAAAACTGCTTTTACTGGAAGGGCTCGGGGCTGTTTTCTATGTCCTTTTCTTAGTACATCAGCCTTAACAGACAACATGTTTACAGCTGGGATCAGAGGGCTACACCTGGTTCAGACATTATCTGTTCATAAGACCCTATTGTTTTATGAGGACTTGCTAGCACAGAATTTGTGTCCTCATCTTGATAAGTTGGTTTGCACACCCAAAAAATATTTGATAAGCCAGTGACGTGCAGGATTAAGGGCTGTCTCTTGAGACACGCTGCTGTTAACACAAGGCTCTGCCATCCTGGCACCCCAGCCAGTGCTTGCTCTTAAATTAGCACAACATGGTTGAGTTTCAGAGCGTGTTTCTGTTCTGCCAGCCCTGAGATACACCAGTGCTGCTCAGCAGACCAGAACACCCCAGGGTCCCACTCACTAGAGGGCACCCTCAAAGCTATAAATTATTTTTGCTGTTACAAAGATGTTATTGTTCTGCTGACAGGGTTTACAGAAGGGCTGCTTTCCCCGGGTTTTTTTCATGGTAGTTGTTGTTCCTGGCCCTTCCATAGTGTGCTTTCATTTCTGTTGCACAGTTTCCTTTCAGTTTGCTTCTTTCCAGATTATTTAAATCTGTCGTGAAAAAAGGAATATGAGCTCTGACAGTGAGAACTGCTATTGCTGGCCTAACATGGTGCCAAGTGTTCTGTTTTCTTTCTCTGCAGGCAACAATGTTTTCGATTTAATACTAGGTAGTTGTCCTAAGAATTCTTTAAATCTTTGACCAAGTAGTGCTATCCATTATTCAGTGTGGATTTGTGTGGGAGAGGCTCTGAGAGGTAGCTCTGTCCTTTCACTATCCCTGCACAGTACAAACATCCTCTCCCACACATGGCTTGGGAAGGGCTGGTCAAAACCTCCCTCCACATTGCAGCTGCATCCAGCCCTGCTCTTATTATTTTGCTGTGGAAGTGAATCCTTGCTTCGAGACAGCTTTATATGTTCCTCAAATGCTCTCCTCTCTCCATTCCCCAGGGCAGCCATTCAGATGGAATAACTCAGGGTGCATCTGCTCGGCTCAAAGGGGCTGTGCCAGTGCAGGCTGGCCAAGAACCCAGCTCTGCACTCACCATGTCCGACAAACCGTGCCCAGCAGCAGCCCACAAAGTGTGTTTATTTTAAATATGTGTGGCTGCGTTGTCAGCCCTGCACAGAGCAGATCTCTGTGCAGAGAACAGAAGCTACACAGAGTCAAGGCGATTCCCTGGACACTGCCAGAATAACATGCCACAGCTACAGGGACCATCACAAGCGCTAACGTGGAAATTTTCTGAGCGCAGCCTTTGCAGATGAAATCCATTTATGCTGAAAAGTCTTGAAGACACTCATTCTCTTTGCTCTCTGCTGAGCAGTTTGCATGAGTGGTGTGGTACGAGCTATAGAAGTTATGCTCAGTTCTAGGCCTACCATCCAGGGTACCAATTAATAGAACGAGACTTTTTTGTGCTGCTGGCATGTTTCCTCTGCATGGAAATCATCAATGCATTTTGTGTAGGGCTCAGACTTTCATCAGTACCAGCTTTAGTATTTTAATTACATAGTGTGGGGCAAATCAATCTCTAATAGACAAAATGCCTTATCCTATTTGTAATGCCTTAACTAGCTAACTTCTTTTATTTCTTTCACTTGACTTCTTTTCCATGTGTATTAAAATCTGTTATAACTTACTCTATGTATTTATCCTCAGTAGCTTCTTATCATGTCTATGCATTTATTTTTTTTTTTTCTGCATGAGGATTTCAGAGAAGGTATTGGTGCAACACAATCCTGTCCTTTTTTTCTCCTTTCCTATCTGCAAGATTTAGAAGATCTCCAGATTTTTGGTGAAGGTGTTCCGTATTGCCTCTAACACTGATCCATTATCACTACCTAAGCTGTAGGAAGGGCTACCTAAATATACAAATGTATCACCACTGTAGCTGGTTCAAATACAAAACTGTGATGCTGGCATTGAATAACTCATTGAATAAGGAAGAAGAGTAGCCTGATATTCCTCCTAGCTCTTCAAAATTCACAGCCCCACCTGGTTTGTCCCAGGCACAAGTTGTTCTTTAGGCCAGGTCCAGCACTCAGCACATGAGCTTCCTGCTCTTTTGTTCCAACTCCAGTTCTTCTGGCAAAGTTGGAAATGTTACTTATTCCAGTACCTGACATATCCAAGTAGAGACCACTGAAGCCATATTATTTTTTCTGCAGAACATATATACTAACAATCAGTGGACCAAATACTCAGGGAATGGGTTTGATGTCTTAGTCCCCTTTTCCAGTAATCTCCTTTAGAAGCTATAGATAGAAACTTAATGCTGTTTCAGAATGACAAGGCCAGCCTTTTGTGGACTTACTCAGTAAATGTCTTCAAGCTATATTTTATCTCAGACAGACACGATTGAGGCCCCATTGGTACAGCTACAAACAGCATTCCTGAATTCTGAAAGAACCCAGCTTCCAGAGAAAGCATGAAACAGTGATAGGAGTCATTGCCAAGGTCACCACAGGGGCACAGCCTCAATGGCTGGGAGAAATGAAGCAGAAGAAAACTGGAGTACAAAATCTGAACTGCACTGCCTGTTTTCAGTGCTATGGGGTGGAAACTGAGCAGCAAATCTGTGACTGTGGTACTGACATACACTTGACCGTGCACTGGGAGCAAAATAAGTCTTAACTGTAGCAAGGCAGAGTCTTGAAACTAGAATATCACGTCATCTTGCCAATTCTCCCTTCCTTCTTCACCCCTTTACTAAGGATGCAAAACATGCCATTACAATGGATACCAGTAGACATGTAGCAGGAATCTGTGGTACTACTCATCAACATGAGTAATAGGAAACACCTTCCCTCCCTCTTCTGGCCGTTATCCCTCTCAGTATAGCCCAGCAGACCATCTGCTTTATTCAAGATGCAAGTGCATTGTTGGCTCATACTCATCCTGACATCTCATTTAAACCTCAGGTCATTTTTGGCAGAGCTGCTCCTTAAGCAGGTCCTTCCCAACATGTACTGAGACATGGGGAACCCTGAGCCTCTTCTGAGCTTCAGGAGATTTCTATGGCCTGGCCCCCAGGCTTATCAATGTCATTTGTCATTCACTCTGGAATTCAGAACTCAAAGGGCAGGTTTCCATTCATGGTAGAGAGCTGCACTATTTTAAGAATCTCAATGGAAACATAACTCTAATTACTGTAGGTTTGACACAGTGAGTTTCCTCTTCAGAAGCAAAGAACACCATGAAACACCTTTTTATGACCATGACTGGTAATACACTGTATTTCCCATGCTTGTCATTTTGTCAGACTCACCAAAAGCTGACTCCAGCACCACTTGCTTGGGATCTTTTGTATTTACAGGCCAGCCAAGCTCAAAAACCTCAGTGGCAAACACCATTTCCTCGCATTTGAAGAATTAGGCATAGCTAGCATGAAAAGTTTTATCTCCTGTGGGGAAAGATGAAGATGGATACTGCCACCTCTGCTGGAAGGGCACGTATAGTTGACTGTATTGTGCAGTCCTTAAGAAAATTTGTCTCCAGTGACTGCCCAGGGTATTTTAAGGATTTCAGCAGCCACCTAAACTGTCTGAAGTACTCTGCCACTCCTCAGGCACTGTAAAGGTATCACCTGAAACCCAACACTGCTGTCTGAAGCACTATTTACAGCCCTGCAATGTAAACTCTGGTGTCTGCCCTCACCTCCTGAAAGGTAATGCCTGTCACAGGAAGGGTGCATTATCTTGAGACTGTGAAAACATTAAAATATACAAGTGTCTGGGGTTTTTTTTTCCTCACAAAGACATTTTCTTGCTGAACACATTTATTTAGACAGTGTTAAAATTGGTACTGTTTTCAACGACTGAAAAATGCAGCTGTTGGCCAAAATTTTTTACATTAACGGAAGATATAAAGTGTAGGTGCTTGCAAAAAACCTTCTTTCCTCTTTTATTTTTCTTACCATCTCATAGACCTGATGGGCAAATATTTAATGAACAGTATCTGCTCCAGAAATCTACAGATATTAATAACACATGAAAGTACTCTAGAACAACTAATTTCCTGTAAGTATATAAGAGATTAAATGGCAAATCTTGAAATCGTTTTGTAAAATGCGCTCATTATCAAAGCTCGTTTGTGATGGGCCAATGATTTGGCCAGGACCCAGTTCCCCGTCTCCTTGAAGCAGGCTGTACAACCCCACTTCTCTCATTTCATGGATCCACGTAGCACCGTGGCAGTCGAGCAGGCTCCATGCCTCAGGCATCCTCTTTGTCATTGGCAACCTGGCTCTAAAGAAGAGACAAAGCAAGCACTAATGAACTCACTCATTAGTGACCAACAAACCCTCAGGTTACACCCTGATGGACTGCCATAAACAGGGACTTCTAAGGATAAGACGGCTGGAGCTGGATTTCCTTTCTTGCCTGATGCCCAGTTAAAAGGGCGATGTGAGCTCATCCTTTTTGCCAATATCTGACACTTTAAACCAGCTCTCTGATGGACATGAAATGTCACTGTACAGGAGGCAGGGCTACTTCCACAGGGAATAATGAGTGGGCTAGAGCTTGACCCCATGTAAAGTATTACTGTCAGAGGTTAGGGGCAGGAATGTCTATTTTTTTTCCTCCATCCCAATCATCAGACACAGCTCTCCAGCTTGGGTTTGGTTTTTTAAAGTTTTTTTTGTGTGTTTGTGTTTTTTTTGAGGGTTGTTTGATTTTTTGCCTTAGGCATTGCCAGCCTGACTTGGATTTAGATGACAGTACTTCAGATGCTTCAGCTACCAAAGCCCATTCTATGTGAAATTAGACATATGTGTGTGTGCATATATATTTATATTTATATTTATATTTATATTTATATATACAACTGATGCAAAGGAATGAAGAAATACTATTTAATTAGCAGATCAATTCTCATGCAGGTCTCAGGCATTGCCCTGAGTGGTGTATGAGGCCCTGACCTGCTGTCATTTACTGGACAGGTCACTTACCTGCTGTTTCTGGCTCCTTCTGAAACAGATGAGAAACGGAGAGGTTTCCATGGAGGCTTCTGGAAGCCCTAACAGTACTTGTCTGAAGCCCACTCAATTTTAGAGGTGTTAATTGTTTATCTGAGCCAATATTGACCTTTGCTTTCTCTCACAGTGCTACTGACAAGGAGCTTTACCGAGTTCACATCAGTTGTTCTGAGCCAGCTTTTATTGAAAGAATTTTTGCATCAATTGGAAAATGTTTTTTTCCTTCATAAAACCATTGGTCACTCAGGTGAGCTAATGAAAGATGACTAACCATGAATCCAGTGGTAAAGGTAGATCCATGCTCAGTTTGTAAATGGGAGAGGGAGACAAAGTTTGTGGAACTTGTGAAAAAAGGCCAAACACTGAAAATCTGTAGACTGAGAGAAAACATACATTTGTTCACTAATGCTGCTACTTATTTTCTAAAATCCATGAAATATTAAACCAGGTTTTTACATGAAGTTTATTTGTTAAAAAATAAGAGAAATAGAGACCAAGCACTGTTACTTTAAATCTGTTTTAATACATCTTCAAGGACAAAATAAACAGGTGTGGATCAAAAATAATCTGAAAAAAATCTGCATAAGGTGTAAGTATAGATTGCACATTACTATGGAAATGCTTCATTTTCTTTCCTGTTATAAAGTGCATTATGCCAGAACTGTAAGACCATATATAGCCAAATTAAAAAATTACAAAAGCTTCAAAATCCTATCCTGAATGTGTTAGGAAGCATATATATGACTAAGGCCATATTGTAAAGGTGTCAGAAAATATCTCAAAAACATTACTGTGCAGGAGTGAATCTGTAATTGTTACTTTTAAAAAACTATAATCTTTACCATGAATTACAGCTTTTCAGTAAATGTCTACACTTATTCTTCCATCCAGATATCAACCAGGATGATGTATCAACCAGTTTTAGCCATTATTATTGAATTTGGCTGGGGTGAAAGAAGTACTTAAATTCATCACAGTGATCGTTATTAAATGAAATTCCAAACAATACAAAATAATATACATGGAAAACAGCCAAAATTAAAGGAAATTTACATTAAAATGTTCTTATTAAGCACTGTGTCTCTCAGTAGATTAAAGAGCTTTTTGATAAAAGCCTGAACTTATTCACATTTAACTCAATGACAGCACATATAAAATTTAATAGGAGTAAAACTTTCATTTAAAATATCCGTGCTATGAAATGAAATGCATGATACTATTTTTATGGTAACTGAGTAAGTCATGGGATAATTGCCTATTACATCATGCTCACTGACAACATCACTGTTTTTTTCGATGAATCCTTGAAAGCAAAGACAGGCCATGTGGATCTAATGGATACTTAATGGAAAAATGGAAAATAAAAAGATTAAGTGGAAAGTAATCCTGTGAAAATTAAGCTATAAAAGCTATTGTCTTCAATATGCCAAATACTCAGTTTAGAGTTGATAATTTAATCCAGTTATTCAGCACACCAAGGGGCTTGTTAGTCCCTGTGGACTTTGCCTATAAATCAACCAAAGCTTAAATATAGCAGCCACCTCCCAGCACAAACGCACTGGGGAAGATGGGGCCAAGGAAAGGAACAGCTCCAGATCATTCAGAAGGCAAATGTCACAAGGTTAAGCCATGTGAAAACAAAACTTAATTACTGTATCTCCAAGCATCTTTATGCTTAAAGTGCCTCATATAAATGAGGCACACTTCACAGTGCTTGTGATAATTAGCACTTACCAAGTACCTTTCAGAAGTGCTTCACAATCATTAAATAAGGTCAGAAATCTCATTGATTTTTCATCACAACACCAAAAAATACGATGGAGAGAGCTTCCTCCTCAATTCAGATCAAGGACTGCAGGGCTTGACCCAGGGAACTCCAAAAGGCAGTGTTGAAGGGGTGAGGATGTATTCCTAATTGGCATTTTACAGATTGCAAAACCAGCAGCAGTGAGATTAAACAATTCATCAAAGATAGGCAAAAGAATCAAAACAGAAGTAAGGTCCACAGCTTTGGGCTCTTTCTTTTTTTTTTTTTTTTTTTTTTAGAAAAAAGGGTATTTGCTTGTGCATTAAGCCAGACTCTATAATGAACTGGGGCCTGGAGAGAGGGCACCGGAGCTGGATGGTGTAAGAATTCTGCCTTACAAGCAGCAATTCGTAAAGACTTATATTTTGTGCTTTGCACTGGTACTTTTAAAAGCGTTTCTTGACACAAATGGCTTTGAACATTATCTGCTATTTGATATTGAGTGAGATGAGACAAAGGGAATAAGTATGGCACAAGATTGTCCTGACAGGTTTTCCTTTTTTCCCCATTTCTAATGCCAAGTGTCATTGTTTTGTACCCTTGGAGTTACCATGTCAGAAAAGGGCTGTTCTTACATGCTACATAATGGCATCACTGAGGGTGTGATGCCATTTCCACAGCCCATGGGAATGATACAAAAATATTGTTACAGCTCTCTGAGACACATATAAAAAAGGAACATCTACTTGGAGAATTTCGCAGTTAAGGAATAACTCCATCTCTAGAATAATCTTTTTCCTCTACAAGAGGTAGGCCTTTTTTGAGAGCTCTTGATGCATAACCATTATAAATTAGAAGATCCACAAAGAAGTCCAAGTACATTCTTGAAGATTCTGGGACCTCTCCACAGCTTCTACATGTCCCAACCCTGGCTGCCATGTGTCATCCCCTTCTATAAATAGGCATTACATTTTGCTGAGGAAGGTCAAAATGTGTGAGGGGTGTAAATACTGCAGCAGTCATCATTGAGTCATGCATTGATTTATTCTTGGAAACCTATGAGCTGTGGAAGCGAGTGCCTTACAGAGCCACAAGTCTCAAGTTCCTCAAGAGAGTACTACAGTAGAACTTGGGAAACTACAATCACAGGACTAGCAGGAAGAAATGTCCCAGGTTCATGGAGAAAACACAGAGTGCTGTCTCATCTCCACTCTCCTTGTGTGTTTCGTACCCTGAGGATTCTCTTCCTTCTACCTTCACTCACTCCTTTCCCTACTGCATAAAAGAAAGGCCACACACCTGACAGTCTCCAGTCTGTTAGTACACAGAATAGTTTAAAGAATTATTACACAGGTCAGCTTTCTCCAGTTTGGCCCCTTTACAGATGTTATCTCAGTTACTAGGATAGGCTTAGTGATAAATACATTTTAGCTGCTCTCCATTCATTTTATAAACATTATATAAAATTTATACAATAATTGTGTTTGCTTTGCTTTGTGCAGTCAAAAAATACCCACTTAACTTTGCTGTATTTTATAAACTGAAAATCTTTATAATTCAACCAATTTCAGTGTGTGATATCTGTTCTAGTACTGCCAACCCAGACATACAGATATTTTAAGATTTGAAGAAAAAAAATCCAAGCTTCACAATTCTAAAGTTACCCAATAATTACTGGAAAAGGCTTAATACTGGTTTCAGCAAGAAGAAATACTATATAGGTGTAAAGTACTTTCAAATAGCAACATGGACCAATCGAAAAAAAAATTATTTCCCTATTCTGTTAGGAACACTTTTTTTGATGATGGACACCAAGGAGATTTTACACTGAATTTACTGAGAACTTAAATAAAATGTTACAATACAGAATACATGTTGTGTTTCTATTTAATTCCTAGAAGAAATTGTTTGTTTTAAATAGCATTTCCATTTAAAGAGGAAGCAGTAAGGAACCGATGAACACCAAGTTGTGCTTCTCATCACTGAAGTTCTTCATTTGTTTAGAACAGCTGGATCATCGACTCTCTTGATTTCCCAACTCCAACCCATTTAACTAGGGAGGAAAACACATCTGTTAGAACAATTACTGAGAGTAAATACTATAATCAATGTACTGGAATAATTTTCACCTTTCATCATGCTTCACTACAGACAGACCAATTTTAGGAAGGAAGCTTCATTGTCAAAAATCCCTCTACTCCAGCTGCACTACTGGACTAAAAGTGCAGTATACTGAAGTTTGAAAGCATGAAATAATTATACCATAAACACAAAGCATTGCAGATGGAAGGCCTAATAGAAGGTCAGGAATATTTGTTGCAGGTTTAAGTGCCATTGTTTTGAGTGACAGGATGTTTAGCTACATCCCTGCAGAGAGGAAGTCAGAGCTCTGCCAGACTCTGAAGTCTGCGTGATGTGGAACAGGAGATAGTGATGCCTACATACTGTAATATTTTTAAATGTAAAGCTCTAACTATAAACATTATCCAGTGTGAGCAGCCACCCCAAATTCCACACTGTGGCTGTTCCACTTCAGAGAATTGACTGTGGGTGGGTCTCTCCTTTAGCCATCAAACCTAGCAAGGCATCCTAACTTCACACAGAGAACCACAGGAATAAAGTTAGGGGAGCTGTCCCTTCCCTGTGTGTCCTTGACCACACACAGGCCATTCTCTGAGCTTCGGTCTCTGCTATCAGATGCTTCCTGATCCGTGACCGATACAGGAATTGCCACAGCTGTAACCAGTCTGTACTCCACTGATGTGACCTTTGAGGTGCTTTATGGAAAACAAAAGCACACGTGCCAGCTTTCTAAGCTTGTGGAAATTCCCTTGCAAACTCCACCATTCATGCCACACCTCTAGAGCTCTTGGCACCTCTAGAGCTCTAGCAGTTAGATTTGAAGAAAACTGGATGGCTTGACCTTTGCAGATTGATGATGTTAAGATTCTCATTTTTCCAAAGTGAAAGGACTGGGCTAAACAATCTTGTACCTGTTATGCAACACATCTCCTTATATAAGTAAGAATGGAAAAAGCCCAAAACAAAGACATCTGAGTTCAAACAGGGATGCAGTGCAGGATGCAGAGAGAAAGGAGGAAATGAGGACATCAGCCTACTACACACTGGAGCACGGTGCATAGACCCCAAAGTTTTCACTGACAGAAGGTGGACATTTACAAGAACATGTTTATCTTTCCTCTGGTTAAATCCTTGGCAGCAGCAGCCTGGAGCTCTCTGCAGCACTACAGACCTGCCTGCTGAACAGCACCCTTCGCTGCTTCTTGGCAAGCTGTCATTTACCCCCATCAGCCCAACCACTGGTACTTCTGTTCCCTCCTGCCCAAATAAAGTGACTTCCAACTAACAAATTGAGCACTGTCACAGAGCTGTGTCTGTCTGTCTGCTGTGGCCTCCTCATACGGACATCTTCAGAAAGCTTTACCTGGCACGCCAACATGGTTTTCCACACAGCGGATGTAATTCTGGGCCTTGGGTGGGAGGTCCTCCCATTTTCGCGCTCCAGTTGTGTCACTCTTCCACCCAGGCATCGTTTCATACTCTACTTCCACCTTCTGTAGTATCTCCTGGTTAGCTGTGGGAGAACCATTTTTGTCATAGTTGATTTCGGCTCCTCTACCTTAAGAGAACATACCTGTGGCTCTTGACCAATGTAGTCTTTTGACAACATTTAAAATCTGATACATGAGGAAACAGTATTTTTACTGGTTTGTTCATTCATTCCTTTATTCCAAATTTAGCTTAAATTCTGATACTTAGGAAGATAAATCTGACTCAAGAGGATCCAGGAATGAAGTTTACTCTTCCAAAACCTGTAGACTGTACTCTGTGCTGTCAACATGGAGTCAACAACATCACTACAGTATTATTTTTGAGGAAATAAGATTTTTTGAGGTTTACGGTACTTAAGACTTTTTGGTTCAGATTTGCACAGAATAAAACAGTAGACAAGGCATTACTGTCTCAGCAAGTTTTGTCTTTATGGAACAAGGTTATATCAGTCTTGTGAAAAACTCTGATGTCTACAAGCTTTTCCCCACTGGAATTCTCATTGTGTCCATAGCCAGGAGCCACCAATTGTGGTGGGAAAGCTGGCTGCTGCCAGTCCACCCCATGCCTCCAGAATCTCCCATAGCTCAACAGACCAAACCCCTTTCCTTGGCAGAGACTGTTACACATATCTTGAAAACCTCATGAATTTAAAACAATTACGTATTATTACATCTAAAAAGTGTTGGCATGAATCATTATTGAGGGGGCAATATATATTCTTATTAACCACAGTGTTATTACTGTTAATAAAGCTTAATAAAGCCATCCAGAAGAGCTTTATTCTGCTTGTTTCCATCTCATTTTTGAACAGCTTTTATTTCAATTTTGCTTCATTAAATGCTATTGCCAATGATACACAGCCACTGTCTTGAGTCTTGCTGACTTTCAGATCCCTGATTTTGCCAATAAAAAATCTAATGGGACAACACACAGGGGCCCTAACACAAGATTTCATTTGCTCTTAAGTTCTTGCCATTGTACACAGATGCATGGTGAATGGAAAATGCCAATGTAATGGTATAGTCATCTTTATACAGATACTGCAGCTCCATAAATTGCTACAGAATGTCTAGTGAAAAAGAAATCAAGTCTGATTTTAAAAAAGAGTCTTTCCCAAGAGGTGTGGCTTAAGAGGCAGGAAAGAAAAGTGAACATAGAGGTTTAACAACTTACCTGGAAAATAAGGAATTCTTTTTCCACCCAATTTGTAGGCAACACCGATTTTAATTTCATCAAGGACATCAAGAATATCCAGTTTTGTTAATGCCAAACTGCACAAAAAACATCAGTTAGTTACACACAGGATGAATCTCTTGCTTAATACTTTCCATCTTTTTTTTTCCCCTTTTACAAATCCAGCTCAGGCAGCCCAGCCAGCAGAAATACAAAAATGTATTAGACTATGAACATTGTTAACTGAATTCATGCCTCTGGGATGAATACTTGACTGAGTTACTATGAGACATTTCCAAATGCTTGGCTGCTCACACAGGTGCACAGTGTTCAGCTCAGTGCATGAAAACGCAGTCTGACTGGAGGAAGTGACACCTCCTGGGCCTGGTTTGGGGGGGTATGACACTTGGCATCACTGACAGTGACTGTTTCTGTTACTCTTACTGATTCACAACAACCGTCTGACAGAATGACTTATGAAATTATACTTTTATTACAGAACAAGCATAATCTGGTTACTAAAACCACATATGCAGTTCATTAGGAAGGATGCCATCCTGACTTTCAATGCCTGGGCTGTGCTGTCAGTTTAATGAACCTTATTAATTTTCTGAATGAACACACTGGAAGACAAAAATGGAACCTCAAGAAGACACTGTAGTATTCACTGATCTGAAAAAACCACATTTTAAAACTAGTAAAATTCTCTAGAACAATATTTTAGACGTTGCCTGGCAAAAATCCGAGCAGCTAAGGATTTAGACAGGTATGTGCATAATAGTCCAGGCTATATGTGCTCAGTAAGTATGTGATGAATGAAAGGATTAAGTGAAGAGACTTTTTAGGAAAGAAGCACCATAGAGCCAGTTCTTCAAGTTTTTCAATCTGCCCATATTTTTTACCTGTCACAGTTATCAGAGCTGACATAGTTTTGTTGATAGGAGTGCAGTAATTGTATAGAATTGAAATGGAAGGAAACCTAACGCCTTCCTAAAGCTATTTTCACATAAACTAGAGCAGCGTAAGTTAAAACAAAACATTAATCCAAGTAAAAGAAAAAATCCGAAACTAAAAATCCTTCTGATAAATTAATGAACAAGACCATTGTTCCTTTGTAACATCAGTAGCATAAACAGTATTAAATTATGTCTTAGTCTGCAATATATTAAAATGCTCAGGGTCATGTGTATGCATATATGGACAAGTTTCCCTGAATGCATCAACCAAGGAAGCCACTCAGTCCCAAAGAAAATAAAACTCGGCCCATTAAAAGCAGAATTTATAACACAATACTTGACGACACCTTTATAAGTAAATGAACCTCTAGGAACTGGAATGAAAGCTGTGCCAGTCGCTGTACCCTTGTGCCATCCCATTTATCTCACTTATCAAGGCAGTGGTTCCAAATGATGCAGAATTGGTCCTATAAGTAGGATCCATTAGAGTCAACCAAGCTCAAACCCAATAGGTTTTAGACCATGGCACAAGTCAGTATGAAAGCACTGGACCAAAAACACTAGAGCAAACTGTTAGAAAACCAACATATTGATCCAGTCTACACTGGCCATCTAATGAAAGCAAAGTGAAAACAGGTACCAAAAAATCACTGCTCTCATGTTGTAAAACCACTTCTTTTGAAAAAAAAAAAGTCAAAGGAATTAGGTTATTATTAGCATTAAAACAATTCTCAGTTGCCCACTGTGCATTATTGTATTGCTTAAAATGTAACACTTTACTGGACTTATATTAATGTTACCTACATATTTATTCTGCGAAGCACAAAATTATCACTTCCAAATGTAGCGCAAAATCTTTGATGCTTACGCAGTGAATCCGTTGATCATATGAGCATATTTCAAAATGACAAGATCTAACCAGCCACAGCGTCTCTTTCTGCCCGTAGTTACTCCCCATTCGTGGCCACGGGACTGCAAAAGATCTCCAATTTCCTAGAATAAGACAGAGAGAATGCTGATGATGTTTCACTGAAAACATGGCTGGAAAACAAATACACACAAACACAGATGGACAGCAAGAAGAAGATAGTTGTTCCAATTTCAAAGCTTTTTCAGGAAAAAAAAAATTCCTAGGAGAGGACTAAAGCAGAGAACAAATCCCCTCGTGCACAGGATTTTTGTATTGCTATCACTAGCATTTCAAATTACGTATTTTATACGACTTTCATGTTCCAAGGAGAGACTTTTCTTCCTTCTTCATCCAACAGGAAGATTTCCTTGACAGTTCAGTCCTTTATAAAATTTTGTTTGCATTTACTTTCTTCATCTGGTCTTCTGACATCTTTTGGTTTTGGGGACAAGACTGTAAATCCTTGGGACAAAACCAATGCTTGTACAATGTCTAGGTCAAAACACCCAGGGCTCCATGCCTAGAGCTCCTCTGTTCTACCACAGTGTGAGACTGCCAGCTGCTCCATTCAGACTGGCAGTATCTATACTGGGGTAAAAACAAAGAAGGAAGAAACCTTATGTTCATGATTCATAAACCCAAAGGATGCCATCAACTCATCTGAGCCATTAGAGAAAGGATTTTAGTGACTAAATCCTTAAATTACATTCGGAACACTGACTGAGAGATTGCTGTGTGCATAGCTCATAATCAATACTCTGAGCTTTCTAGTTTCTTGATAATGAAAATACAGCAGACAGTTAAAAAGAATCAAAATCTCTCCCATTCTTTTTATCGACCCATTTGTGCATGACTGGCTGACGCACACACCACATTTATTCTAGAAATCATACAGAACACAGGCTGTTAAGCACAGAACTTGTTCTTGTAATTTAAGCTCCTCTGGGACGCACTGACAGCTCCAGTCCACAACAAACTCTCGCCACTGAAACACACCTAATGATGTTATATAAGATGATGAAATCTGTTTTCACATTGATCATTACAACAGAATTGTGGTCACTGCAATGTAACATCATCACACTCATGTTTCTCTCCTCTGATATAAAATACCTCAAGTACATAATGTAATTCTCTTCTCATCATGAGTGTGATTACTCAGCATTATTATTACCGTGCTTATTTATCAGTGGAATAACCCATACCCCATTCCACTGACTGTTACTTGTTGCCAGCTGTGTGTATCACATTTGTACCATTAAACCTACATTGATCTGCTCGGTGGGGAAGGCCCCGATGCCCACACGGGTGGTGTAAGCCTTCACCACGCCGTACACATCACCCACGTGCTGAGGGGGAACGCCGAGCCCGGTGCACACACCGCCCACGGTGCAGTTCGAGGAGGTCACGAAAGGATACGTCCCTGTCAGGAAAACACAACAGCACAGCCCTCTGTCAGCAATGGTAACCAACAAACACTGATTTTCCTTTATCAGCTCAAAGAAGGTTTTCACTTCTATGTTTGGCTTTAAAGCTAAACTGGAACAGCAGACAAAGAGGGAAGCAAATTCTTTTTATTACGTGTCATTCATCCTTTGCAACTTTCACTGAGGATTGCCCACAAGGGAGAAATTCAAAAGCATCTCAATGCTACCTCCATTAGGCACGAGATCTATTATAGGATGCTGCTGCTGTGTAAAGCTCTTTTTCAATGTTCTGTGTGTCACAGAAGGTATTTCCACTACATTCATGGAGAGCCTGGTGTAAAGGTCACAGTCTGACATTCCCATTGTTCTACACAAATGGCTCTGAGTATCTGCCACAAATTGGCTAAATCTTAAGAGGTTACTCATAATCTCTACACTGTGACTCTGGATTGGAGAATCTCTTCAATCCTTAATTTTTCCTTTGTTGATTTAATTAGACTTTTGGTAAGAAAGCAGAGCAGAGACCAACTGTAGCAACAAGACTTAGAGGTTGCTGCACCAGTTTAATCCTCCCCCCATGTCAGAGGAATTACCTAAGCAGCACTGCAATGAGTGCCTGGATTGTTTGGAAATGTGCACGCACATTTAAAAGTAATCAAGACAAGAATATCTGCAATGAAATTTCAGCTGCACTGGAATAAACTTCAGTAAAAATCAATATTTAAACCCTAAGCACTTAATCCTGTTAATGATACAATCTCTGTCTTAATGAGCTTTACTTCTGGGAGATCCATTCCTATTAAGGAAAGACTGTTTTGTTTCTCTATTTCCCTGTTATTTGCAAAGTCAATATAAGCACAAATCAAAATAAAACTAATCAAAATAAAATTGATCTCTTAGGAGTTAAACTGAGTTTAGAATATAACTCACCAAAGTCAATATCAAGTAATGCTGCATTGGCTCCTTCAACAAGGATCTTCTTTGGGGAGCCATGAAGAGCTTCATACATAAAATACACACCATCTCGAACCATGGGTCTTATTTTTTCAGCATATCCCTGCAAATTGAGTACAAATGTCAGCTTCCCCAGACAATGGCTGGAAGCAGGGAACACTGTGTTCACTTTTGAAAGACAAAACATACAGATAAGTTTAAGCAGCCAGCCTCAATAACTGTGTTTTCCTGAAAAATACAACCATTAACTTATACTCCTTTCAATCTATTGAATCACTCATATAAGAAAACATGACTTATTATGGCATTAGAATACTGTAATTTCTGTTCACAGACATGTGGTACACCTACTGAATTTTGTTGCTATAGTGTTTAGATAGTGTGTCTATAGTCTAGACACACTGGGAACGGGACTTAGAACTAGATCAAGCACCAAAAGAAAAACATATCACTCCTTTAGAATATTATAAAATATCTTCAGGGTGTCAGCTCTGAAAAAGTATGAGACAAAACTTGGGAAAGGTGAGAGATATTTTTAACATCCTCTTTTCTTACATATTCATGAAAGCTGTTTTACCAGTGGCTCTTCTGGTTTTATTTGTAAAAAGACAATTTTCTTGTAATACCAGCATCTTGAAACATGCTTCCACAGACAATTCTCCAGTAAGCATGGAAGTCCCACGGACAGGCTGGACACTAACTGAAGTCATCACCCTGCATTCTCTTGACTACTTTGATACAACAGTCATTTTAAACAACATTCAGAAAATTAAAATATTATAAGAGAATTAAATCCTCCACAGAATTTACATTAATGCCTACAATAAGAGAGAACACTCTACTACAAAGCATGGCTACTGTTTATCAAAAGCTTTTATAATAATGAACATATGCATTTTTCATGTAAATGATCTCAATAAGTGGTACGTCTGGTACACTTCATTTTTACCTTTTAAAATTAAATATTGCAAGTGATAAATCCTTACCTTTAGCTTTTTCAATTGTCCTTCTATATCAATTTCCAGTGTGGGAAACATTGACTTGTATTGTTGTGCCAGGTTTTTAAATCTGTCAAATATTGAAATTGTAAGTACGAGGAACATAGTCACAGAATCACAGAACCTTTGGCAAGAATTCAGTTTATATCATGCATAGTATATACTGAAAGCTATAGGGAGAAAATACCCAGGACTCTGATATCTCAACCAGTGCATTTCCCAATGTTCAAAATTATATTTTAAATGATAAGAAACTCTGTGAAGTACAGGAAATACACACACACACACATTCTTTCTAGTTTTCTTCTCGTTCTAGACAATTTATATACAAAATTCAGACACATATTTAAAAACATCCCCTTAAAAGCAAACCTGTCAGGCAAAATGTATCACTCTTTAACATAATATTTAGAAATGAAAATAGCTGTACCTTGAAGAAAATTCATCAAAGTCAGAGAGGAGGTCACAAATCCGAAGGCCTGTTCGTGCAGCTTTGGAAGAATATGTTGGTCCAATCCCCTTTTTTGTTGTGCCAATGCTAAGTAAAAAGAAACATCCCCCCAGTATGTATAAATACATGCAAAGATACACTTTATGCCAAGTAATTTTTTCAAAGCTCTTCACTGTATCACATACTGGGCAGGAGGTCTGAGACATAAAAGATATTAAAGTTCTATGATAATAAATACATAGCAACTTTCAGGCTTTGTGTAAGTATTCCTAACATTCATGGTATTCAGTAAAGTATGAGGCCTTGAGAATGGCTGACAGTTCGTTCACTAACATAAGGAGGAACAGAACAGAGTCACAGAATTAGTAACATCAACAAGGCTCTTTAGAGATACATAGCATTTCTGTTTTCCAAAATTACACCGATTTTCCAAATTTGCGTAACTACTAATGAAATGAGGGTGATGAAAATATTTACTTTTTGCCTTCTTGTGCCTGGCGTTGCACTTCCTGGAGCCCATCTACTGCCTGGTGAAAGTCAAACACTGCAGTGGAAAATCAAATGGATATAGTGAGAGAACAAAGGAGAAAAATATTCTTTAAATCACAGACATCCATAATTTCAAGACAAAGTGCCTTTGCTGTCACTGACAGTGCACAGGCCTCCTCAAGTGAAAACAGAGTGAGTATTCCTTAAACACTGTGAAAACGTGTAAAACATCACTCTTCAGTGGACATAGAATCCATTTTTATGCTTCAAATTACACAACATAATAAGAAGCTGTGTTAGATCAAATACATAACTGCTCTGTGGAATAATAATTTAATTTAGCATCATGAGCTAAGCAATAATTTGTGAGGGTTTTTCCCCCTTCAATCGTCACTTACCTATATGTGCTCTATCTGATATAATCAGTCTTTTCTCCCAGTCTTTTAAACCTGTTAAAAGATGAAGAAAGGTAGGATTGCAGCTGTGCTGATTGGTCAAACTTTGGCATTGGCTTTTACTTTTTCTATGTCTTTCTGCTAGTTTATACGATTTCTTGTTAAGATAACTGCAGACAAAATGGCTAAACTACAAGACAATATCAAATATCAGTAATGTTTCTGCTGAGAAACTTTTCCCATTTTTGACTTATCAGCTTTCTTAATTTGGTATGGACAAAGATACTTGTTCTTTTTAATGCCAGAATGCTGTGGCTTACACAAAATTCTTTAAGGAAATATTGTCTAACTTGCTACATCACTTAAACTCCATTTGTGCCTCAGAAAATAGAGAATTTTTATATAGAAACATAAAACAATCTAAGAAGTAGAGGATCTTGGAAGGTCATAGGGCCTAAAGCCTTGCTCAAAGCAGAACCAATTGAGTTTATATTTGGGCACAGAAACTCAGGGTTAAATCATCCCTATTTGAGGTCAAGGGAAGTTTAGCACACACTTTAGGATTTATTTCCCACCTAATTTGGCATCGAATGCCATAAAACTCCATGAAACCCATGAAAAGATTGCTTTTTAAAATATGTCCAAAGACTACCACACTGTCTCCTCATTTAAAATCCACAATGTTATTACTGCACTGAACACTTATGGTTAGAAACAAAAGCTTACAAAAACCCTCAACCTGGCTGCCAATATAAAGGTAAGTTAAAAATTACTTGATACAAACCTTTCTTTTCATTCTTTTCAGCTTCTTCAAACAGGCCTGGTAAATGTATAACCACTCCATTACCTTTGGGAACATAAATGATTTATTTTAAAGCAAGGAATAAAATACTCATTTTTAGGATGTAAGGCCTGTAAACACTTGCTGTCGAAAATTTTATTTAAAAAGTAAAACTAAATTTCACATGAAGTGATCTTGAGAACTTTTTGGATAAATCCTGATTTTGGGAAAGCAGCTACTAGGCTGCTAAACTCAGGAAAACCAGAGCTGGCTTGTTTCAGGCGTGAATGCCAGGCTGCTGCAGAGCCAGCTGAGATAAGCGGATTCTTGTCTTTGTTTATGGTGGACTTTGCCCTGCAACTTCAGCCTCAATTGTTCACATGGAAAAGCTCAAAGAAGTCCCTGACCTTACCACACTGACAAGCCTGTGTGAAAATATTTAAATCTTCTTCAATATTCAGGTATTTGTTTTAAACTCAGCTCAAACTAGTGCTGTAATACATTAGCAGTGCCTTCCCCCTTCTTTTGAGCTACAAAATAGAACCCGCAAGCGAAAAAGAGCAGTACTGGCGAGACATGGAGGATTAGTGATGCAGTGGGCTGGAAACAGCTGCTGCCTCCTTCTTGGGAATGTCAGAAATATATGCAAGAGCCTGTCTCAGCCTAAATTTAGCATAACTCAAGTTATAGTCATTACTAATTGACAAGGGAGTAAATAGGAAAGCAAGATAACACACCATATTTAGCTGAGAGAAAAAAAAAGTTTAATAGATTCCAGTCATCCATTTGGAAATTCTTAAATGGAACAATACTGAAACTCCATGACTCACTAGAACTTACACTCATTTCTCTCTGAAAGAATCAAAAGTTTGGACAAGAGGCTTAAATTTGCCTACTATGTAAAAACGAGTTTAGTGTCCAGTGAATGATGAAAATCTTTTTATGATGCCATCTGCACCAAATATCTTTGCAGCAAAAAGCGACATCACCCTAAGGAGCTGGTGATGTGAACAAAAAGAGGACTGGATGATGACCTCCTAAGTAGAGCCCTGCATTTTGGGGCCTATTTCTAGGAAGTCAGTAAAGAGATGTCAGACATAATTTATATTATTTATTTAGCTAAGTCCTGGCATTTGTGTGCTCAAAGAATAGCACATACATTTCTGAAAGTATAAAAAGATAGTGCAAGTAGAGGGTGGAGTCCAAACTTTACCATAAAGCATAAGAAGGAACAATGTGATAAGATGTTCTTGCTTTCAGTTTTCTAACAGTGGAAACTAAACTGACACTGAAAGTAGAGTAACTCTTCATGTTAAAGCAGCAGTGAAACAGCTGAAGCCAAAGCAAATCTGACTGAGAGTCATGTTTTTCTTTCCTTGTTACTATAAAACAGTTGCAGCTATCCACTACACAATATCATTTTTTATAAGTTCCAAAAATGTCTTACCAATAAAAGAAATTGCCTTTTGATTAATGATGCCACTAGGAAACAGGTGAAAATCATATTCTTTCCCATCGACAACCACAGTATGTCCTGCATTATTCCCACCCTGCAAGAGAAAGAAACACATGAAGATTAATGGTCTAAACTCCCAGCAGACCATTTGGCAAGACCATTTTTTTAATTTATACATGTCTTTGGTCACTGCTTTCTTCACCTGAGTTTCTTAACATGTTGTAGCATTGTAAAAAGGGCTCAGACAGGACAGTGAGGGGGTTAAAGGAGTTCAGGAGGACTTGTAGAATTATGAAGCAGAAGGATACCACAGAGTCAAGGCAGGGAGTTAATACAGGAGTGGTGGCATAAGCTAGAAGAGAACTGAAGCTTTCTGGGAAAAAATCCTGAAATTAACTACCATCCTTGGAGTCCTGTCTCTGACATGCCTACACAAGCCCATCCTTTTTAGACATCTGTACATGGACATTTCCTTGAGTTTAAGCCCAGGTCTTCCCTTTGAATGGAAGATCTTCCCACCTGCCCAGCCACAAACAGCTGCTGCTTCTCTTGTTCAAGACAGAGGCTCTTTGTCAGACTGGAAGCATGTGCAGACTTTGCAGCTTCACTGAACGACCTTGTCAGTCACAGAATATCCTGAGTTTGAAGGGACCCACAAGGATCATCAAAGTCCAACTCCTGGCCCTACACAGGACCACCCCAGAAAATGGTCAAGGGATGATCTTCCCAGCTACCACCACCACCACTTCATGGAGTCTGCTACAATTCATGACTTACATGACTACCTACCAGAACTGAGAATAGGAGCTGGTACTTTCCTTACTAAACTACTTTTCCACAAACAGCTTTAAAAGAGAATGATGTGACAACACATAAACTTGGAAAGAGGTGAGCAAATCAAGGTCATGAGTTGATTTGACCAGAAACATTAACAGTTTTAAAAATTAAAGATCCAGTTTTCTCAGCAGGCTTAGTGTTTTTTCCTGCTGTGTCTTGATGTAAGTTTGTCTCCTACTGATAAGGTTGGGAAATCAGACTCCTTGTCTGGTGTGGTGCGACAGGCCTTCAGTTTTCCCAAATGATTACAAATCTTTGTGGGTTTGATACGAGGACTGAATGATTTTGATTGTCTAGAATGAGGGCATCTACTGGAAGGGGAACTGAGACTGCCACTGGTAATTTGCAGACAATGAAGAGTGTTGGCTGAATGAGTGGAGTTACATGAACTCTGAGAAAGGACAGTAATTTATGAAAATGAATACTACAACACACGTTATTCCAGAGTCTAATTTATTCTTCATTTACTCATTTGCCCCTTTGTATGTAAAACTCAGGAAAATGGCAACTGACAATCCTTTCAAAATGTGGATAAATGCTGAAACACAAAATTAAGAAAATAAAAACTATGGGTTACAAAAAGAATTTTTTTAAAGCAGTGTGATGGAGGAAAACATTAAGAAATATGTCTTCAAACATGACAAAAGTAACTTTCATGCTTTGGAACATGTGAGCTCAACAATTAATTCTAAACAGATAACCTGCTAAGGGAGAGCTGAGTAGGAGTTATAATAAAAAAAGTAGTACACACAAATTCCATTTGACTTAAAAACAAGCTCATCCTTGGGATGGGAAGGACTCCCAAGTGTCTTGCTAATGCAGAGTTATAACTTGTCCAGAGAATCCTGGCTATTTTACTTGCCTCTCAGCTTTAATAAATCAGTTGTAGGAACCTGGATCTAGTTAAAAGTGCTCAGTTTTCTAGAAGGTTAATAAATCAGCCAGGAGAGTACTTTACATGATATTTAAGAAGCCTGACTCTGGTGGATTGCACTGGTTGAAACACTGGTTTATTTTATTATCAGGCTGAGAAGGAGGCTAGTAACTTCTTCTGGGACTCCCAGCTTTCCTTTTCTGCTCACCTATCGATGATGGCAAGATGGAAACTTTGAAAGAATTAACCACATTATTTAACACCAATTTAACCTCTACTACAAATAAAAGTTTCCTCTTTTCTTCAGAAAATGGGGCACCAGGCTGCTTCAAAAGTATTTGTCACAATGCTATAGATATACTCTGCTTTTCTTAATCAACATGAATATGAACAAATGAAATCAGGCTTGAGGACTCACAATCTGAGATAACAGCATCCCTAAATTATAGTCAAAGGTATTTTGTTGTATCCTAAAATTTCAGAAGGTGGGATACACAAGTATGAGAATGCTCACGAAAGACAGTTTATGCTTTTGGAAAATTTCCTAACACCTGACACCCAGACAAATGCTCTTTCTTTAGCAAATGACTAAAAAGGGATGTTAATCAAGCAGCTTGTGAAAGTTGGCAGACATAAAAAAATGCTGAAGCGCAGAAACACCATCAGATACGGTAGGTCCTTTAATGGCCAAAATCTCTGATACACTTTCAGTCCCTCTGGATAGATAACACAAATCAAAAATTCAGTGACAGGCCACCTAAACCAGAATTTCTCTAATTAAAAACTAGTATTGTCATCTCTAGAACTGCATTTTGCATTGCTCATGTTGGTCTGTGTGTCCTAAACAAGTGTTTTCCAAATATATTTTTACAGGTCAACTAATTACACTTTTATAAATATAATTGAAGCAGTAGCAGAGCATTGAATTACCCAACAGACATGACCACACTTGCAAAACATTACACTGGTCTGATGAGATATTTTCTGTTTATTATCTGGTCATCTCAGCAATTTCTCACGTTCAGTTACATGATAGTCTAACAGCAGATAGGCAGCCCAACAGCTGAGATATTAAAAACATCTACTCTTTTTCTAATTTTACGCCAGTTCTGAGAGTCACTATAGGGCCTGTATGAGCAATTTCTTTTCCTAATAAAATATAAGTGTACCTAAAATCTTATATGCGCTTCTCCTGAAGACTACACATTTGAACATTTGACTACCCGGTACACTCCAACTGTGTGAGCTCTCCTCTTTCCCTCTTTCCTCAAGTGGTATTTCATTGAAGTGATGTGAACACTAACACACCAAGGGACAGTGGTGTGGACCCTTAGGATGTTTCCTCTTGGACCAAGAAACTTTTGGAGCCTCGGCTTGGCCGTTGCTTCAAACACATGAACATCATCAACTTCCGTTTAATATCCAGACTCTGCCATGAAGCACTGAGCCCACCTGAAATTCATCTTCTACCATTTGCAATTTCCTAGGTCACTAGAGATGGTATTTGTCTTCGTTTGCAGTTCTTCAAAAATATCTCTAATAAAGGGATGTTAAGGCAACAACTTCTGACAGATTAATCACCAGTGCCATTTTGGTATGATCTGTATTGTGAAATGATGGTATGACCAGAGATAACAATTAGCATTTGCTGTGTAGTCTGGGCATCCCCATTAAACCACTCTGGTGTAGGAAATGCTGTTCCCAGGAAGGCACTATTAGGGAAGCTGCTCCAGAGGCAACCATACAGACTCCTCACACTCTTTCCCTGCTCCAGGGTGTGCCCCTTCCACAGGGTGCAGTGGGGGCTGGTTTTTTAAAAATTATTTTTTAAAAATCATTACATTGTACTCAGATAAAATTTTTTTCTGTAAGGTTTTAACCTATATTTTCTGAAATTTTATAATCTAAGTGTAAAATTACATATTGTCCCAGTACTAGAAGGAGCTAGAAGAACTAAACTACCCCATGAAACATCATACGTTTTTTTTTCAGTACAGCACTTTGTTTAAAAAGAAAATCAATTTCCAAGCTTACGTGCTGATCTACTTGTGATATTGGATTGTTGCACTGATGTACATTGATTACTATTCCAGAGTGCTTGAACACCAGAACTTTATCAATACACTAAACTGAGAAGCTGTATCTTGCCAGTGTTGACAACTGTAGCTGGCATAAACAGTACCAGGGAATGAATAATTATTATGAACAAGTTGCCAGAGGACAGTCATTGTATCTATAGTAGAACTTACAAAAACTATGAAGAAACAAACCCACTTCCCAAACTGCTTAAAGGCTGCTATTTCAGCCTGTATTGTTTTTAAAACCATCATATCTTTATCCTCTGCAGCCAAACCATCCCAAGACAGAGAATTTTTTTGAGAGCAGCAGTGAGGCTGTTCACTACCTGCAGCAGGAACTCGATTCTCCCAATTAGCCTTATGATACATGTTTGAAATGGAAGGAAATGTGTCCTGATGGTCACAGGTGTTTCTGCCTGCTCTGGCCAGGCAGGTGGTGTAGAGGAGTGTTTCCACATGTTCTCCTGGTTGGTACATCCTTCATTTGCTCAGTGCTCCCCACAATGCCCAAACACAATTTTATTAAGTAGATTGATACGGAAAATCATCAGATCACATACAAAAACCTTAAAAGCTGATGGTAGCTTCAAACTACACCTAGAGTGTGAACAAGAAACAGGTTTATTTTTGATGGGTTCCACAGCGATCCGTTCTCATCCTCTTCCAGTTAACAATGGGGAAATAACAAAAACTGGTTATTGAAGGTCTGCAGCCACCACCACCATGGTGTGAGTGACACACCAGAACTACACAGAGCTCCTCAGCCATTGCTACATGCAGTGAATGCATGAAATATCATGACCAGGTTTTGAATAAACTAATTAGAAACAAAAACATAGCTCCACGTACTTTCTAGCACAGATATCTCCTTGAACTGTCTGAAAACAGTTTCAGTACTGGCTGATATGCCTAAGGCAAACCTCACATGTATAAATGGGAATATCAAGTAGGAGTAGAAAGATTGTATTACCTCTCCTTTTGGCAGTCGTGCAACTGCTACTAGAATACTGTGTCCTTGGTACAGGGACAAGATTACAAATGATCCCCTCTGGCATTATTATATGAATTTATAATCTATGAATTGAAATACCAGCCACAAACCAGCAGTTTGGGAAGTCTGCATCTGAAAACAAATGCTGTAACTCCTGTCTATCTCTCCTCATTCTAAGTGTCCCAGTAATACTAATTCCATACATCGATGGAGCAAAACATTTTCTGTAATTCAACTGTATCTGCAGGCCAAATACCTCTCTCATGACACTAACAGGCAGGCTACAATATACTTCTGTTTTGTTACTTGAATTGAGTAATTTTCTTCAATTTATAGCATTTTATATGTGAATAAACAAGAAGAAACATTGTTACATAAATTGTTTCTTCCCTTTACAATTTAATTAACAATGGCTATTTCTAGCTTACATCAGCAACTGCCTGGAACTGATCTGAATAAATGTAGCTAATAAGTGCTAGTAGCATAACTGGCTCTGACATGAACTTTATAATAATATAGATCCATTGACTTTGATGGGATTTCTCATTATTTACACCATTGCAAATGAGGTTTGAACATCACTGATATTAAAAAAATCCAGTCAGACAAGTGCAGTACATTAAATACTTTGTACATGTAGACCCTTCAACACAATGTCACTGAATCACCTGTGTGTGAAAGCTTTTGTCAGTGACTGCAAGTGCTGCACATTCCATTTGGAAGGTTGTTGCCATAGGTGCTTGTTAGTTTTCCTTACTGGAAGGTTTTTTTTGCTAATTTTTTTCCAGTTTAACTATTGCCAAGTAACATCCAACTCACGCCAACTCAGGTTTCAAGAGGTGGATCATAACTTTGTTTTTTGTTTTTTAACTCAACCCATTGGGAAGAGGTAGGTTGGGAATAATCAGAAGTATCTTTAGACCATATGAACTGAGGCAATGGAGATTCTTAAAGCTGCGGTGGTGACAAAGAGCTGGTGTGAGTTTCAAGTTTATCTCCAGATCCCAACCATCCTCAGCCAAATCTCGTTTGCTTGGCTCTTCTTTCCCAAGACTATGTTGCAATAATGATTTCAAGAACAAAAAACTCTGCACGGAACTGCTACATCTGACTCCTGCCCCTGTTCAAGAGCGCACCTTAGCTGTCTCAGAGAATGAACAAAATCCATAGGATCCCACTGTCCCAACTAAAACAGTAATCCCTTCAAAAACTCCCAAATTCCTGTGGGAGGAGACCTTCTAAAGCCTTATGAGATAATTAGTATGATTATAAACACAGACACTCTTGAGAAGAGCAGAGCAAGATTTTTTGACCCTTTAAAGAAACATAAAATTATTGGTAACACAAATAAAAAACCTGGAGCTTATATCATATATTGTACCAGTAATGCAGTATTTTTTCTTTACTACAAAAAATGACCCTAACTTATATAGATACCTTGGTCTTCCTAAGCATCTGAAAAATGCAACTGGAAAAGCCAGGTCTAATTCAACTCAGGTTTTAAACTACAATCAGTGTAGGCAAACTAGATACTCAAACACTAGTCATTCTCTCTCAAACTGAATTCATGTTTTTGTCAAGCCACATCAAAATAATATACCACAACAGACCACTACAACAAAATACATACTTACTCCAGCAACAGATGCGAAGAATATAAATTCAAGGTGTATTGACAGAAAATGCTACAGAGAAAAAAATATTCTTACTAATGTGCAGAATACTAAAATTAAGGAAATCAAACATGAAAATCCCAGATAAGTCTGTTTGTCTTTAATTCTCTCTTCTGAAGAAGCATAGTCATGTCCCTGTGGGAAGTAATATGATCCAAGGATATGAACACAACTTTTCTTATATCTGTAAACAAGTTAACAACAGGAATGAAATAGAACAGATGTCATTTCAGTTTAATTTTCAGCTGTTTTCTTTTGATGCTTGTAGAGGATAATAAATTCATCAGGCTTTATAAAGGGGATTGAAAATTAAGCTTGCTTTCTTATGGAGATTTGGAAACTTTAAACCTGACCTTCTCATACAGTATTTATAATCCTGGTGGTCCTGAGATGATCTCGCTGATGCCCAGAGGAAAGGCTAGTTTAAAATAGCAGTGTCACCATGTTGTTCTAGATCTTAAAACGATACAGTGTGGCATGTAAGTATGTATAAGCAGAATGAAAAATAAAATTGGATAAAGTACCTCATAAGTGACAGATTGCTACAAAAAATTTTTCAAGTTTGGAAGGGTGGACTTCTTTATTATAGCTAAAGAAACAACTCACACTTAAATCCTCTCCTGTGTTGAATAGCAAAATAAAATCTACTTGTGTTTTTTGCAGGGAATCTTGCAAAAAATTACTTAGAAACCTGTATGAATGTACATGCAAATGGGATTATCAACCTTCCCAAACATTTGGGAAATCAAAAACAACAGTCCTCCAGTCACTGCACACTCATGACTTCAAGGTCATCAATCTCTTCACTGAAGATCATCAAGCACTAAATCATTAGGAGATTAAAGTCTTTCCATGCTACTTTATCCTGTAGGGAAAAATTACACTAAATATCACAGTTAAATCTCATTGAAAGGAGAGCAACACATGACACACACAGAGAAAAACAGTAGCCAACAAGCTCCTGTAACTCCACATAATCATCACATAAAACTGCCCTAATTTAATCCCTGTTGCAAACAGTTCCAGTAGCCCATGATCAATAGGGACAGTCACAACAACATGTGGCTGCTTCCCCTGCCCTGTCAGCAGCAACAGAGGAACAAAGGAAACCTCCCCATCTCGCACCTAAACCACCCAGAGAAACTACTCGTCCGGCATTTCTGCCACGCTTGGGTTTTATTATTCAATCGCCCGCCCACAGTATTTTCTTTTGCATTCCTCAAAGTACTGTTACTAAAATATACAACATTTACATTGCAATCATTAAAACACTAACACAAGGAAATAAGGAAACCTACCATAATATGCAACAGTTACCAGTATGGAAGCACTGGGCCCATTCTTTCACCCTTGGATTAAATTGTTCCCTAATGTTGCAATGCTTCCCCAAACCCAAAACATTGCCAGGCTTTCCTTACTAGTAAGACCTTCTCAAGCTTATTTGTTAATATCCACTACATTGAGAAAATAAGCCACTCCACACCCTTGGTTTATGACCTGGTTAAACCTCTCAGTCCAAGTAACTGTGAACTACTCAACTACAAAAGACCTTAACAGCCAGTTTTTCTGGTACACTTTTCAACCTCCTCAGCTTTTCTTCACTATTAACATCAACTGCAATTTTTGTCCATGTGCCTCAAAAGATCAGATGATCTTTGGAACTAAAGAAATTCTTAACTTGAAAGCATAGACTTGATAGAAAAAGTATTTTTAAAAGTGATTCTATATTTAGTGCAAAACAAAAAACTTTAATATGAGAAGCTTAAGAAATCTAATAACAGCTCTTCTTAATGCAATCACATTCTTACTGTTTGGTGCTGCTTCTTACATGTCAGTTCTTAAGGGAATGCTGGTAACATCAGGCAGATTGTTTCCAGACTTCCAGAAGGCAGAATTGTCACAGGACTGACACATCCAGCATTGTCACAGGCACACTGCACAGCAGTGCCAAATGACAGCTTGAAAAATTTCTTAAAACCTGCCTTGGCCTAGTCCCTGCTGCTGAATCACTGCCACTAGTGTGAAGGGAACAAAGATGAGCATTTGTGTTGCAGCTGGTTTACACATCTATTTAGTAACCATGATGTGACCCTGGCAGGTAGAGGTGACTATCACAGGGCCTCTACACACTCAGTAGCGATAGATTTTCCAAAAGCCTAATATGAACGATAGGAAAACTTTCTCCCCCTCAAGTTTTTTATCAAATTGTTCATGGGGCATTTTCAGTACTAAGTTATTATTACAGTGTACCTTATGTAGTCTCACCTTAAGGAAACAGCTAGAACTGCTTGACAACCAGCTGGCCTCAGTTAACTGAGAACTTACTATGTGTGACTTTTTAGGAACAGCTCTAGTCCAAGCAGTGCCTCTGGAAGTCCACCACCTTGGCCCCTTCGCCCTTGTGACAGGTGACTGATCATACTCCAAAACTGAGCTGAGAAATTAGCTAATTAAAACTCTGGTAGCTAACACCAGCCACCAATTCTAGCTTTGAAGGTAGACACAAAACAATAGATGAGGTGATGTGAGAAATGTACATCTGGAATGAGAGCTACCACTGACAAAGTCACGATCTGAAATCATGTTTTTGAAAAACACCAAAGCTCTCTTCCTAAGTATGCTATATGTATCCAAATTACTTCATCTTATATTCTGACAACATGCTAAGAGGCCACATAAAAAGTAACTCCCATCTTTATGTCAAATATTCTTAGTTGAAAGCTTTAAACAAGTACACAAACCCTGTTTTTTAAAGAATATCAAAATGAAATATTTACCACTGAAATTTTTGGTTTTTGCCCTTTCATAAAAATATATCAGGGATTAAAAGTATTGCACAGCATAACATGACAGCTCCATGCCCCAGGAGGCCACAATAAGAAAGTATTATTAGCCTCTAATGTTCTTCTGAATGTATTTGCTTGCTGAAAGAGCAGTTTAGAGGAAAAATGTTCTTGGTGTTCTCCATTAATAACCTGAACTTAAACCTACTCAGCTCCTTAACAGCCTGCTGTTATTAGTTTATTTAGAAATACCTTTTCTGCTTCTTTATATGAGTTTGTGGGCCTGTGTATCTGGTATTTTAATGACAGCAGCCTGTGAAAAGTTTTGTAAGGCATCATCCATGAAAACATTCAGAGATCTTTTACCCTTTCTGAAACACCCTCTTTCACAAAGAGTGCTACAAATATAAAGGTGAAATGAAATCAATTATTTCTGGGGAACTAATTTTTTATATTTAAATTACATCACATATTTAAGTGTCACTGAATGGTGCGTACCTAATTATTTTGGACTCAGACTGTGTATAATCTAAGTACTAATCAACAAATGAAATCATCGATTCATGTGAAATTAAATACTGAACTCTCAGGAAAATTACAGAGGCTGGGGTTTTAATGCAGAAATCTCTTTTAACATAATTTCAAACTTCCCTTGTGCCTGTGATGGACTTCCTATTGCCATTCACCTGGTTGCCTTTCTTTCTAGTATCCCAGAAAACAGAATTTCATTTCCTCTGCAGCAACCTACGTCACAGGTTATTCTCATGAAAGCAACACACTAAAATACTTGAGAAACATTTAATGAAAACTATTTCCTTTCATGGAAACATTAGAGACCTACTGTTTTTTAAAACCCTTTCAAACTCAAATCTGGTCCTGAATTTAAATCCCTATACAGAGAGGAGGGCAGCCTCACCTTTTTTAAAAGGTTGGCTCAAAGAGTATTCTACTGGGATGAGGAATTACTCTAGCTTGGACATTATTTCAGAAGACCTGAAAATCCATTTTTCAGATATTCATTTTCAAGCTTTCTCTACTTCCATTTCACTGAGGACTAAAACAAGCTGTTCAACATCATTTCCATCAATGTCTCAGAAAATGGAGTGGACAAGACATCAGGAAATAACATTGTCAATCACCATATTCTACAAACAACAAAAAAAAAATCTGCTGCAATTTTTTCTGACATTTACTCTAAAGTCTCTAATAAGTCAGTCATTCAGTGTTTCTTTTTAAGAAATTGTTTCTAATACACAAGTGCTATGGCACTGAAAGTTTTTCTTGGTTTCCAGGAGCAACATGAAGCAGCAAGGTTGTAGTCCCAACACTGAAGTTTTTCACGGCACCACACAGCATTAATGAAGTTCCCCTCAAACTGATTACACCTGTAAGTTAACGACCTGTTATTATCACACTGAGAGAATTCATCAGTACTGTTCACATCCTTAAATATGTGCATATCTTTACTAAACTTTAACAGACTTCTAACAGAGGCAAAAATCACTTGCATGATTGGCTTTGAAAATATGAAATATTAAATTATTTAAATGGCACATATTTTTAAGGATGCTCAAAATTGCCAAATGCACAAAACACCCATTGAAATATTTAAAAAATCCACTTCTTGCTTAAGTTACATAATATTTGCCACTCATAAGTAAATCATGACTCATGTTTTCTTTTTCAAATGTTTTATAGTTGGACCTGAACTCTAATCCTGAAGACATCTCCATCTGACCAGTGTATCAGTAACCCTATTATAGTCTCACACACAGTGTATTTGGGAACACTCTTCCAAAAAGAGCCCAGAGCTTTTCTAGATCCACCTGCCTTCCATCCATCCCGGTCTCATCAGGCTGCAGAAAGACGATCTAATGTGCCCAGCAGCACATTAAACCATCTAAGCCACCAGCCTGTTGCTAACACACTAACACTTCTGGCATGCTCACGCACACACTCTTGTATCCTTCAGAGGGCATTCTGAGGCTGCACTTGGGGGCCAAGCTTGCAAAGTAGCTCTCTGGAGGGACAGCAAATCTGTCCTGAAAGCAGCTTCAGGGCATCCCTCAAAACTGAGTCTAAAAAGAATCAATATGACTATTTGCAGTAGTAGCAGTAACCCCATGAGAATGCACTCTTTCACAAGGGCCTTTATGAAACGTTCCTCCTCAGCTAAAACTTCAAATTTTCTTTTCTCACCAAAGCAACCCCAAGACCTGAGTTTAAATTCCTAGTAACACATTACTGAGGGAGGCAAGGGGGAAATAAATACAGAAAAACAGCTATGGTCCTTATAATACATATTCATTAGCTACCTTTGCACGGAAACTTCTCCCCAAGGAGTTTCATGTCCCAAGTGAAAACACTTCCTTCACCTTCTAAATATTTAACCTGCACGACAACATTTATTTACATAATATACTTAATTAGAGAAACGTCCTTGGATTTATTATCTCGGATTCAAGGATATCTGTAGCTTTTCAGTAGCTATCATGCATTTTAAAGTAGAATAAATTTCATGGTACATACCAGCTAAGCTGGACTAAGCTGACTACTTTTTAATGGGCTCACATAGTTTAAAGGGACAACAGACCCTTTATTATTATTAGCTGTATTGGTCTAACATGTGCATAACTAATGTTTGAAAACAGTTCTTTAGAAGTTATCACCATTATTAACGCCCCATCCCCGGAGGTGTTCAAGGCCAGGCTGGATGCGGCTTTTAAACAGCCTGGTCTCATGGAGGATGTCCCAGCCCATGGCAGGGGAATTGGAACTGGATGACCTTTAAGGTCCCTTCCAACCCATTCTATGTGGAATCACCTCTGTGTCTAATTTGGTTTATATTATGCAAATACATTGTTTTGAAAATCCTTACAATCTATTCCATTCAAAAATACTTATAAACAAAGCCATGCAAGATGTTTCCTGTTTTCATGCAACTCTAAATCCTTATTTTTACATAACTTCGGTTTTTTCCCCCTATTTTACTCACGCTCAATTTAAATTTTTTTTTTTTTTAAGAACGAACTTCCAGGCGCTTTGCAGGGAACACAATCCGCCCATCCATAACAGCCCCTGCAGTCAAACTTTGGCAGACTCCTGAGGTTTATTACGGCCGGCCTTCAGGCTGGCTCAGAGCGCTTTTCTCCGGAGGAGCAGCACGCCTGGAGACACCCAGCCACCCCCTCCCAGGCAGGGAACACCCCGCAAGCACTGACCGCACCCCGGGCCCCGGGGCTCGGCTTCCCAGGGCAGCCCAGCGCCGGGAAGCGCCCGGAGCGGCTCCTCCCCGGGCAGGCAGCCCCGGGCCCCCGCCCGCCGGCACCTCGGGATCCAGTGTCGCTTATCGTAAAGGGTCAGCTATTTATATTTATAGCTCAGGGCTTTTTTCTTTCCGAGTGGCATTTGGAGGCGCAGCCGGGGTGGGTCGGGGGGTGTGTGAGGCACACGGCTGCCCGCCCGGGCACGTTCGCGTCCCGCCGCTGGCTGCGGGAGAGGGATGGGGACTGGGAATAGGGAGCGGGGAGGGAGAAGACCAGCGGGAGCGAGGAGCGGCAGCTGGAGGGAAAGAGCGCTGGAGGGAGGAAAGGCGGAGCAGCGGGGGACGGAGGGGCCCCGCACGGGGAGGAGGGCGCCGAGGGGAGCTGGGGGAAAGCGGGAGCCGAAGGGAACGCACGGCGGGGAAGCGCCGAGGGAGTGGCTGATAGAGCCGGCCCGGCACCCACCTGGCACCGGCACACAATGTCCGACTCGGTGGCCAGCAGGTCGACCACCTTGCCCTTGCCTTCGTCCCCCCATTGCGCCCCCAGCACCACCGTCACTTTGTTACCGCCCGGCTCGCTGCGCGCCCGCTTCAGCCCGCCGGCGGCGGGGTGGCCGCGCCGCCCGCCCCGCGCTGCGCTGACGTGCGGGGCCGCTGCCCCCCGGGCTCGGCCTCGGCCGCCCGTCCGGCCGCTCTCACACGCACGGTCCGCACACACACAGGCGCTCTCTCTCACAGAACCTCTCACAGTCTCCTCACACACACACCTCACACACTGCACTGCCTCACAGACACAGTCTCCTCACACACACACCTCACACAGTGTACTGCCTCACAGACACAGTCTCCTCACACACACAGTCTCCTCACACACACACCTCACACAGTGTACTGCCTCACAGACACAGTCCCCTCACACACATGCACACAGAACACCCCTCACACACGTGGTNGTGTACTGCCTCACAGACACAGTCCCCTCACACACATGCACACGGAGGGGCCCTCACACACCCGGTCCCTCACACACGTGGTTCCCTCACACACAGGCGCATGCTGACAGAGGCTGTGGAACTGTGAGGAGTGCACAGCCCTGGGGCATGCATGTAATGGGCGCCTCAGAGAGATGCAGGCCCACGTCACCCTCAGGCAGACACATGAGTCTGAGGTGAGCCTGTGGTACAGACGGACAGACACCAGACTGCAAGGCACTCTCACACAGGGGTCTGAAGCTGTGTTACTCTGTCAGGGGGCTGCATGACAGTCACAGCACATGGGTCCAAAGCATGTGGCTGTTACAGCAGTCTGAGGCCTGTGGGGCCGTGCCACGTGGATGTACGGACACGTGTCTTACGGAGGTGCATGACTGTCACTGTGACACTCACAAGCACTGTCACTGTTACCGAGGTGTGAGGGTCTTAGGCACAGGAGCTGTACCCCTGTGGAACACACAAACACACACAAACATACACACACAGAGTCCTGAGGCACATGACCCTGTGTCACTGACAGACAGATACGGGCCTGAGGAACACAGGCCGCTGTCACTGCAAGACAGATGTTGCCCTGAGGCATTAGGGACTGTTGTTGTCAGACATCCAGGGAATTGCACACTCAGAGACGCCTGGCATGTGCACAGGTACACTCAGAGTACCCTGTGATATGTAACAATTGGAGGGAAAGGGACAGGCACACAAGCTGCTCCAGCACACAGGGATCATGAGACACAAACATCCACCCGCTGGCCTGAGAAACACAGGCAAGCGCACTCTGAGTTTGACTGACACACACGTTAGCCTAAAATACATATGACTGTTGTTACTGAACAGGCACTTACCCTGTCGACAGGCGTATACATAGTCTGTTCCATGGCCTGAGACGCTCGAGACTATTTTGGCGAGGCACACATGCACACCCACACATACACTCACACACTGACCTGAAAAAAAACCACAGGGCCATCCCTTTGAGACAGATAAACAAGCGAGGCATGTGGAGCTGTGTCACAAGGACACATTTAAGCACCCACTTCTCTGTTGTGACAGGTGAACAGACCCTGCCTGTCATCTATAACCCCTTCCCCACGCACATGTCACAGGCTAGGCTTGGCTTTTTCTGCAGCACGTGCCCTGTAGCTCCAGGCATGTTGGAACTCTGTCCTTTAAAAAAGCGAGTTGAAATGTGTAAGGTTAACAGACTAGTCTGAGGCACATGCACCAGCGTTAGTGTGAGGTGCGTAAATGCATGTGCGTACCAGCGCGCACACACACACAGACACACAGATACACACGCACACACGCCATGCACAGAGCCAAAACAGCAGAACATACCAGGCTGCAGCTTCAGGCAGGGTGAACTGCACCAGCTGCTACTTCCACGCTCCTTCTGGCAATTGCGTGCGTGTGATCCCTACTGAGAGAGCAAGGGGCAGAAATTCAGCATTTTCCAGTGACGTTCCCTCTCTGTCCTAGGTTACAGTGTAAGATCTGCCCAAAAGTATGTATTCTATCACCAACTTCATAAGCTGTTGAAACCAGGTGGGGCAGTGTTTCCTTGCCTCCTCCCTCCGGGAGCTATCTCTGTTTAATGGGTAAGCAAGGACCCTGCCGAATGACTCATGGATAACTCCCTCTGGACTATCTTCTGTTAATGGGCCCATCAATGCCTTGCCCCACGACTCATCATCCCACTGTGAGATGCTCCACTCAGAGGGAGGAACCAAGCATTCCATCCTGGATATAACCTGAGATTTCGCACGCCACAGACAGCCTTTCCCACTGGATTCCCAGAGGACAAGAGCCACATAGCCACCACTGGACCTTCTGAGGAAGACCAGACTCTTCTACAGGATCACTGCATTCAACAGAACCACATCCATCACTTCAGGAGGACTGCATCCACCATTTTATCGGACTGCTACCCTCACCCTGATTAACAGGGTGTCAGGTCTTATCCTGACTGTCAGTTTAAACCAGGGGTTTGGGGGTTTTTCTGCCTTTATTTTAAATTTTCCTAATAAATTGTTATTCTGACTTGATGTCTCCCACTGGTTGTTTTCAAACCAGTACATTCTCTTACACTGACTCAGATGAGGTGCTGTGATATGTATGATATCACACAAGCATATGGTTTATGCAGTGGTCAAAATGCAGAAGCGTAGTTCCACAACCTATTACTTTGGCAGAAGGATGAAAAGAAACTGTTGGAATACTCTAATTAACTCCTGAGAAATAAAAATATCCAGTGTGTACAGCCCACTTCAAACATGCATGTGTGTGCCTTGTATGTGTGCATGTAAAGTTCTACCCATGCCTATACACATACATGGATGCGTTTATGTATGTGCTTGTATAGGACGTAATCCAGACTCCAGCACCTTGTAGGGATTCTTGATGGCAAAAGGAGAAGACATTTGCTTTACTTCAATCCTAGCATTTGCAGCACTTCTAGGAGAAAGAGGTAGAGAAGATTTAACACTCTGTATGCTCCAGCTGAGTATTTAGCAGGGATCAGTGGAGGTGATAAATATGGAAGAGAAGACAGGAAGGGAACTCCTGATGTTTGAGCCTAGTTTCCCTGGCTTCTACAGTCAGTGAAATCATACAACACCTCGCTCTTCCTACTGAATAAGTTCCAGAGCTGTTCTAGTTAGAAACCTCTGCTAATTTCCAGCCTTCTGGCCAATTTATATCCATATGTTCTGTGCTGATGTTGCCATTTAGTTTAAATACTTCCTTTCTCTTCCCTGTGTGTTTATTTATAGACAGAATTACATCTAGTCTCCAGCTTCGTCTTGTTCAGCAGAAAAAGACAAGATTTTTTTCTCTTCTCTCAAGGCAGACTCTCAAATTGCTGATCATTCTCACCTGCCTGCCCTGCACCTGTTCTGATTTTGGCTCATGTTTCTTGAATATGGGCAGAGAGAATTGTGCACTGTGGTCCATGTCAAGTTCCCTGTTACCTTCTACCAGGAAATTAATGTCTTCTCTTTTCAGATGGAAATATCTCACCTAAGACATTCCTGGAGTTGCCAAGTTTCACATACGTGGTGAGAGTCAGCTCCTTTCCTGCACTTCACTGCAGTGCTGGTATCTCACACTGAAATGCTGCTGCCTCTTTCTGCCATTGGCACTTCACAAGCACAATTCAGCTGCCTGGCATTTCATGTATATATTCACCGCCAGATGCCACTTGTGATCAAATGTGGCCAGCTTGGGTTTTGGAATTTTGAGTTATAGAATTTTAACTTTTATTTTTATTTTGACCATTATTTCAGTGGGAAGGATGTGTGATGGATTGCCCTGGGCTGGAGACCGTTGCCCACTGAGCTGCTCTATTGCTCCCCTTCTCAGCAGAATGGGGGCAGAGAAAATAAGATGAAAAAAACCCTTATGGGTCAAGATAAAGGCAGTTTTCTAAAGCAAAAGCAAAGGTCACGTGCACACAAACAAAGGAAAAACCCAAAAGATGTAGTTCTCTACTTGCCATCAGCAAACGGTGTTTGACTACTTCCCGGGAAGCAGGGCTTCAGCACATGTAGTGGTTGCTCTGGAAGACAGATGTCATAAAAAATAAATGCCCCCCTTCTGCCTTTCTCTTAGCTCTACCTGAGTAGACCCTTTGATCAGTTTGGGTCAGCTGTCCTGGTTATGTCCCCTTCTGCAGCCTACTTGTGTAGGGGGGAATGTTGGACAGACAGCCTTGATGCTGTGTGAGCACTGCTCAGCAGTAGCCAAAACACTGGTGTGTTATCACTGCCCTTCCAGCTACCAATACAAAGCACAGCACTAGGAAGGCTGCTATGGGGAAAATTAATTCCATCTCAGCCACACCGAATACAGGAATTAGTTACCGTGAATTCTTTTAGGACATTTGATTCCTGTGGTCTAATAATATGTACCAAATGGTCTGGCCACAACTCCTCAAGCACAGGCTTTACTCTTTGGGCTTCTTGCCCCGGTACCAGACAGTCTAAACATCTGCCCAACATCAGACCACTCAAGCTTGAACTTGTTCTATCTCACGTGGGAACACCCAGCACTCTCTGGCCATTTTCTCTTCCCAGCCATGCAGTGACAGCTTGTGGACTTCATCTGAAAAGCTTCTTCACTTGTCTGTCATCTCCTTAAACATATGCAGCCAGTCTGGTCCTGCTGAGCAACAGAAATTATTGTTAACGACTTCTCTTTGGCTGCCTTTGTAATTGTTCTCAGCCCATACTCTGCACTACACTAAGTGTCTTAATGAAGTCCATGTCTACTGCATTTGGTCTATCTTGACAATTGTCAAAGGGAGCCAGTGCCAAAGTGATCTGGTTTTGCTTTTGTTTTTCCCTTTTGTATTTTAGTTTCATTCACCTCCAGGCTTTATTTTCTTTTAGAATTTCCTCTAAAGCTTTCCTTACAGTTCTGGCGTGTTTCAGATTGTTTTTGCAGCTTAATAACAAAATAATTTTCTCCATCAAATAATAAAAACTGTGTCATCTCATTGTGGAATAAATATTTGTCAGGCATTGTGTTTATGGTTGTTTTTCGTTTTGAAAACAGGACCCCCAAGGACAGCAAAATGTAGCAGTAGCATCACTTAGTTCCCTCACTGATTCTCCTCTAATTCTCCTCAAAACAGATGACTTGCGAGTCAGCTCCACACAGACAGAATACAAAAACATCCTTTGCTTCAAAACCACATATTCCTGGTGCTGTTTCTCTGCAGAAGAAGCTGTTTAAAGCTACATTTTGAAGTCAGAGAGGATGTCAGAGTTCTATTAATTACTATTTTTATGGCATTTAATATTGCCATTCTTGCATGTTTGGTTTTTTTATCTTTATGGTACTCAACACCTATTAGTATAGGAACTCAAATATTTTTCCAGAATAATGTTATTGCTGTTCTTGCATTTGGTTGGGCTTTGGTTATGCTCTTGTTTTTTTAAAAGCAAATCATCCTGACATAACCACGTGTAAATTGCGCTGCTTGAGGACAGACTTTTCTGCTATTTGGTTTCTGTGGCTCTCAGCCACAAAGAATACATTTATAACTTTCATATATCTTCAAAAACAGGTGCATCCCTGGTCATTCTTAGATGGCCATAAACTCCAGTTTTATTTTCTTTCTAGTGCCACCAATGTCAAACCTTCTATTTCTGTAAACTGTTTTACATTAAAAAAGTACTGGACGTTTTGAAGGCAAACTAATCAGCCAGGGGAACACTTCTCATTATAAAAATTCAAACCATTTAACTCAAAATAGAAATAATATGAAGCAGCTTAATTACCTGAAGTGAGACACCAAGTGACACACTTCTAACACCAAGTTAAAAGGAAACTTAAGTCCACTGAAATAAACATATTTAAATACATTTTTATGTGTGAGATGGGAAAAAAAATCAGATTTCCAAGGTAGATTTTGCTCAGTTAAAAGCAAATATTTGACTTTTAAATTAAGTAAGATATTAACAGTGAGGTCATGAAGAGTGCCATGAGACTTGTAAGGGCCACAGGAAGGCAGCAGCCCTGTCCCCTGTGAGTCACCTGGTACTGGGTACTGACAAAGGGAATGAGCTGTTAGCTCAGTAATCAGAATTGGTGTCTCAGAGTAGCTCCCTGTTCCTCAGAGCTCTTCCATTAAAACCAATTCATCTGGCAACACTTGACTTTTGCAATTTCACAGAAAAAAAAAAAATCAAGCATTTGCCTTCTCAGATAGAAAAATGCAGTGCTTTTTACTTTGGGTGACTAATTAAAGAGCAAAATATGTGCACATGATTAAAGCAGTGCACTTTAGATTTTCTTCAGATTAAATTAACCCAAATTATAATGTTTCTTTTCAGAACTGCACTTCTACCAAACACTTGTTTGTTCACATCCCTAATAAAAATAATAAAATGGTGCAAAAGCACATGAAGATCTATACTTGGAGAGTAATAAAGAACTAATTATTTGGATAAAGAGCACAGCAAATCAGAAAGGCAGTGTTTGTGGTTCCATTTTATTTTCTGTTTCCATGAAAGTCTTGAAGCGTGCAAGAAAGTGCATTTATTGAATGTGCAGTTGAATGAAGCTGAAAGCAACAAGTATCATGCTGGAGACCAGGATGCCTCTCTGAATAGAGGTCAAAATGTTAGCACGGTTGCAGAAGAAGTCAAATATATTGTTGAGATGGAAGAAGAACCTGTAAAATGCGGGCAAGTGTCCTTTCACTGTCCTGAGCCCTGCTGAGCTGCCCAGCTGGAGATCCAGCACTGTGCAGTGAGGAAGATGAGATCCCATTGAAGAAAACCAGGAAGAGATCTTGATCATCACAAGTGCATGGACACAGGTGTGGAAAATCCTAGGATGAAAATCCTGGGAAAGCCCCAGGCTGAAAAACTGAAAGGGTGTTTAGGAAAAAGGAGACCAAAGGTGACATGATAACAGTCTGCAAATATGTAAAGCCTGCTGCAAATTACAAGGGAGTGGTAATGTGTTTTCTCTGGGGTGTGTAGGATGAAATGAAAAGTGTTTGCATGTTTTATTAGATTAACAAACTAATCTGATAAGCATGGACAGGTGTATAAAGCTTTAGTAAGCTTGAAACAGAAGCTGTGAATAAGACCACCTTTGCTCCAACACAGCTCATAAAGATCACATTTGAGCACAGCTGCAGCTTGTCCAGACTTCAGGATCCCTGTGTCCTCGGGCATTTTTGGGAAGAGTTTAGGCAGAAATGATTCAACATTAATTGCTTCAAGTTAGACCAACTTTACTAACTGTGTACATCCCTGGGCTGTAGGTATTTTCTGAAGACTTTGGCCCAAACTCTCAAAAGTACATATCCACCTGTTTAGATGCCCAGGTCAAATAGTTAAGCAACATTTAAGAAGTTGTTCAGCTGCCATCTAATTCTGTAATCACTTCCATGTCTGTGAGCGGGCCCCCAGTTCAGTTTGTATCAGCTATGAGCCCTCACATCAGGTAGCTTTGCTACCAAATCCCTCCCTCGTGAACAGTGAATGTATAAACCAGAGCAAATACCCCACAAAATTGTATTCGGGCTGTCACCCCAGATTGCCTGAGGTTTTAAGGGTCTCACGTGGGATGTGACAGACACTGCTGCTTCAGATCTCTTTTTGCTGACTAGAGATGTGAACATTGTTTAGTCTCTGGCATCCTAGCGTGAGTCCTCTGATAACTGAATCATAGAATGGTTTGGGTTGGGAGGGCCCTTAGAGATCATCTCATTCCAACCCCTCTGCTATGGGCAGGGACACCTTCCACCAGACCAGGTTGCTCAAAGCCCCATCCTGCCTGGCCTTGAGCACTCCCAGGGATGGGACACCCACAACTTTTTTCTCTCTGCCCAACAAATAATCAAGCTGAAACCAAAATAGAGGCTTCTTCACATTATTTCAGCTATTTGAGTAAATAATGTACACAGAAATAAGATTGCATAAAGCCTGTGGAAAGATTTAAAGACACATTTTAATGAAATAAGCTCAACTTGAATCATCTTTCCAGCCGATAAGGAGGTGGAGATTATGCAAGGGGATGCATATCTAAAAAAAAAGAATAAAGGACCATTGCAATATGGTTATGCTCATTTATGCCCATGAGATCATGGCCTGAAGTCTGCCAGGCTGTCAGTAAAAGAACTGTGGCAAACTCATTGAACTCTAGGGCATAGGGTCAAGATTTTTAAAATTTTTTTTTTTTAATGAATTTTTGTAGTTTTCTAGAGTTCATGGGGAATTAATTTAGCTGCTTAGCAGTTTTATATTGCCAGATGCAATTAAGAAACCTTTTTTTTTTTCTCATTTATTCAGCATCTTTTTAGGAGACTAAGATCCAGATAATCTGTCCTGTCATTTGCATTTAAAAATAAATAAATAAAAATACCATTACAGTATTCGCTATCAGCACAGGAAAAGCACTTGCTCGGGATCTCATTTGCTAGTATGTAATTTAAAGCTGCAACTAATAAGCCTCACAAATTCAGGTACTTTTGTATAGCTCTGTTTACTAAAATGAAGATATATAAAAGTGAAATACATCCTGAATTACAAACATATACTAGAGTACAATGCAGTTGTAAGTAAACTCTGCACTGATAGTTGTGCTTATCCTTAATACACGGTTTTCAAACTATTATTACATGCTTTGAAAAAGCAAACTCAAGCAAAACTCAAACAATACAACAGTGACCCAGTAAGATTTTAGCAGCAGAATATTAACTGATTTCCCCAGCTCTTGAAGATGCTTTTAGACGCTTTTACTATTGCAAGAGCAATTTATGTTGGTGACATTTTATCATACATCAGCTTGTGACTTATAGCCAAATGAGTAAGTCCTGTGTAAGTACAGACAATAAGAATTTTGCCAGACAAAAGCTCTTGTATTTGACCCTGGATATATCAATACATGGAATTGGATTAGGAGTCTGCTTCTGCGGTTGCTTTCTACGTGTAATGATAGTAGTTATGCTCTGGAACTTCTGTACTGTTCATTGAAACTTACCTGCTCTTTATCTTTCAATAGCATTTCATTTTCTGCTGTGGTTACAGTATTATAGTGACATACCTAAATTCTCACCAGATATTCAAATGCATATTTCCATATTTTGTTTTTAAATATTCTTGTTCTGTTGCTTACTCTGGTCGTTTGCTGTGTCCCCAGATTTCCATTAGAAGCAGCTCATTTTTCCATTTGGTTAGCTAAAGAAACTTCTAGATGTTATTTCTCTTATAATAACAAATGTATAATATATGTTATTTTTCTTGAGGTAACATATAAAATATGGTCCTTGCAATTATCTGATAGAATTCTCCAAAAGAAATTAAATGCCCAGTAGTGGAAGCTGCTGCAACAGAAGCTGAAGAAAATAAGGTAGGGGAGTTGCTTAATCCACTATGAAGCATGGGGGAAAAAAATCTTAATGTACATACATATATAAACATGTCCAGAGGAGTTTAAAAAAACAAAACCCAACCCTAGAATGTCTGAGTCCCTAGAATCAGCATGAGGCCATCACCAAATTATTTTGGAAATATTATCTTAAATCTTATTCACAGAAAAGCAGTTTCTAATATGTGGAATCAAGTAAGATATTGCTCAGTTGTCTAAATATACCCTCCATTTGAATTTTGGTAAGAGCTTTTGACTCAGCTTGGTTCTCAGCAACTCAAACCCTCCTTTGTAATCTGTTAATACATCAGAAGTGGGTGCTTCTGAATTCACCTCTCCTGTTTGAACTCCAGAGAGTGAGATTATTGCTGGCCCTAAGAGACATTGCTGCTGTGTGCTGTCCCTGGCAGATCTGTCAGCTGCAGAGAAATGATCCTCAGACAACTGGACAAACCAGATATTCACACTGACGGAGCATGTGACTGGACTTAAGGTCAGAGAGTCAGAGACTGCAGGACTGGGACCTTTAAAGATCCCTGCACAGGATTGTCCTGTGTGCTGTGTATTCCTGGCGTCAAGGAAGATACCTGCAAAGTTAAAGGTTCACTTCCTTCTTTGTGGAGTCAGGCCTTGACAGTCCTGTAAGCACAGGCAGATAGGAGTTCATCAGATTTACTGTCTTTTCATTCCCTTCTTCAGAAGATAATTACTTAACTTGCTGATTATATGATTTAAAAAACCCCAAAAAACCATTTTACATAGAATGAAGGATGTTAGGATGAGCTTCAACATCCTGCCATGCCAGATCTGATAGCTTCTGTTATTTTGTCACCAAATCCTGATCAAGATTAAAATAGATTTTAAAAGTTCCGGATTGTCTTTGTCACCATTGCTATTCACATTTCTCTAAAATCAGTACTGAGAAATAATTCAGACTCTAAATGCTCTTTCATGTTCAAGTTTATATGCCCCATGAATTAAATCTACCTTCTCACAAAGGAACAAAAATAATGACAGTTCCACCTAAACTGTCTCTTGGAAATACAGAAGGTTCTTCTGCATTGGTGCTCCTTTTCTTTACAGGGTTGAAGCACACCTTTAATTCCTACAGCTGATAAATGTTGGTTCCTAATTTTATTTTATCATATACTAGGTCACTTTTTTGTATTTATAGCAAAAAGATTTTTGTTTTAATCTGCAGCTTTACATTAAGAGTGTTACGACTGCAAAGTATGTAAAAGATATTTGTGGTAGAACTTGACTAGACAATATTGAAAATTCTGTTTTGGTCAGTTTTCAATTGATTTTATGTATTTTAAAAATGTATTTCTAAAGGTGAGTAACTGTGAAAGAGGAGATAAAAGGAGGCCATCTCTTTAGATGCCAGATACAAGAAAACCCACAGTATTCTAAGGGTTGAGCATCTAGTGTAAAATTTACATGAACTCCACTCAGATTTACTAATGGCTTCTTTGCAGTGGTTCTCCGAAGAACCAAGAATTGTAACCAAACGTTATTGGCAGAAATCTTCAATAAAAGTGGATGCCAAGTATTTGCCAAAATAAAAAATTAAAATATACACATGCCAATATTAGCACTAGATAGGTTTCTCACCCAGAGAGGCCCAGCACAGCAAGTGCTTTTCTGCATCAATCAGCTGTGCTTCAGCACAGCACAGACACTTGTTTAAACACAGACATAACTGCTTTAAGGAATCAGATCTCTGGTCAGAAAAAAAGCAAATGTTGTGGTAACAATAACACTGGACACGACTTGCCTACTGTGCTGCATGAAGTTCAAGTGTATGCGTCTTTCTATAACCCTAAAAGTCTCCCTACAACTATTCAGAACAATAGCAGGATATCCTCCACCCCTGATCAAAGCGGGCAAAACTTGCTCACTGGGAGTGGTATTTTTTTCTAACATCCCTATCATGATTTCTTCCAAGCATTCATTTGCACTTGAAAATTGGTAATTGATGTTTTACTACATCATCCAGGTCTAAGTCACTCTCATTGTATCAGATCAGCCAAAGTTAACAGATAAATTCCTTCTAATTAACAAAATAATGGCTAATAAAACCAGAATTAATTGTTAAATATACTTCACTTTCCATACTCTCCCTTTAGCCTCTTTGCATCTTCTCCTTTAAACTGTTTCTTCCTTTTCTCAGATTTTGCAGCTTGCTCCTTCCTTTGTCGATTTTCCTGCAGTCAGACAGAATGACAAATAAAAAATTAAATAAGAGGTACTGAAGGAAAAGCTTGTTAAGAAACTCTGAGTTTGTAATGAATAGCTATTCTGAACATGCCCTGTGTACACTTAAAACTCTCAGCTGCTGGGGTTTGAGGGTAAATAGCAGAACAGAGCTTCCTGGTCAATCCCTTTGGCCTTCTCCATGTGATGATGTTACTAGCAAACTATTTCATCAGCTTTAACTGCAACTTTCAACTATGGACTGAAATGCATTCTTCTTAATTAGTCCCTTTGTCCACAAAACAGAACATTAGTTTAACTTAATTAGCATTCTAGAGATTTATCCCATAGCAACCTTGTTTGTATTCAGGGATTTCTACCAGAATTTTCAGGAACTGTTCAGCTGTGTTAAACAGCAATTCACAGTTTCTCTTCAGTCTCTCATTAAATTTGCCAGTAGTATTTCTGCACTACTGTTCAGGGCCAGAGTCCAGGCTGGATGTTTGTTAGTACCACTCACACAACTGCCAGAATGGCATAAATCCTGTTGGGATTTATGTAGATAGGCAGGATTCTGGTTTCCATAGAGCTGCTGGTACCAGCATAATATGATTAATGGAGGAAGGAAAAGGAATGGAATGATTACTGCTAGCAAAGGAAGACCATTACTCAGTGGAAGGGTATTTCTGGCTTTTGATAAGTAGCACAACGGTGGGAGAAGGTAGTTCTGAACAACTGAGATAACTGTAGTAGAACATCAAGATGATAAAAGCCACTTTCTTAAATGCTCATGCAGTTCTTGTTCCAGAGCTGCATTCATCACCAGAACACTGCCATCCCACCTGGAACCTTGCCTGCTTTTGATTGCAACCAGTGAGCAGCTAATCTACAAGTTGCAGGTAGATCAGTACTTAATAGGCTGCTGTGTCATATGACAAAACCTAATAACATCCAGGTAGATATTGATGATTTGGTGCAGAGAGTTTGAAGCAGAAAATACAATTTCCCAGTATAGTGATAAATCTGTTTGATTGTGGTGGATCATCTGCCACTATTTCCATAAGATGAGCTGAAGAAGTCCCAGGAAACGTGCACGTGTTTATAGAACCAGCCTTTATAGAAAGTAGAAGTCTAGGGTCCTTTGGTCCAAAGGAATTTTCAAACAAATGAGGAAAACTTGCGAACATTAACAGAGTTAGTCTGTTTGAAATCTGGGAGCATTAGAAGCTCAAGGCTATGGGAACTTCCACTGGATGCCTTGAAAAGGAAAAAAAATTCAATGTATTCTTGACAGAGAAAGAAAAGGATCTATTTGCCCCTAAAAGAGGGTGCTTCTGAAAGAATGAGGTACAGGTGGTGAAGTCTTTCAGTGAGGCTGGAAGCCTTTCATCAGTATATGCCTCTTATGTACTTGTCTGATAAATTCCTGCTGTGTCTTAACATAATATCTTTGAGATATTATGGCTGTTGGGAGACTTGCAGATTTGTGGGCCCCGGAAGAATGTCTCTATAAAATATGCCATAAGAAATAAAGGAGGTGAACTCAGGGATATGTTGTTCTGCTAATTGAACAGCACACACAGTAGCGAGAACAAGCTAAAACACATCAGGAATACATTTATCAATTGAGCAAGCCTGAATCAAATTTTTCTTCAGAAAAATTGTAAAAAACCCCAAACATCATAGCAATTTAATATAAACACACTTAAAGTTTCTTCAACACAAGAAAGCCCATAAACGTACAGCAGGAGTAGGGCGGAGGAATGAACGCTCACAATCCCTTCTCTGCCTTCCTGGATTACTGAAGGCAGCTGCAGGGATGAGATTCAGTGAAAGAGAGTACCACTTTGGATTTGCACTTTGTGGAATGTTAGATACTTGCTTGATTTTTGAATTAAAAGATGCTCCAGGACAACTGTTTATCCCCACACTATCTAAAGCACATCCTGTTCCAACACCATATGCACCCTACTGAGGAGCAGCTGCTCCAGCTTGGTTGTCCTAGAGGAGTACACAGAGGAACTATCCCTGTGCAGAGCTGGAGCTGTCTGTATAACCTCTGTCATCAACTGAATTCTTCCCAGAGCAGATTTTGTTGAACATTTTTTTCTCCTTTTCATGTGATTAGACCATCTCTTTGCTGGGAGCTCCCTTCTCTGAACAGCTGCAAATGCTGAGGGAAATCAAATGTTTCCCACAATCCTCCATAATCACACAGCAATTCTTTTTCCCCACAATTTTACCACTCAGTTCCCAGCAAAACTCCAATTCTGATTTTTTGTCTTTGAGCTGAGAAGCTATTTTCTCCCTGTCTCCTTCCTCATGCCATCTGCTTCTTTTATTTTTTGAGAACTGGTGAAACAGTCATCAGCCCTGGGTGACAAACCAGCTCCCTGGCTTCCTTTCACTCTGTCAGTTTTGGAGATCATTTGGGTGTTTGGAAAGGCTTTGTTGGTTTGTTTTCTTTTTTTTCTCCAGGTAGATGGAGAGAAAGACGGCAGAGTCTTATTAAAGCAATTCCATTTGTGTAACTCAGTTTGTGTTACCTGAAGGATAAGAGATCGGAAAGAACCCTCAGGGAAGAGAGAAAAATTTTGTTTAAACAAAGTAACAAACCTCAAATCTCTGTAGATAAGCTTAGGAGACATGAAGGATCGCTATTTATTGAAACTATTTCACTTCTTATTTGATGTGGGAATGGAAAGATAGCACTAACGATTTTGGCAGTGCTAAGAGACCTGCTTTACATAGAAGACTCATCTCAAAATAAAAGTTACACCTTAGCATTAAAGCCTAAAATAAATGGCACTAGGAAGAGATGATGCCTGTGGCTGATTCTAGTGTAAAAAATCAAAATCACAGAACAAAAAGATGCTTTAAAAATTAAAACCTTCATCTTTTCAGCATGTTGCTGTTTCAAGCACAGATAGTATCTTTACCGCAGTGATAGGGAGAAAGCAAGGCAAGAGGAAGAAGAGATTAATTCTAGGTCTGCAGTGAAGGAGAGAGATGCAGACAATGTGGCTAACAGCTGTGGTACCTTTGAGGTGAGGTGCTGCTGAGAAATGGAACTGAAAATGAGATGAAAGGGATATTTGGGGATATAAAAAGGAGCTTCCTTCTAGTTACTCTGACCTGGCTGTGAGCAAGAAGCACCCAGAAATGTAGATCGAATCTCCTGCAACTACACTAGGACGCTACGTAACATTTACTGGGATTGTTTCTTGAAAGAACTGCAGTTGCTGGAATTACTCTTCACAGTAAATTTCCAGTATAGCTCTCCACAGACGCTGAGCCATTATATTCTTGATTCTCTTAATTCTTTCCTTCGTGCCTAGAGTTTTAGGAACTTTAAGGATCAAGCATATTGCCAAAACATCTGTGGTTTATAAGGTTCATTTTCCAGACTGTCTGTGGCAGTATCACATCATTTCAGAGCCTGGGTAGCTGCGTCACTTGGAAAATTTCAGCCCAGTGCCTCACTGGAGAAGCAGTCAGTGGGTACAGTAGAGGATAGATTTTTCATCTTTCATTTTCTGTCACTTCCTCAGAAACATCATTGTTTTCATCTGAATCTATGACCTGCCCTCAAGCACTCCTCCAGTCTCTCTTGGCAGCAGAGCTGTCTGTATTCTTGCAGTTCTTTTAATGCAGATGGTTCTCTCTACAGAAGGTTTATCCAGGCTGGGGCTGTCCTGGAGTCAGCACAGGAATGGGTGATTCTTTCTATTAAAAATATATATATAAATGTGAAGCCACTATCATGTGGCATTAAGAAAAGCCTAAATGAAGTACATTAGTCCAGGTGCAAAGTATGTAGTAAGGGATGTGAAATGGAGGTTTACTAGAGGTTTACTTATTGGAAGGTGCTCTACACAACTTTTACAGTGAAATTGGTGTTTTCTTACTCCTTAGTGCAAGGAGTAAAGTCCTAGAAGTTAAGAAATAAAATCCCTTGGGAGGTTTGGAGGGGTTTTTTTGGACACAAAACATACTGTTTGGAACTAATACAATGAAATACCAACACAAACACAGCTTCCAATTAAGCTTTGCCTATTGGAAAATGTACCTTTTGTCTGTCAGCAAAGTCCATAAAGCATGTCAGGTTGCTCATTCTTTCACAAACCACAAAGCTCCTATTGTATTGAGGCCTGGTTAATAATTTTCAGTGGGAAAATCTACTTGAATGGTTCTCCACAGCAAAATAACTCCAAACCTCCCCCTCCTCAAAAAAAACCCCCAACCAATCAACCAAACCAAACCCCACAAATAAACAAACAAAGCCCCACATTCTGTATTCTCCCATATGCTCATTTTCTGCTGCAGTTTGCAAGCACAGAAATTTACTTTCATTTACTCCTGCAGCCAGGGTTAGGTAGCCCAGCTTAGAGTGGAAGAAAATAGAAATTATTGCTTGATATAAAAAAAAGTTCTCAACCTATTTCTAAACAGTCACAAATGCAAACCACCTGTAAGGCCTTGAGGAAGATCTCTCTGAAGGTTTTCATTGTGCTGAACACGTCTTCCAAAGACAATTTTTTTCGGTCTTCACAAAAATAATCAGCAAGTTCTTCCTTCTTCTTTTCAATGGTGACAAATTCCTTCTGCAGGTCCTTTAAAGCATTGAGGCTGCCCTGACACACATTTTGTAACAGAATTTATGCATATTAAAATGTAGCATATTCTGAGCTGCCCAGAAGACTCAAGCCAGTCAATAGAGAACAGTCAGTTTTTAAAAAGCTGGTAACTAAGGTTGGTTCACAATGTGTGATATTTATTTCTGAATTGAATCATCTGCATTTACCCTCATTTCATCACACAACCATGTGGAAATGTGGCACAACCTGGGATGACTGACCAAGGGAGATGCAGCACCAGGATTTCCACCTTATAACTTTAGTTAAGTGACCCATTTTGAGAATATGAAAAGCTAGGATGTTAGGAAATAGGTGTGGGGGGAAAAAAAGCATATTGCAAATCTATTCACTTTATTTCCCCACAAAGCACAGCGAGACAAAACCTGCTTCTGTGCTACACTGTACACATGTATAGTTGCAGCCTACATTTCATTTTTAGGGTCCTCCTTTCTTTTACCCACAGAAAAATCTGTCTGGTCCTCAGCTGTTTCCATATCCCAGAACCATATTAGAGAAACAGAGGAAAATCTGGGCTACTCCTTCCATCAGGGCACAGTGGGAATGTGGTAATGATCCCTTTCCCATAGGGCTTTATGTCCACTTGTAACCTGAATCACAGTGCCTTTAAGAAGAGAGTGTTTAGAAAGAAATATGGGAAACGTGTCACACTCACATTACCTACTTGCACAGATTTTCCATGCTGTATTTTTAAATCATCTGTCGACAAAAATAAACGTTTCTCTATTTCCAACAGTTTCTTCAAATTGGCACCTGCCTCAGCCTTCATGCCGTCAATGTGGATTCTGAAAGGTCCACAAAAGGGACAGTACATTGAAGGGGTAAGTCTTTTGTTGTCATTAACTTAAAAGGTTATTATAAACATTACCATCTCTGCAAATGAACGTGGAATTAATTATCCAGCCCAGACCCTGCTTTTGCAGGTAGTTCTCCTCTACATAAATTCTTTTTCATGTGCTTAAACCCTCATCTAAGAAAGTATCTGTGCTTTTGCCCTCACCAGCTCCCTGGATGGACTCTGGAAGAACCTCACTGTCCTAGTATTCAAAAAACTCCAAAAAATTTCCAGCCTATTTTTATTCATAGGCAACCACAAGCTCACCTCCCCTGTGCCAATACTGCCCTTATTTAGCTGGTTCTTTTCCCTGCTTGCCTTTTCTCCCTAATCTATTTATAGTCCAAAATTGTATCTCCTCTCTGAGTTAGTTTAGTTTGTGTGGAGATCCAAACACAACCACTGCCAAACCAACATCTTCTGTAGTTCTGAGCTACTCTCTGGGCCAGGCAAAATTTACTGAATCAGCAAAACCTGGCTTGGTGTTTCATGTTGCATCCGGATGGAAGCAGCATTAGGAGAGTTCCTTGCAAGATTTGCATTGTGCACAGTGATTACACAGGTTGATTAGCAAATCAATTTTGTAAGTTTGAGAGTTTGACTAAACTAGAGGGCACTTACTTTATAAGTGTGCATTTTTATCATTGGCCAGCAAGATCTAGTTTCAGTTAAGAAAGGTATTTCTATTATGACGCAATCCAAAAAGAAATTCATCGTTCAAAACAACATTCAATTTAGCTTCTTCAAAGATAACTCACGAAAGCCATAGCATTTTCTGTTTAATTACGGAATTAAAATACTTTTAAAAAATTATTTAGCTGATACATAATAAATGTCAATTCATCTACAGATTTAAAAGTTACTCCTTCTTTGAGTTACAAGAAAATCGAAATCATTACAAGGTTCCTGTGAATCCTCTGAATTCCTAACAGGATTAAAAATGTTAATCCTGGTGCTACAAGTGTGGATTTTGATTAATGTAATTGAATATATCTCCATGTGATTCCTTTGAGCTAAACAGAAACAGCTGGCGATAGACTCATGAGGCTTTTAGGCCCATGGGAGAAAGTCAAAAGTCTCCAGAAACAGGTTTTTTCTTTCTACACACATATGTTAGAAACATGCTGATACTCAACTCAGAGAGTCCTGAGGTCCCCCAGTTGCCAGTAAATCACCCCAGTCATTCCCTCCTTACATAAGCTCTGTACCTCCTGATGGGCTTTCACCTGAAAATCACAGAATATGCTGAATTGGAAGGAACCCACAAGGATCATAGAGTCCAACTCCTGGCCCTGCACAGGACCATCCCCAAGAGTCACACTGTGTGCCCCAAGAAATATTGTCCAAACACTTCTTGGACTGATTGAGAAACTTCAGGGAAGATATGTTTTTATTGCAATGTGTGGAAGAAGAATCTGGTCCTTGAAAATAAGGGAAATTCACTACCTACACAGTTTTCTTCTGAGGTAGTACTGGATCCACAGAAAGAAAAATCACCCTGAAACCCACCTAAAAGTCTTAACCAGGTTGAACTATAAATCTCAACACTGTTTGGTGTTGAAGGGAACCACTCTCTCCCACAACAAAGAAATCCTGTGACCTTATTACACCACCATAAAATGACTCAGCTCCTCATTGGCTTTAAAGAGGTTGGCAATTCATACATGACAAAAACAAACAATAATGTCCTACCCCGCTGCCTTGGAAACAAAGTCAAGATCTCTGGGAAGCTGCAGCAGATCTGTGTGGTTTTTTTCAACCTCCTAAAATTGAAGAGAAAAATTGGTTATCTTATACAGGCAGTCAAAGAGTATGAAAGTTTTTCAGCTGGACAGCATCAAGACTGAAAAATTAACACTTAAGTTTTGTTCTTATAAGCGTAGGAATAAATTCAGTCTTGTTCATTTTTTTTCTTATGTTGGTATCCACAGGGAGTTAAAAAGAAAGGAAAAGACTCATTTTAAGTGCTCAGGCTGACATCCCATGGGCTCCCACAGTGCGCAGGCTGACCTGAGATTTTGTCTTCATACCACAAAAATAAATTTCGTTTGACAGATGCATTTGGGATATGTGTCAACACAAGAGAGCAGTTGGAGAAGAGAAAGAAAACAGCAAGCAGACATGTCAAGTGCACTTGAGGAAGGAAACCTAGTGTTACCTCTCTAAATATTACTGTATATGGATTTGATCCCATCTGCACAGAGAGCCGTGAAAAAGTTTTCATGGTATTTCCAGCACAGAGGCTCACCCTCCAGGTACCTATAGTGGGGTATTACTGAGGTAAAAGCCCCTTAGCTTCTGGAGAATTAATATTTGAGAATAATGCACACAAGATTAATTTCTCGGTTTTGTTGTACCTCCAAAATATGGTGAAGCAGAGTAATGTGGCTTTGGTTTGCTTTTGTTTCTCTTAGTTTGAGCAAGGCACTAATTTTAAAACCTCCAGCATCTCCAGTGTGATGCCCCTAGAAGATACAGAAAAAAGTTCCTTCCTTCAGTTTCCAAGTTTTGCATTGTATTTTCTGTTATCTTTAGGATACAACAAGAAATCATTTTACTTACATAGTTCAGAAAGTTTCCAACTTTAAGAATCAATTGGCAGAAAACTGGCAGTCGGTGACTGGTAAGAATTGCTAAAGAATAAGAAGAGAGACACTTTCAATAAATTAAATTAAATTATCTGGAATAGGTTCTTCCTTAGGTTTGACAGTGATGGTAACAAAATTTTAATCCAAGATTATGTCAAGCCATTGTTACGGATTTGTAAAAATATCAGTACAGAAATAAATCAGCTGAATGGAAGTGGAATGAGTAAGTTTCTATTATGATCTCTTCTTTACAAGTAGATGGAAAACTAGTTTTTCCATTAAGTTTGGAGTATAGATGTGTCAGCCCTGCAGCTACCTTATGAGGGAGAACCACATACGAGAAAGTGTATAAACTTGTGGAAGTTTTCAGCCCTCATCCCCAGCATATATTATTCTAGTTAAGAAAAGCAAACAAGTACCTTGTTATCATTGTTAGTGAGAGCAATAATCAAAAGACGCACGTTTTAGCAGGGGAATCTGGGGTAAGAAGTTCTTGGCAGAACTAGAACAGAAACACTGACCCTCACAATGGGATGGAGGGGGAACAGGGGTGTCAGGGTGGGACTGCAGAGAGCTGTTGATTACACCCCAGTAAAAAGTAACCACAGCGCTGACATCAGACATCCAAGTATAGCTGTTTAATGTGCAAACGTCAAAGTTTGCAGTTTAAGTGTGTTTAATGGGAGATCAATGACTCCCTAAAACCATTGAATTGAAGCTGGAATGCAAGAGCACCTTCAAGAAAGAGCCAACTTAAAACTAAAACCAGGGCTAATTTTGAGTGGAGGGGTCTCCTGAAATGTTGGTGAACATCATCTGGGATGCCCTTTTCTGGCAGCCAGATCAGATTCTGGTATGTCACAGTGTCCTGCTCCACCACAGAACTAAGCCAGACTGCATCAGGGCACACTACAGGAAAAACTGGAACTAATTCGTTGTTATGGACAACAATCTCCACTGCACACAAAAATGTAACCTATATTCATACAGGATCTGCACTGACATCTCCATCTCAGGAGAGACATTACCACTCTCTACAACTCCCTGAAAGGTTGAAGCCAGGGGGAGTTCAGCCTCTTCTCCCAGTTGCAGGATGAGAGGACATAGCCTCAAGCTGTACCAGGGTAGGTTCAGGTTGGACACCAGGAGGAATTTCTTCACAGAAATAGTTGTTAAGCATTGGAATGAACTGCCCAGGGAGGCCGAGTCACCCTTCCTGGAGGTGTTCAAGATACAACTTGGCACTTAGTGCCAAGGTCTAGTTGATAAGGTGTTGATGGGTCAAAGGTTGGACCCAGTGATCTTAGAGATCTAAGACCTAAATGATTCTGTGAACCCTGGAAATGTTAAAGGCCAGGTTGGGTAGGGCCTGAGCAACCTGGTCTTGTGAAAGGTGTTCCTGCTCATGGCAGGGAGGGTGGAACTGGATGATCTTTAAGGCCCGTTCCCAACCCAAACCATTCTATGATTCTAGGATAAAGGAAATTTCCTTCTTTCTCTGCAGAACTATTACTTCAGACCAGAACAGCACAAACTGCAATTCTTCAGAGTGTGTTCTAGGAGTAGGAATTTGCAGAATCATTTTGATGTTCGCTACACATTCAGCAATTAAAAGGTTAATTTTGATTAGATTATAGCATAGGCTACCATTGATGCTAATCAAGTAGAAGAAAGTGGCTGAGCCTGGGCACTGGTGCAGCACTGATGTACTTACTTTCACAGGCTGTCCTGATGGCTTGTGCTTTTGGCCACAGACACTCCAGAAGAATTTTTGTTTCCTCACAAATCAGCATACATTCAATCCGCAACTGGTAGCTAAAAAGAGAGCAGTGGAAAAAAACCGCAGCAAACACCACGAAGAACAAACCCCACAGGCCTGATTAATTGAGTTGTGTTCAGCAAGAGCATCATCCATTTTAGGCAAAGAGCAGTACCAACATTCTTATGTTCTCTTTAATGCTCTGACATGAGAACTGGATTATAAATAAATCAAACACAGATATTTCCAAAGATGTCCTAGAAACAATTATCATCCCCTCTTTCAGAAAGCAATGCTGGACTGACATCTGGCAGTGACTACCTTGCATAATGAGACCATAACTTTTTACAGTTCCTGGGCAACACTAGCCAGGATTTTAGTTCTTTTTAACTTCACAAACAGAAATTTGAAATATTTTGGCAGTGATGTCCTTTAATGACATTTATGCCTCATCATGGATTAATGTTGTGGAAGGAAAACACTTTCTAAAGTACTTTTAAATCTAGCTAGAAGTCTGAGAAAGTGAAAAGCCCCATTTTCACCACCACATTTTCGAAAAAGTGTCTCTAGTTGTGGCATAGCAACTGATCAGATTTATGGAGGGCTATTGCTATTAATTATAACATATCACCATGTTTTTGTGAACAGCAGAAAGATTTCTCTGTGTGCACCTCATTTGACTTGGTAAAAACTGGGGAGGTGGTGAAAGCACAGGCACTGCTGTGATTCACACATGGATTTGTGGGCTCTCCAGTGGGTGAACTGGAATCTGTAGCCCAGGGGTGGAGTGAATCAGCAGCCTGGTGACAGGATTCAGTCTGCAGCTTCACGCCATACGGGAATAGCTGTTCAGCAGTCAAGGGTTTTTTCATACCAAGGTTATTTTAACTGCAGTTTGCCAAAGGTGTCTGAAAGTCTCTCTGGCCTTTGGGAAGGAAAAAAATTCTCAAACGAGCTCTACAAATAGCAGTCAGACGATTTATCCTGAAGACTGAATGTCAGAAACATCCCTCAAGCACAAGAAACAGAGACCTTAATTTTTATGGACAAATCTTGTAAGAACCACACCCATGGAAAGAGACAAGGAAAACTTTGCTTACCTGGGAACTTCCAAAAGATGGAGATAAAACTGATCTGCATTTGCCAGCTGTGATTTTTCTTCTTTGCAAGATTTCAGGCTGTTTATCTAACAGGGAATAAAAGAGCAAAATAACCACACATTTTATTTAACAGGGAAAATAAACCACACAAACATTTCTGCTGCCAGTTGCTTCTTACAGGCATGAAACTTTTCTGAACTTGCTGTGCACATAGGCAGTGGGAGTGGAGCACATGAACTGCTTTTGAAGGACAAACATGTAGGTTCATTTTGACTTTTGCCTTTGTACAGAATCTCATAGGATGAATTCCCGAGCTGTAGGCAGGGATTCAGCAAGCTATAATGTTCAGACACCCAGAAACCCCTTTAAAAAGATGGGTCCTTTCCCTTCCTCCTCTTTGAAACCTGCTCTGAAAGGCTCTATTCATCTAAGTCCACAAATCCTAAGGTGCTTCATCCACCTAATTATAATAACAGGATAGAGAGCAGCACTTGTCTGCATCTGTGTTGAATCTCCCAATGCTCTTGCTCAGCCCCCGTGTGAAGAGGCCAGACTGTTGCTGGGGTGGACTTCCCACCACTCTACCTTGGAATGTCATTGACCTAGATGCAGCAGAAGGATGTGGGATCCAGTCATAGCTGCTTGCTTCGGAAGTGCAAATTTTTCAACCTGAACACACAATACTCTGAACTTCACCAGAATGACACATTAATAGATACCTCCTGGTCTTCAGGCAGCAGTTTAAGTAGCTGTTTCAGCATCTCAGCATCCAGCATGGATCTATCCCCTTTCTGAATCATGGCAGCAATCTCTTCATTGGAGCTGCAGGAAGGAGAAAAATGCTGTGGAGCACTGGGGGAGTAACACGGCAAACAGAAGAGACCCCAGTCTCTCTGCTGGCACTGCAGGAGCAACCAAAGTAATTCATACTACATTTGCCTCCCATTTCATTTTGGATCTTAGTCCTCAAAAGTACAGTGGAGATATGAAAATGCAAAGGTTTTTCTTTTAAGCCTAAAGCAATAGTCCTCATAATTTAGGTGTGCTTTCTGGCCTTTGTTCGTATTTACACAACAAACCCCAAATCTCTGCTTTTACTGTGGGTGTCCAGTGTCCCTGAGAAGATATTTACATTTGAATTCCTCCACCATTTGCAGCAAAGACAAGGATAAAACCAATGGCTCCCAGACGGTTTTAACCAAAATCCCTGTCTGAAACGCTGGCAGGCAACGTGTTTGAAATGATTCCAGCTTGCTGTGGTTTGGGCTCTGGAGAGCTGGGCTCTGTCAGCCAGCAGTGCTAACAGGGGCAGCGCTCGGCTCCAGAGCAGCCTCATCCCTCACGAGTGCAGTGGGGCTCAGCTCTTTGATCCCACGGCCACCAGCTTCTCTCAGGAGAGCTCAACCACTGCCCAGGGAATCGTGCAGGGAGAGGAAATAGCATTTGCATTAGGCTGTGCACCGTTATCCCCCACTGAGAAGCAGTTTGTCATGGAAAAAGAATAATAATAATTAAAAACATCCCTCTGACTGATTCTGATTTGTTCTTAATGAAAAAGGGACTTCTTGGCTGAATTTCTTCTTAAAACCCTTTTAACATGGGCCATGACACAAAGGGCAGAGAGAGAGCAGTACATTCATCATCATCCTGCCATAGTTTCAGGGAATCTAACAGTAATGATATTTTCCCAAAAACTAGTACAAATTCCTTACCTTCCCCACCCCTCCATGAGGGTTGTGACTTGGTAAATTCCATTTGTTTAATTATTCAAACTGTTTCCTATTTATAGAAAAACTGCAAATAAAAACTCTATATGATTGTGGATTTGAACGCCTGGAGATGCCTCTTCAAAAGCAATGAAGTGATTTGAAACTTCCATTCAACAATCTTCAGTAATGGTTCCTGTCAGAACTTAATATTTGTGCCAGTATTACCAAAGAAAAATAAGTTTCCACATAATTGTACCGTTATTGATGAATATTGTCTGTTTAGGAATTAGTAGTCCATTCTAGATTTAGACCAGTTTAAAAAATGGTATTAATTGTCTGGAAAAAGACTGTCACATCTCAATATATATATATTAAAAAAAAAAAAAGAAGGGAAAAAAGTTGACTTCTTGTTAAAGAAAAATAACAGTTGCAAAATAATTCTGCTAAATTAATTTCTTTTAATGTCTGCATAAACACAGACACATCAAATCAGTTTTTCAGATGTTATTCTCCAAATCTTACCACTTAAATTGCTTCAGAAATATACTCAGAAGGAGACTTTTCTTTGGGCCTATGAATGTGATCTGTAAAAAGAAAAGAAAATCAGTCATCTAGAAATACATTTACCTTGGTTTCAACAGATTTTCTAGAGCTTTTGTGTGTTTATTGGGCAAGATTCATGGGGTTTTTTTGGTAATAATGTTATCAATAACCTTCATTGATCAAACCGCAAGCAATTGACAACAATATAGGCTACTAGATCTATTTTAGAAAGCAACAAAGGCATAGAGAAGAAAATTGATTAGTTTATTCCAATTTATAAGAATTAATATTGAAATTCCCTTGTCCTCCCCATCTCAAATGAAGACCTATCTCTCAGCAGTTACTTCAACTTGTTTCATTCTAAACCTCTCCTATGGTTTTTTTTTAAGGCAACCTCAGGCTGTGGATGTCAAAGTATTTCAAACTTTCTTACAATAAATGATTGACAACAGTAAAGAATGAATAAGATTCTCGCTCCCAAGAATTTTGCCATTCTCTACAAAAAGTGGGCTGTCCAAGTACCTCTTTTGTTTTCTTTATTTTTGGCCCCATTTTCTCCTTAGGTGTTGGTGGTGGGACAGAGAAAAGAAGCTCCAAGCTTGCATAGTCAGGTTCTACAAGCTCCTTGCTGCTGCTTGGCATCACAGCCCATATGGAGCGACTTTCTGGAAGAGAATAACAGCACAAGGTGGACCACAGAGGTTGAGGAGCACTTTAAAGGCAGTGTGATTTGTAAAAGGGAAAACACTTTTGAGGATGAATGAAATACGATGCTCATTAGCCCTGGACAAATGTGAATTATTTAAGAGTGACAGCTCCCACAGAGAGCATCCCAAAGGTTTGAAGGCTAATTAAACCTGGAAGAGTACTGCCACATTCAATTCATGGAGCTGAAGGCAGCAGATGAACTTAATGGGCTGCTCCAAATTGTTTTTGCTGTTGCTGACCGGCTACACATTGGAGAATCGTGGTGCCCACATTAGGGATGCTGCATCCAATTAGGTAAATGTCTCTTTTTGCAAGAGATAAGGACTCCCAAGCCTAACATTATTGCCAGTCTCATCAGGAGCCATCCAAATAACAAAGAGAACTTCAAAACACGAACTTGTATAACACAGGATCTCACCTCCTTTTGCTTTAGGAGAGATTGCAATAGTGACACTCAACGCATTAGGGATGGATCTTAATTTGTACCTCTGCACAGGAAAGCAGTCCATGGCTCAGGTTTTTTATATCTGTGTTTATATATTTTATCATAGCAGCAACTTCTTGCCCTCTATGTCCCCTTCTCTTGGAAATAAGCAAGGAAGAAAAACTGACATCTGTGTTGTGTGAACTGAATATTAAAAACTGCAGTAAAAATGGAAATGGGTTCCCAGCCTCTTTGCTGGAAGCTGAACAGGACTTGCAAGCCCCTTTGGCACATGGTAACCACAGAGTCTCAGTGGGTTTTTGTGTGTATGTGTGAAACACCACACAAATCACGTGGCTGCAGTCAGTATGAAATGAAGTTGGGGGCTGCCCTGAGGGCACATGTTCCCCAGCCCTACTGACAAGAGATTTCAGCCTCAGATCTTGGCCAATGCATCTTCTGGCTGTGCAAGAAAATAAAAAGCAAAGCAAAAGCTTCAGCTGAGGCTTCACTCACTGGTGGTGTGCCAGGAGTTCATTAAGAAGAACCACAGAACACGGCCATTCAAAGGATCTTTCCACTCAACACACTCAGAGTGCTTTGCAAACCTTAGTCAGTTCAGCCTCACAACACCCCTTTAACAAGTAACAAATAGAGATTGGCAGGGTAAGAGAAGGTAACTTTAGCAGCCACAGAGCCTCAGTTCAGAGCTTCTCCCAAATGACTATTTCCTCCACTAATTGGCAAAGGACCAGCTTTCCATACTTATTGGTGATTATGACTGAGAGCAAGCAATGGGACCACCTGTGTGACCTGACTTATGAGTGAAGGCTTAGTCCCCCAACATCAGTGTTTTCCTTTGACTGCAAAGTGCATGAACCCATCAGCCCAGTGTTACAAACAAGCACGTACGTCTCACCACGTCAGAGGGGAGCTTCTGCCAGTGAAACACCTTCATCCTCAGAGTCGGTGTCTTCTTAGCTTGTGGCTGCTCCCCACGTCCACAGGTAAGATGACTGCACCCAGGATGGCTGCAGGGCTGGGGAGATGGGAGCGATGGGGCATTTATGCCAAGCACAGAAACGGGGGGAAGAGGCACCTTGCACCCAGGAGGTAGGGGTGGGGGGGCTGGCAGCTGTGGCAGCAGGGCTGGCATGACAGACTGTCCTTGGGAGGAAGAGGAAACATCTTTCTGGGAAGGTGATGTGTTCCCTGGACATGGCTCTGACTTCCCCGAAAGGCCAGTTGTTGGAGAAAGGCTCAGGTCTGCATTGGAGTTCTCCTCTTCCCAGTGCATATTAACTTGGGTGCATTTGTTCACCTTTGGAACAGATCTTCTAGACACTGTTTTGTGGTGGTTTGAGCTGTGCATGCTTGACAGCAGACTCTCCATGGCTTGCCCTGGTCCAATTTTCCTGCTCTACAAGACAACAAGGAGGTGCATGGATTAACAAAGTTCCTCACAACTGCTCTCTACTGGTGACTGCTACAGAGACACAGAAATAACAGTGACCTTCCTACTGAGGTAAGCAACAGGAATATTTCTAACTGCTTTACAAGTGACAGTTTGTGGTGGATTCAGCTGGGCAAGTCAGGAGAAGGAAGTCCTGCTGGCCATAAGGCTCCATTTTGATCTCTCTTAATCCTTCTACATTCTTGTTGAAACACATAAAAAAAGAAAGCAAATGCTATCAGCATAGTAAATTCCTACCTGATTGTTTTTTCCCCCTTGTTGATCAGCCATTCAGTGGGATGAATGAAGGGGTAAAGGGATGCCTCCTACAGAAGTTGCTACAGTTGCTCTATAGACAGGACATCTCAAACAGCAGGGACACAGTCACTTAATCTTGAAAGACCATGTTGCCACAACTTACCTTAAGTGCAGAAGGATGCAGGGGATTTAAAGAGAAACTCTCAAAATAGCCTAATTAAGTAAACAAGCTACAGCTGAGGAGGAGGATGAAGGGTGAGCTGCTTAGGTATTTGTAACTACACTTGGAAATGACTGGTAAGCATTTAAATGAGTAAGGTGGTCTTTCTTATTTTGCCCTTACATCAAATTTTAATCTAGGGAGAATCTTTATCTTTGTCTTGAGACTATACAGTTTCTCCCAGAGCGTCTTAAAAAAGACTGTGCAGAAGTCCCCTCTACTATGTGTGCCCAGTTTTAAACATGGAGACAGACCCACCAAAGTTAGTAGACCATTTGCTGGCTCAGGGCTTGGCTTTGTTTGCTTGACTGAGCAAACCTTTCTTTTGCAAACAATTGCATTTCTTGTGAGTGAGCAGTGCCTTGGGACACTTATTCTCAATAGCTGGAGCTGCTGTGTGATTTCTCTCTTTACAATCTCTACAGTAATGGCCATCAAAAATGGCAGAAACAGCATGTGCTAAAAGGGGAGCAGTGAGCAAACTACCAATGCTCCAGAAATGACATAGGAGGTGCAGCATTTTTAGGGGCTATATGTAGGCAGAAACAAAGCCCCCTGTCATCCCAGTCTTTAACAAAACACACATTAATAGCATCAGCAGTTTTAATAGAGTTAACTAGATGGGGACTTTTGTTTGCAGTGCAGGATGAGAGATTTTTTTGGTACATACACCATGTTTATGTTCTCAAAGGGCTAGGTTAATATTTATGAATGACCATATTCCTTCTGACATAGCAATTCTGGGCAGTTACTAACACTGAAAAAACTCATTGAGGGAGCTGCAGTAAAACCTGCAATTGATACATCTCTAATCCATAGCGTACCTGTAAAGCATCTCCTATAATTTGGAACACTTTTTCTTTGAAATCTACCAGTTCATAGTGATGATGGTCTCCAGCTCTTACAGCCCCAGTAAAATTGTGAGCCAATGCATGTAAGGCAAAAGAAAGCAATAAAGCTTTTGAGTTTTGTTTTCAATCTTAATTTAGTAAGAATGGCTTACATTAAAAACATTAGATGTTAAATCAACCAGTAAATAACGTTTGATTTACATTCTAAATGGTACTAGTTAAAATAACTAAGTCAAAGGCCTATAAGAGAAAATTAATATTAACCACGTTTGCAGTTTACTTGAATTAATTTGTTGTTGGTTTCCATATTTTTTTTTTTTTGCACAAATAAGCAGTTTCCCCAAAGGTAAAGCAGGCTTACATTTAATTCATGTAAACAACTTAATGTATCCCCTTTAGGACTTCACAATCTTTGTGGTAAACTTGTACATATGTCTGTAATTACCCTAACAGGACAAGTGAGGGATTCAGCCCTATGAAAAAGCCTAATGAGAAATAAGCCACTTTCTGCTAAACATATTAGGAGTAAAATGAGCTGATTAAAAAAAAAATCTTATTAGAAATGCTCATGTTAAAATTCTGCTGCTTGTTTATTTTAATTAAGCTAGAGGGAGAATCAGTAAGACTATTAATTAGGAAGCTCTTTTTTTTTCCATCAGAGTGCTCATCTAAATTGCTACAGGGTTTGTGTAAAGGAAAGTCTTATTTTTAAAAATTCTACTAACATGTAGTACTATACAAGAAACAGCTAATGTTCTTTGAATGATAAATAGGCATATTATAATGTCTCTCCAAAGATTTTACTTTAGAGACTGCGTGGAGAAATCCATGCTCTTAAAAAGATTAAAGCTTTGGTCTAACTTCAAGGCAGCTGTAATTTACATTGCTGATAATATTCAAATGAGCTTGTGGGTATATTTTAAAAAGAAATTTCTGTGTGAAATTTCTCCTTAAAAAGTGCAGCCTCCCCTCCCTGGTGAATACATACATAAACATACACACGTCTCAATGCAGCCAGGCAAGCACTGGCACCGCTTAGGCAGGGCAGGGAACGGAGATTGACTCAATACATCAGCCCAATTCTGATGAGCTGGTTGAATCAGTTAACTTGCAATTAACTGTAAAGCTGTTTTCAGTGCTCTACTACTCCACCTTTTGTTTTATTGGGAAAGCTAATGATGCTTGAGGACCACCACAATACAGGCTTTCATTTCCACATTTCCATCTGATTACTGACATGCTAAAAATAGGCACGCTTCTCATTAAGCTTGAAAGACAAGCTGTATTTTGACATAGGCTTTAGAATTTTAAGTCAAATTAAAAAAATGCCTTACCTCTGTGATTTGGATCATGTAAACAGTCCCAGTTTTTCATTGATTGTGTTGCTAGTGGACTAATATGGGGATATGTTGTTTTGCAAAATGGGAATTTCATTTATTGGTCACTATTATACTGGAAACAGGGATTTCAATGAATGTTTCAGAAGACCTGATATTTCCCCTTGTGTGCTATGAATACTTAAGATGCTTCTCTTGAGGGGGAAGTTGCTTAAAAACTGTGCCCCACACATGTGCAAGGTAGCCACCAAAAGTGCAAGCACAGAGTCAATACTGGCAGAGTAAGATAGTTTTGAGGATATGAAGATGTACTTCTTACCAAATGGCTGGAGTTGAGCAGCAGGATGTACATCCCAGCTGGGGAGAGGGTTAGTCACTTGTTTATGAAGACAGCTGCTCCCTAACTAGAACAAACCTGTTCTTCAGTAGCTCCCAATGGGCTCCACTTGCTTTGCTTTGGATTCAGGGACTGACTTGCATTAAGATGCTCCCTGTGTAATATTCTTCACTGTTGACTTTGCAACAGGTGTAATTTATTCTTGATGATTATGATTCTTACAAGGATAAAAATAAGAAGTAGGAGAAAATGGAGATCTTAATCCTTTCTTGCAAAAACTATAAAGTTTGGTCTTTTTGTTTTGGATACATTCCTAGGGGTTTTCAGTGTTTTTCTGCAGCTTGGGTTCAGAGAGGCCTTAATGGAACAATAATTTCTTGCAAGTTCCCCTCTTCCTTTTGTTTTGACTCTAGTATGGCTGCAAACATGTGCCCAGAAAAGAGAAAAACAGGGGTTTTTTTTTTTTCTTTAATTGATAATTATATTTCTTTTGTGGTATTTTTCATCAGTGGTTGTCAAAGTTTTCCAAAGGAAGCCATTAGCCCCATTTTAGAGATGTGGAAACTGAGGCACAGGGTCTGTACTTGCCCACAGCCTCTGAAGAGGCCAGTGGCAGAAAATGAGCAACCTCAGTAGCCCAAGTTGCTGGTATTTCATTTCAGTGCTCTGTCAAAACCCTCTTTAGTTTTTGCGATCCACCTCTCCCTTATTAAGACCCAGATACTGCTCTGCCTCCATTTCCTCATACCAAAAAGCTGGAAGCTGTTGGAAACCGGAAGCAGTTGGAAAAAGTTGGAAACAAAGTGAAAGCACTCACTTTTCACTCTGTAGCTGCCCCTGCTGCTGGCAGGAATGTGGCTGTGAAATGTGCGTGCTTAATGCTTGTGGACTCTGTCCCAGGGATGGAGTTAATGAAAAAGTCCTCTAAGGGAACTGGCTCCACTTTTTGGCAGCTGGTGGTAAGGCAGGAACCTCGGGATCTGCTGCAGAAGTAGCCTGGGCCAGCAGCAGCAGCAGCTGTGGGTGGCAGATGTTGGGAGGCACTCCTGCTAAGACCCCTTTGCTGGTCTCTGGGCCCTGCAGCAGTGATGAGGCAGTTCAAGGAACCATGGGAAGGTGTACATAGAGTATGGGGATGGACTGTGAAAAGCAGGAGGCTGGGAGAAGATGTGTTGTAGGATCAGCAGAGGAATTTGTAGAGAATAGGGGTGAACTCTTCAAAATTGAAAGAAATGTCAACAGTTACTTCAATTGGGCCTCGTATAGCTGAAGGGGTTAGAGACAGGACATAATAGTTGTAATCTTTGGGTATTTGCTAGGCTTGAGATAGGTCATGGTTTGAAGAGATTGCTGGGTTGGCTTTCATTTGATCTACATGTAGCTGTGCTGTGGTTTGCACCCAGACCTCTGCAGACAGCTCGGTGTGTCACAGAACAAGCCTTGTGGAGTTCAGGGTCTCTGTCCTCTAGACCTCTAGCAAGGAAGAGCAGTTGAAAATACTTGGAGGGAGAAAACCCCCTTTTTGTGCTGATCTCCCTGGGGTGTCTCCAATTAAGGAGATATTTTAGAAAAACAAGCCATTTGTCTGTGATTCAGGATGGGTTTGTAGGCTGCTGGTATGGTGAATGCAGTCACCACTCCTGGGTCATGTTCTTGTGTGTATGACACTGGTTCACCAAAGAGGATTAACATACCGACCTGAAAGGGTTTCTGCACACTTATTACTCCTATCTTTTCTGCTTCTCTTGTATCTGCTTCTTGCTGAACAGAGAATCATAAAAACATTGGTTGGAAAGGACCCTGGAAATGGTTTTGTCCAAGCGCCCTTTCAGAGCATCTCCATCACTGCTCTGGTTATGTTTAACTGAGCTGTGAAAACCTTAATGAACGGAGGTACAAAACATGGCAAAGTGTATAGAAAAACCTGTTGGTTTCAAAGGATCAGTCCTGGATATTGTGTGCTACTGAGGGTTTCATTTAGATTACAAAATCAAGTTGTGGGTTTCAAAAGATCACAAGGACCAGATTTTATAGGCCTGTTACCCTTTTTGCTTTTGCTGCCTCTGCTTCTCCTTTGACTTTCTTCATCTATTCTGGCTGATGGATTTGGTCATTGATTGTCACTACTTCATGACTCAACTTATAGCAGATTATGCTGTATGAAGCCACATAAGTACCAGACAAACACATCAGGTTCTGCATGCCCTGAGCAGGGCAAACCAACCATAACCATAATAATGTAGGTGTCATCAGCAAAGACTGCTGATTTTAGAAAAAACCTACTTTGACAGGCTGGGAGTGTATCTAAACTGACTTGATAGGAGCTGACTGCCACAGAGTGATTCTTGTCTTCTGACTTTGAGTAATGCAAGCTGAGCCTGCTTTAAGTCTCCATTAGGCAAACACAGGATTCCTGCTAATTCCTACAGGCACCTGGCTCTGTGTGAATTGTCACACACAGGTCTTGCAGGAGTTGTTTATGCTGCAGCAAAGAGAACATTAGAGAGTTCCTAATGTGAATTAAGTGCTAGCACAGCACGGATGAAGGGGTGAGTTACTTACAGAGCTGACTATGTTGATTAACTTGCAGCGATCAAATTCTCCCCTGGTATTTAAAGTCTGGTACCTGCTCTGAACTAAGGAATTGGAAACATTTTTCTTTACTGTGGACCTAATTTCCATTGCAAATCCTGCAAATCATGTGGTTATTTTGCAAGATTGACACCATGCAGTAATTGCAAACACCTAGAGAGGTCTGTCACTATGACTGCCCCATTTTTAACCCTCTGTAGTCACACTTCTAGACATGGGAAAGCCGTTTATCATATCCTGCCCACAGTTTTGATTGTGAGGTGACCAAACAAACCGTGGTTCCTGATGGAATTGGTTCATGACTGTATTTGCTTTCAGACACATTATGTGGACATAACCTCATGACTAACATGTTCACCCATATTTCATGGCCATGACTATTACCACAGACAGAGCAAGACAGGGTTCCTACAGTACTGATGTCCAGCATTAGTAAGCTTGCATGTTTTACTTGGTTGATCACTGTGTACCAGAAATATGAAGCCATAGATCCAGGCTTTACATTTAGACAGAATGGAAACTGCTTAATTTTGCTGAAACAGGCTTATGCATTTTTATTTCAATTTATCCTGCCTCTTTCTAACTAGAACGGAAGATATTTCTCAGCCCCCTTGGCTGTATGGAATGTAGGAGAGGACCAAATGGCACACTCAGCCCAAAAGATACTGGCAAAGCTTTGAGATTTCAGCCATGCTCCAAGTACAGTGCAGTACTGTGGAGGTGCTCTGGACTAGATATAACTCCGTTTATATACCCCTGTTTTTTTTCATAGAATCGTTAATGTTAGAGAAGGACCTCCAAGATCATCAGGTCCAACCTTTGATGAAACACCATTGTGCCAACTAAACTACGGCACTAAGTGTCACATCAAGTCGTTTCTTGAACACTTATAGGGATGGTGAGATGTCATGTAGAGAGAAAATTAGGAAGGCAAAAGTTCAGCTAGAACTCAATCTGGCCACTGCTGTGAAAGATGATAAAAAGTGTTTTTATAAATATACCACCAACAAAAGAGGGACAAGGAAAATCTCCATCCTTTATGGGATGTGGAGGGGAACACTGTCATCACAGATGAGGAAAAGGTTGCCTTTTTTGCCTCAGTCTTTAACAGTAAGACTGGTTATCCTCAGGGCAACTAACCGCCTGTGCTGGCAGACAGGGAAAGAGAGCAGAATAGGCTCCCCACAATCCAGGAGGAAATGGTTAATGACCTGCTGTGCCACTTAGACACTCATAAATCCATGGGGCTGGATGGGATCCACCCAAGGGTACTGAGGGAGCTGGCAGAAGAGCAAAACTATTGGTAATTATTACTAAGCATATATGACAATTACATGCTTAGGTGCTTTTTATCCTATGTGGGAACTATAGGACTTTGATGGATGAATTCTCATGAATCATGGGTCTTCCCCACCCCCACCGGAGAAAGGAAAGTCACCAAATACTTATTTTATTCTAAACTTTGAAATATTTTCAGTATCGAAATAAAAAAAAACCAAACCAAAACTCCCCAAAAACTAACCCTGAAAATCCATCTCATTAAACGTATCTGATTTTTATGTGAAATATTTGGAAAAGACTTCTGCTGATTTCTCCCATACTTTCATTTTATCATATAGCCGATGCTCTATTACAGAATATGCATTTATTTGGCAGCAAGAAGCTTGTGGTGGTCAAAGCCTGGTTTACATACCAGACTCCATGTGCCATTGCTGTAATATACCATCAGAATTCTATTTTGAGGTCTAAACTCACTGTTGGCTTAAATGACCACAGCTCTGTTGAACTGGCCGTGATATTCTTTTTACCAACAATTAATTTGGTCTTGCAACCACTGAAAAATCCGTAGTATCATGAGCTTTATTTCAAGCTCATAAATGGAGCAAAACTGCACATCGCAGCTGAATATCAGTCTTTGACCTGCTCTGATTCTTTTCTTCTGTTCTTAAATAATCACTGTAATGGAAGCAGAGCTTCTCTGGAGCAATAAATTATAAATGTTGTGCTTGAGTCTGCTGATTGGGATGTGATTGAATAGATAATTTACAGATGACTATTGAACAAAGAGCCTCCAGTGGCTCAAAATAACCCACTTCTTTGTAAACTCTTGAAAGCAGTGGAAAGATAATGCCAAACACCCTCTCTTTCAAGGCCAAGGTAAGCACAGAGAGTAATAAGGACTCTGGCTGTGGAAATGAGCTGCTCTCTCTGGGTGGAAATGAGGGAAGCTGAAATACCCAGATGGAGAAATGGACACATGCTGTAGCATCTGAAGTGAGCAGCCTGTGGGGCATTAGCAGGCAAGGTTCCCTAGGTAACACCCAGAAAATCTGGTTTGTTCCCAGTCCTGCATCTCCAAATGCTGTTGTTCCTGTTGATAAAACAGTGGGATGGTGAGGAGGAGGCTGGCTGTGCACTGCTAGCCTGGGCTGCAGGCTCTTCTCGAAACAGGGAGGTTGCAAAGCTGCTGGGAGAAAGTGTTTAATACTCAGGTTTTTGCAGCTTGGAGTCTAATCTGAGAGCAGCAGAGCTAGATTGAATAGCAAAAGGATGGTGCTTGGGTGATGTCCTCTGAGACTGGAAAAGAGGGGGGAAAAAGGGGAAACTTGTAGATGTGATAGAGACAGTCCTGCAAATCAAACCTTGGGCTGGTGACATGGTTCTGCAGGGAGTGGTGGGGGCATGCCTGCTTCTGCCAGCAGGAATGGGTTTCCTGTTGCAACAGGGATGTGCTACTCTGCAGGGGCTCCTGCACTGAACCTGCCCACGTGTCTGTTCTCAACTCATCTCTGCTTCTGTTGACCAATTCTCAGTATGCTCATAGTGATGCCTTGGTTAAAGCAAACCAGTGATTTAATTCTTGGTTTCATTTCTAAGTTTTCAGTATTACAAGGACATTACAAGTCCTATTAAGCAAAGCAAAATAAGCTTTAGCCTGCACATTAGTTTAGCCACAGTGAGTTACTATATGAGTGAACAGTTCTGAAAGGTACCCAGCTCTTCCACTGGATTTATGTTTCAGCACATATCACACCATAGATTCAACAAACATGGATCATTTTAAATGGACAGCTATGTACAAAATTATTATACAGTGTTATTACAAAACTTGAGAAATAAAGCTCTGAATTTTGAAAACACAATACTGCACAGTCCCAGTTTTAAAGCCAAAGTAACATGATTCAACACATTCTGCAGCTTGGACATAGACTCTCGAGTACAGGCAGCTCACAATGGAAGTCAAACCCAGAGATTTACTAAAGGATAAACTGAGAATGTGTCCAATAGAGCACTCTGGAAAACCTTTTCCTTTTGCTTTAGTAAGAGAAACCAGGGCCCTGGTTCTCCAGAAGTTGATGGATGCATCAGTGTCTGTGACAAGACTACTGATGCACTTCAACTTAATTGCACATAAGCATCATGTAGGAACCAGACACTGCTTATATGGCCATATGCTTACTAAAATACATCCTTTTTCTTTTACTTTTTTCCCCTGTAACTGATTTCCCTTGCTTTAAGTGATTGAGAGTAAAAATACATTTGTTTAATCTGGATCTTGGACCTGGTCCAATATAAATCGTCAGTGGGCGATGAGAAGAGGGAGTTAACACACCTCCACCCGTGATGGTACAGCCACTGCTTAATTTATACCCTTAATTTAGTTGAGGCACTGCTGTTTTTAACACTTCTCCGAGGGCTAAACACTGCAGTCTGTTCTTGGGCCACACTCAGCTGTCATTTCAAGAGGAGTTTGGCCCAAGAGCAGGTTGAAAGACTTGGCTTCCAGGACAGCAGATGACAGGTCTGACCCTTTCACTGCCACTGTACACAGAACCGTCCCCTGCCCCCACCAGTGCCCAGTACAAGGCACAGGCTGAGGGGTCCAAAGTCTCCAGGGAGGCTCTTTAGGTCCTGGGGAGGGGAGTGAAGGGCTTGCATCAGGAGAAGAAGAGGGTCCTGGTGGGGCAGAAGTTGTCCATGATGGCATTTCATTGATGCAGAACCTGGAGTCTCAGAAGCTGGCAGCACTCCAGCGACACAAGAGGCTCTCTCATACCTTCTGCCTTGCTGTGACACCTGCAGGAAGAGGGGGAAATGCAAATTATTTGCAACTATGAACGAAAGTGGTGTGGTTTTGCATGTATGAGTATCTAATGGTTGAGATGCTACTAGGGAAATCAGTTTCATCTGTTCCTCAGACAACCTAAAAACAGGTAGTTTGATGTACTTAATAAAAACCTCATGTTTCCAGAACCAATCCTGATGTTAAAGAGTTTGGGCAACTTCGCTTTTAAGTTTAGTCCAGTAACACATATCCTTCTAGATATTAAATTGCTGAACTTACTAAATCTAGAGGATTTAGCAGGACTGTCACAAGGATGGGGCAGCACACTGTCACTTCTAAGAGCCTGTCTCACTCCATAACTGAGTCAAATACCATTCCTAAAGGCAGATATGAAGGCAAAGGCCTAGCAGGAAGATGAGCCTTAGATTGACGTCATTCTCATAGTCCATTTAAAAACTGCGCATAGACAATACCGGGTCTGCAGAAGGGGAGGTGAACCATCTGTCCCTCAAGAATTAAAGGAAAATCTGGACTCTCAAATCCTTCTGTGTCTTTGCAGGGTAAGGTTGATGTGCCACTGTGCCATGTGCGTGCCATGGCTGCCCTTCTGCCCCTTCCCTTCCCTCCTCACCAGGCTGTGGTCTCTGGCCTGGTCTGTGCTCCTGGTTTGCTTCTTCTTTTATTTTCTAGGGAATAAATCAAGTAGATTTGTGAGCAGGGAAATTGCTAAAGCCCAGCTGCTTATAGACTTGTGCTTTCAAGGCTTTTCTTTCCCCTAACCATTCCAAGTGACATACAGATGGGAGGAGAGGAAAAGGGGCACCGCACAAACAGACGTGAATACTTGTCTGTAGGAATTCTCTAGGGCCTAAGGCAGGCAAACTCAAAGAGCAGCTCTTCTGAATTCAGGTGTTTGTACACTCTCTCCTCTATTTTACTGTCACCTTTATCAAATGGTTCTTCAAGCTTTTTCTGGACTTGGATGGAAATGAGTTGAGATGCTACCAGGGTGCACACCCACAGTGTGACTACCAGTGCCTTGATTCCAGAGGAAAAACAGCTAAACTGTTTAAGGACATGAAGATAATGTGGGATACCACTCTTTAGGTGTAAAAGCTGACATTTAAGGACATTAGCATTATTACAGAAATTGTTGCACAACAAGATATGGTCAAGGTAAGGCAAGAACTCAGTAGCTGATTACAGGCTTTTACTGCTCTGAAATATTATCACAGAGTCACAGGCTGCTCCTGCTCTCTGCTGCAGTTAGGGAAACCCTGAAAACTCATAAGGGATTTGAGTCGATTCCTGCAGCTCGATCTGCACAAGAAGGAAGAAGATTCCTGTGGCTTCACTGAGACCCGTCAACTTCCACATCCAGCAAATCCACCAGAGAGAGAAATGTCCTGTATCAAAAAAGAACTAGTGGGGACCTGAACAGACCATGTGTGCTTGGGACAAAACGTAAAATAATAATAATAAAAAAATCAGGTAGAACATCCTAGGAAAAAATATTGATTGGGAGCACTCTAGGCTTGCTGAGTCTGTCATATCAAGAGGGACAGACATGAGCTGCATTTGGGAGAGGAAGCTCTGAGGCAGGACAAGCAAATGGGTTTTTGTTTCTGCTGCCCTTGCCATGTGACATAAAAGAAGCGGAAAGAAGAGAAGTGCAGGTTTCAAGGTGCAGCTCATCTCTGCCTTTCTCGCATCAAAGCCCAGGTAGGCTCTGCTGGTGCAATCCAAGGATGCACTGAAACGCCTGCCTGATTTGGTCACTTCATGAAGGTACTGTATGCCCATGCATTCCTCTGTGTTGCGTTCCTATGTCTTCCTAGGACAAAGCAAAACTGTCTGTATTTCATGTATTTTTTTTCAAATATGACTTTTTTTAAGCCTGTATGCTTAAAAAAAAAAAAAAAATTGAGTTAAGCTTAAGTCATGGCTCCAGCTGCCCTCCCACTGCAGCATGTCCACTAGTCCTGGCATACTTATCACCTATGCTTCATTGCTATTATTGTCTGTTCCTGCAGGAAATATTCCTTAGGATTTTTAAGCCAACAGAGCGACTTCCACTTGATGTAATCCTGTGGTACTGCAAGAAAAGGGCCAAGAGGAGGGCAGGAGTAGTCAGGACAGTAACTACCCAATGTATATCCCATTTTCTCTTGCTAGCAATGATGCTCCAGGTGCAGGAACAAAAGCAGTCCTGTGGGGAAATCCTGCACAGATTCCTTCTGTCTCTGTGCAGGAGCAGGGCTCCCAGCTGGGCTCCCAGCCCCAGGGAACTGGGGATGCTGGAGAATAAATACATTCCTTTCAGGAAATGAGACAAAGAGTGATTTGATAATATTGATTTAGTTCACACAAGATGCTCATCAGCATGGAAAGGACAATGCGTAACTATGCAATCTCAGTACAGTGGGTGTTTCAGTGGTTTATTTTTCTTGCTTTTCTTTCCACTTGCTGTAAAAACAGCCAAAGTTTTGCAAAGGAAAGTCTCAACCTGGAACTACTTTTGAGGGGCACCCATATGTTGCCAGCATCAGTGAAGGATGCAGGGAACTTGTGTGCAACTCTGAAGTTGAATTTAGCTTTGAGTGGGAGCTAGTATCTTGCCCCAACTAGTATTTGTCCCTGAGCCCAGTGTTTTATTCCCTTTTCCAGACACCCATATCTAAATGGTGCTATAGAAAGGGTTACACACAAGCCAACCAAATGTTCTTTGCTGAAGGTAGGTACTGAAATTGCATTTTTACAGTTTTTGAGAAAATAATGTGATCAAAGCAAGGACTTTGTTCATCACATGAAGTTTGATTGTTTGGTTAGAATAATGGCTTTTAATTATCTGCAGGGAAAAGCAGTTTGGCTGCTGCTGACACAGAGGACAAACATGTGGGCTGTGACCCTGTGTCGAATGGAGATCAGCACTGACTCCACTCAACGCAAGATCAACACCCTGAAGAGTAAAAATCAGAGTAACAAATTTATTTCACGTGTGTTTGTGATTAGACACAAAGACAAAAAGCTTAGGTGATATGCTGAATTCTGATTAGGTCTGTGAAGTCCCAATGCTGTGGTTAGTTCACAAAAGAACACCTTTGTGAGTTTACATACCTCATTGTGCCACACAATCTTTTTTTGTTTTATTATCTCCAGTATCAGTCTCAACCTCTGCTTTTGAACAAAAGAGAGACACTAAATATATCTGATCATGGCAAGACAAAGGTAACAACAGGGAACTTTTTATGATGAAAATACTGTCTAACAGCAGAGAGGTTCCTAACATAGAATCATTGAATGGTTTGGAAGGGACCTTAAAGATCATCTAGTTTCAACCCCCTTGATGCCATCCCTGGATTCCCAGGGAACCCTGTGGCTTTTGCATGGTGGGGTCAGTTCTTAAGTCAGAAGTACTAATTTCAGGTCTCAGGAAAGCATTGCCAGGGCTGGGAGCATTGGATGGTCCCATGGCTCCAGCTTCTGCTCCTCCTGAGAAGCAAGACTGGGAACCACTGCTCTAGGAAATCACTTCTGGTGTGTGGCTTGTTTTTAACTAGGGGAAAGTGGCATGTTTAGAAATGTAAATAACTACAATCCTGGGGCATGCTGCATTAAAAGGGTAAGTCCCTCTGTGGTATCTGCTCAACCTATGCTGTCTTTCTCAGCAATGAGTATTCAAACCCTCTTTTCCTTTCTTCTCCACCTTCCTTGGAAGGAAAAACATTAATTACTGATAAAAAGAGACTTTTCCATTTTTCTGCCCATTTGTTTGACCCAGGATCTTGCAGAAAACAGGCTTTGGAAAGTATATTGTATTGTTCTAATGGCTGACAGACCAATCTGTCTTCCCTACGAAGCATCTCCAATTTGGGATTAAGGTACCTCCCCAAGGGTGGTAGGATCTAAAGAACTTGGACACTTTTCCCAGGTTTGGGACTGGCTGAGGACTTTTGGTATGAAGAGGGGGCCTGTGTGGCTCCAGCAGCCAAGCTCCCTCCCATCCCCAGCAGGGCTAGCAAGATGTTCTTTTTTAATGACTGACCTTTTCCCCCTCCCTCTGCATGGATGGTTGAGGGCCCGACGTTTGGAAGCCACCCAAAGTACCCCTGGGGCAGGTTGTCAGGCAAAGTGCTGTTGCAATGAGGGGAAAAAACCAAACAACCCCAAGGCAGCATTGATGTTGCTGCTTTTATGTGTTTATAAGTAGTTCAGAGGGGGTGATCACTGATTAAGTACCCGGTATTAACTGCTCTTAATCACTGCTCTGGAGCCTAATGGAGCTCTTGTTTGCACATAACCGTGCCTTGTAGCTGTCTTTAGCACACTTGACAGATGTGCTTATTGCCATCTTTACTGCGTATGTGTAATGGGCTTTTTAATTATTGATTCATCATTACTCCTTTATAAACCACTTATACATGTCACCAGAATGAGCTATGCTTGTGTTTTTCTTTTCAAAGCTCTTTCAGGTTTAAAAAATATAAAAGTTCCACAAAACAGCGTGACTGTAGAGGCAGGGGGCATTGGGCCTTGAAGTGGAAAGGAACAGGTGTATACAAATGTATCAGGAAGCCCCTCCCCGTATAAGTCAGTCCCCGAGGGCTATTGATAAAATAGGCTACCTGTGTAGTTTTTGCTGTGCCTCTTCTTCTTCTTCCGTTTCCCCGATGGCCTCTGCTTTTCCCTGTCGGTGTGAGTTTGCTCTGGGGGAAGTGTTGCTGAACAAGAGGAGTCGGTGGCTGGCTCCTCTGAGAAGGACTTGTCTTGAGAGGTGTCCAGCAGTGAGTCCGTACCAGGGTCTTCATTTTCCTTTGTCATCTCTTTTGATTCTGTCTGCTGAGCCTCATTGCAGGGAGCAGACTGAGCATTCTCTGAGCTGTCAGTTGGGCATTCCTTGTCCTGGCCTCCTGACATGGACCCGTTAGTCCAGCTGAGTTGGTCTCTCACAGCAGAGGCTGAACTGCTGCTGACAAAGCTTATCCTTGTGCCTATGTCAGCCACAGAGAAGGCAATGGAGCCGCTCTTTGTGCTGGGCTGAAGGCTTTCCATGTCGTTTGCCTGCTCCATCCCAGGGCCTGGCATGGTCTGACTGGTTCCATCAGCTTCCACCATGCTCACTGAGGGGCTTTTGGTCTGGGACTCCAGTGACAAACTTCCTCCAGCATTGTTTTTGGATAATACCTGGCCTGAAGCTGAAGCATTTGTAACATCTCCACCGGTCTCCATCGGGGCAGTGGTTGAGGGAGGAGTGCTTTCTGAGGGATGAACATCCTTGTTTTGCTCAGTCTTGTCATCGATCTGCTTCCCTGCTACTTGTGGATCCTTAATGCTCTTTCCTTTAAACAGAAAACACACAATCAGCCACAGCTGCAGTTTTGCCAGGAATCAACCAAGATGCACCTGCCCTGCAGAGGTTACAGGTTTAGCAGCTGCCTGTGGAGGGAGCACTGACCCTAAAGCAGCTATGCAGAGGCAGCACCAGTTTACCCTCCCTGTACCTCCCCTCCTTATACCCATGTGGTCACCCCGGCTGGACTCCCAGGCTGCAGCTCAGCAAAGCCCCTGCTTTGTTTTCAGCAGGCGTTAACATGTCTTTGCTGCAAACTGGCTGATTTCCGTGGAAGCTCCTGGACTTGCAAGGAAGCCTGAAAGTCTATGCCAGGAAGAGGGAACATGCCTGCAAGGTCCTGGACCAAGCTGGACTGCTGGCTTGGCTGTGTGAGGATTTCAAGGCTGCCCACTAGCCAGCCTTAACCTGCCCTTGCAGAGCAGGTCTAGGAGAGCCATGGATAGACCAATGTCCTTACCTAATGTACGCTGAGGTCAAAGAGACCAAAGAAAAGCTAAACCCATGGGTTCTCTCCTCACAAGCACTTAAAGGACTTGGGTACTCCTGCAAACAGGGTTTCTTGTCTTTTTTAAAGGGTTTCTTCAGACTCCCAAGTACAGACTAAGATGGGATGCAGCAGTCTTCAAGGCAGAAACATGCTGTGCTACTGAGACTTGAGAGCATGTAGCGGACTTGTGTGGGGATGACAGCAGTGCCCTATCAGCATGGTGCCGTGGCTAACACAAGCATCTCAGGGGGTTTACAAGCACAGATGCAAGGCCATGCTGCTCCAAATTCCTGCTAATTTTGTGGCAGACCTGGCTAGCAACAGCTCAAGGCTCTCTGCTCCTCTTCTGCTTGGCACTGGCTGCAAAGCCTTCTTAAATAAAATGTCCCAAGTGCAAACACAAAGGCTTCTTGCTGCTGTGTGCTTGGCTCAGGCTCAGAGGCAGATGGGAATGAATGGCTGCAGGTACAGTCAGATCTGTGTCCTTACCAGACTGGCTCTCCTCCGGGCTCTCTGCAGACAAGGGTTTAGGAACTGCATCTGACTCGTGTCTGTTCTTTGTCTTTCTCAGCGTGAACCCTTTCCTTATGTCGGCAAGCAGGGCATCGATGACACACACCTCCTCCTGCTTCATCAACCCCTTCTTGACTGGGCGCGAGAGAGAGAGATGAGTGTTAAATCTGCCCATGAGATGGGGCAGGAGCAGACTGCAGTGATGCCACTGCTGGAGGTGGCTACTGCTGTCCCAGTACAAGCAACCACTGGGCAAGAGTAGGGCACCTACACCATGCCTGGGAGCAGCCTGTGCTCCGTGACCCCACAGCAGCGTATCCTGGCTGAAGACAAGGGATTTGCTCCCAAGTCTTGGTGCTACAGCCTGGCACCAGTGGCACCAGCTCTGCCTGGACATGTCCCTGGTTGTACCATGACCTCGAAATACTCCCTCTTTGCTATCGATGTTGGTGGGAACCTTTTATTTCTTTGAGGGAAAACAATTTTGATTTTTCTTTCCTCTCAGCTTCTTCCAATTATATTTTTCAGTCTTTCGTTTTCATCCAGAAAAAGGCATATTTAAGCAATATGCAAGATTTTTGGGATAACTGTGGTAAAGAGAAACTAGTCACGTGTATATGGGGACCTTGGATGGTGGATAAGTCAAATGTTTCTTTTTAGATTTGGGATTCAAAAGTTATGTTTAGAAACTGAAAAAGTTAACTGAAATATTTAATTTGTGGTGGTTTTTTTCTTCTTTGCTCTTCAGTCAGCAAACCTAAAATTAACTTCTCTGCCCAGCTGCAACTGGGGAAAGTCAATTCTTAGCTATGGCTGTAAGACACCTAAAAGCCTTTAGTCAGCCAGCACCTGGAAACCTACGAAATAAATTACCACTGCTGGTCCATTAAAGCAGGACCAGCAAAGAGCTCCTACGGCTCCATCTCTATTTTTTGAAGCCATTTCAGATACTCACTGACTTTTCCATTTTCTCCCTTCTGTCTCTTCCCCTCTTCCTCTTCTAGCTGTTTTTTCCTCTTCTCTGCTTTGGCAGCTTGCTCCTTTCTGTCCTTGTTTTCCTGCAGTGAGGTAACAGGGGCATGAGAAGGTTGGGTAAACGTCTGCTAGACAAGCTGATGAAGAGAAAGGAGATTTACAGATGAAGGAAGAGAAATTCTGGCCTCATCCTGTGCAATAAATAAAATGGGCATTGGGAATGAGGGCTGTCTTACCAAGACAGTGAGAGGGGGCTGCTGACTTGGCCAGGACTCTGCCACATCCCAGTCGGAGGTGGCAGTGGTGATATGCCTCATACATCTACCTGCAGTGTGCTCACCTGCCTGACCTCTAGCTGAGGTGAAAGTGGGAGATACTGAAGCCACAGTTTTCTCCAAACAGGCAGGGTTTTTACTACATATCCCCTTTCTGAGTCTGTTTGCTCAGGTTGGAGCAAAGGGTTAAGTTTTGTAAGCCCCTTCCTCTAAAACTTGCACACTTGGCTCAAAAGCGTCTTTGTAACTCTGCAGCTAAAGTTGCACCAAAATCACAAATCCCCAGCGTTTGGGCCAGACCCAGCAGCACCAGAACTGCATGAGGATGCAGTGGAGGAGAGATCAGACACCACTTCATTGAGGACCTCACACCAAGTGCCAAAAGGAGGAGGCTGTAACCAGGTTCTCCCCCCGGATTCGGGTGCCCATCCCACCCCTGTCTGTCGGAGTGGAGGCAGGTACCAGCACTAGGGATGCTCAGCATCCTGTGTGCAGATGCCAACCTTCAGGGCTCGGATGAACAGATCTCTGAAGGTCTTCATGATGCTAAATATGTCCTCTAAGGACAGCTTGCTTGGGTCTTCACAGAGGTAATTCGCAAGTTCTTCTCTCTTCTTTTCAATGGTTTCAAATTCTTCTTCCAGCTTTCTGGAGGCATCGATGCTGTCCTGAAACGCATTAAATGCACACAGTAAAACACCATCCAGAAGCCAAGTGAAGTGCACTCACAGAGAAAGGATGTAAGAGCTTGGAGCAGGACTCTGGGTCTTGGCTTTTAACTGCAGCAGAGCTTTTGGGAAGCAGGTGGGAAGAAATTAAGATTTGCAGATGATCTTTACTCTTGGCAACTGTGCTGTGCCAGTTTACAGGGGTGGCCTGAGCAAGACATGGAAAGCTCCATGCAAAGCTTAATTCCAAGCAAAGGGCTTCCCTCTGGTGATGCACACAGAGGGTAAACATCTTCACTTAAAGTGAGGAGTCACACAAAAGCGTGGACAGAGAAGTTGGGGCACACATCCTAAGAAATGGCGTCACCAAAGGTATCAAGGTTTGAGGTGCAGCTGGCAAATGCACATTTGGGTTGTGTGGGATTGCAGGCTATTCCCAAATCTGAGAGTATGTCTTGTGGCAATATTTTCTCCCCTCTCATGAGGCTCCTCAGCTGCAGATGTACCATGCACCACCTCTCTGTGTGTAATGGGGGAGATCTAAGGCAGCTCCATTGCTGACCTGGATGGGTTTCTCATATTGCTGTTTCACATCCTCATTTGATGATAAGACTTTCTGCTGAAGCTCCAGCAACTTCTTTAAATTGGTACCGGACTCGGTGCGTACGATATCAAGATTAATTCTGAAATCACACAGAACCCTACCATTAGCTGACAGTCCAGCATCTTGAGCTGACCAAGGAGTGGACAAGTCTGAGCTGGTGGTTTGGTCATCCCTCTGCTTCCCACCACTTCACTGAACTGAACCCTGTGCTCTGAATTCTCTATACAGTCCAAGCTCATGGAAAACAGCTTCCCTTCACAGTACTAATGGAAAGGCTGCCAGGCCTACCTAAAGCTTTGTGTATTGGGCAAATGAATGCCAAAACAAAAGGCTGTTCTCCACCTGCCGTGCTCAGCATTAGCTCACTTTCCCTGCCTGGAGGTACTTCAGAAATGCTTCTGGGTAGCTGGCCTTCGCCAGCTCCTGCCACCACAAAGGCAGTGCACATTTCAGAAGGGTCTGAGAGGCAGCTTTAACTGACTGCTCTGCAAATTTCAGCCCTGAGTGTTGCCAGCTGTAGTAGAATTATTATATATTAAAGGGCTTTCAACATTCATCAACCAAATCTTTCCGTTAAAACTATGTAAGATGCCATTTTCTTAATCTGCTATACCAGCTGTGTGTGTCCTAATTTCTGGTACATTGTTGATGTGCATGGCATTTATTTTTGTTTTTAATTCAAAGGAAGTGACACGCAATTTTACCCTGCTGCTTTTGAAACGTATTCAAGATCCTTTGGCAGTTCCAGTAGGTCCTTGTGGCTGTTTTCTACTTCCTGAAGAGGAAGAGAGAAAGAAGTATTATTTGGTGTGTGGCAGGAGCTGAGGGGAAGCTGGGGGGAAGACACATGGACAGAAGTGCTCAGGAAGGATGACTGTGCTATGTTCTGCTACTGCCCCCCTGTCTGTAGTTCACACATTCAGAGAGGAAAGGCGTTTCCCCTGGCTATAAAAACACAGAAGAGTGCTGAACTCTGAGAAACAATCATAGTTCAAAGCAAAGCTGAGCTCTTCTTGAGCATGGAGGGATGCAGAACTGTGGTTTGATGCAATCTGACACTTCCTACGGTCCCAGAAGGGTACTAAAAGGCCTTGAATCTTATTTGCATTCTTTACTTTCACAGCTGTCCTTGCTGAAGCTACTGCCAGCTAAAGTGGGGCTTGAACATACATAAACCGAGGGACATTGATGAATGAAGGTGGCAGAGCAGAGTATGGAGAAAAAAGATAAAAACAGCATTGCAGGGAATAGGAGAGCCATGGGGGCTTGGAGAGAAGCATGAAAAGCCTGAGCATAGTTTGGAGGAAAAGGGAGAGTCCATGGAAAAGCAGAAAGGCTGAATGGATACAGATGAGCCAGGACAGCTTTGTGCTCTGTGGTTTGCAGCTGCTGATGTGCAGATTGCACAAATATAAAAGGAAGTTGCAGACACTGTGGGAAAAGATGCTAGAGGGAAGCAGAGCAAGTTTTAAAATAAGGAGTAGCGCCCACAAGCAGCCTCCACCAGAGTCACCAAAGTGATTCAAATGCTCCTGACTTGTGACACTCTGGGGCTTGCCAGGGAGGATATGAGTATGAGTATGTGGAATTAACCAACAGCAGAGTAGGGGAAACATTTCATCTGTGATAAAACCCTCCCTCTTCCCTACTGTGCAGGACTTGGCAGTGGTACCTCTAGAATATGGTGGAGCAGTGTAATGCGGGTTTGGTTTGCTTTGGTTTCTGTTAGTTTGAGTAAAGTGCTGATTTTAAACCCATCGGCATCGCCTGTGTGACTTCCCTACAAGAGAGAAAGAAAGCAGATGTAACTCCTGTGTCCATCCAAATTACAACCCTAAAGGAGATCATTCACAGACTGTAATGGGGGGAGGAGAAGACAAAAAAAAGTCCTTACGTAGTTCAGGAAGTTTCCAACTTTGAGAATCAGTTGACAAAAGACTGGCAGGCGATGACTGGTCAGAAGGTCTGAAATAAAAAGGGACTTTTAAGCAAAAGCCTGTTACACCAGAACACTTCCTAAACTGCATTGGAATCAGGATTCTGAATTCCACTAAATCAAATTTGGTATTTTGGCTTTGCAGCCCAACGCCCAGCCTTCAGAGAAACTGATTCTATGTAGATTCAATTCCACGGGTTGTAAAACTTTTTGTTGACTTACGTTTCTTTACATTTGGTCTCTCATTTCCTAATGGCAAATAACCTGGAGTTAGATCGTCCTCACTAACAGCAATCAAGGTGCTGCCTTCCTTGGAAGTGCCCCAGTGTGGGCAAGGGTAACTGGGCTGCAAATTTAATCTTGCCGACTCCATTTAGCTGGGCAGTGAAGCCAGCTCTGAGTGCCCTATGATCACCTGCCAGCTGCTAAAACCAGACACGCTCACCTTGTTCCTGGTCTCGCATGGTAGAGGTGATTATTGACCAGGCATGAAGAGTACAGTCCCTGTCCTTGCTCTTACGACAGGGTGCTGCAGTGCTGTGCTTCCTGAAGCACTCAGCTTTGAGGCAGGAACAGCTCCAAAAGAACAACTGGGCTGCTGGGAGTCACTCTGGGGGAAGCTTCAATTTATCCCAGCAGACAGCTGTAATGCCAGCTGGAGAAACCTCTAGCAGGAGTTGGGGGAACTGGCTCTGTAGGACAGGTGATACTTGACAGTGCCAAGAAGAGCATACTGCTCTCAGAGGAGTGGGACCAAAGGTTTCTGCCACAGGGAGCCAAAATCTATTGCATAAACTTTCTGTGTACTCACCAAATTGGAGCATCAGCAATTTATAATCCAAAATAACAACCTTTTCTTCTGGTTCCATTTCTAGGCAGAGAAATACTAAAGCATTGCTGCTTTTGGGGGAAGTTTGGGATAGGCTTTTCTGGCAGCAGAGAAAATTACTGTATCAAGTTCTTAATGTGGCAAATAATGCTGGATGGATGAATTAGCTGCAGCAGGGCCAGCTCTGCTGTCTAAATTCAGCTCCTTTGAAAGGGCTGATAAGCTTCCAGCACTTCACCATTCAAAGTGTTTCAGAGGAATACATCTGCTGCAGAAAAAGAGGGATGAGGGTGAGGAAAATGATCTTTGGTCCTGTTAAGGGCTTTGACCATCAGTGGAAATACCTAAAGCTGCATCCCATCTGCAGCAAACCAGTGAAGGGACCACATAGGCGATATGTGGGGGTTGGGTAGGAATATTGCAGAGCTCTAGGGGCGTTTTGGGGGTAACATTGCAGAGCTCCAGGGAAGTTTTGTGGGGGTTAAAGCTTCCTGTCATAAATCAGATCCAGAAATAAGCTCAGGTCATCTATACCTTCACAGGCTCTCCGGATGGCTTCAGCTTTGGGCTGAATCATGTCCAGCACGACGGTGGTCTCTTCACAGATGAGCATACACTCAATGCGCAGCTGGTAGCTAAGGGTGGAGATGGATTCACAGCATAAAGGCACTGGGAACGTGGCCAGCAAAGCAGCCCTCTTCCCACACCACCAGCAAGTCCATGCCACCCCACAACACCGCTGTCAACCACATCCACACCAAACCACCGGTGTGGCTTGTGGAGGGAGATGAGGGGCTGCCTCTTGCCCTGAGGACCAGAGAGGATGTAGGTTCTGCTGATTCACTGTGATCAGCAAAGAGAAGAGTTTCCCCTTCTTGGCACTGCATTTGGCACTGCGTTTCACTAAGTTATGGAGCCTCCTTGGGCAGGTCTGACCCTGGGTCTGGGCCAGCTTCTGCTGCTTCAAAGGGAGAGGAGGTGCTGGATCAGGAAGAGCCCTCCATCTAAGAGTAACAGGGAAAGGGATAGCTCCAAGGTGGAAGGGGGAATCCACCAGTTATATCCACCAGTGTTGGTCTGAGGCTCTTATAAAGAAACTTAAACTTCCCAGAGGTAAATCAAGGAAGATTGGGCTGAAGTTCGTGACCAACAAACTTACCTGGGAATCTGAAGGAGGAGAAGATAAAACTGATCTGCATTTGCTAGCTTTGATTTCTCTTCTTTGAAGGCCTTCAGGTTTTCTATCTAATGAAAAATAAAGAATCAAGACTGCAGGGCTGCACTATGTGTTCAGCTCTGTGAACCAAGGGTACCGTTTTCCTCCTGACCTCATGCTTTTCAGGCAGCAGCTTCAGCAACTGCTTCAGAACCTCAACATCAAACTTGGTCCGGTCCCCATTCTGGATCATGGCAGTCACCTCTTCATTGGAGCTGCAGAGAGGAGGAGCAGAGCCAGCCATCAACCAAAGACCACTTTTTAAACATCACACACTACCAAGACATTTATCTGTGCAAGCACTCTGTGCTTTCCCTAGTAAAGAGTCACAACAATCCAGAAGGGAAGATATCTCCCCACAATTAACTTAGAATCAGAACCTGGACCCCTGCTATGACCTGGTCATCTCAAGGACAGAGATGAATCCTGTAAGTGAGATCCTCTCTCTGAGCATTTTTTTATCTTAAAAGAAAGTTGAACTCTTTATTTGTCCATTGGCCTTGTTTTGAGGAGGGATCTGACCTCCAGGTGTGTCTCACAGCCTAAGTCACTCTAAGAGTCTATGCCACAACTTTATCCGTAACATGGAGATGCAAGACCTTTGCCAATATATGGGGACGTTGTATATAAAAACATAATTAAACCTCTAAACTCAGTATTTTAAAGACAGTGTAGGACAAAATAAGGAATGTTCAGATGATTTAGTAGCATGGACCACCAAAGCACATTGGCTAGAACAGATTTCGTGAGGACCTTCCAGATACTGCAAAACCTGCTCAAAGTTTTGTCACAAAAACTGGCCATATCTTACCATTTAAATTGCTTCAAAAATATGTTCAAATTGAGACTTTTCTTGGAGTCCAAAAATGTGATCTTCATTAAAGAAAAAGAAGATATCTCATATTAGATGAGCTGTCTGCAGGGATCTTTACTCGAAAGAACGAGGGGGGCCTCCTCACCTCCTTCGGTTCTGCCTTCACTGGTGCTGCTGTCTTCTCCTTGGGGGTTGGCTGTGGGAAGCAGAACAGCTGCTCGATGCTGCTGTAGTTGGGCTCTATCATTTCCTCGCTGCTGCTGCTCACAGAAGCCCACATGGAGTGGCTCTCTGAAAGAAAGACAAAGTGTTCAGACTGGCTGCAGGGACAGCTGAAACCTCCTGGCTCCTGGGGCAAGGTGAGCTGCTAGCAGGGACACTCTTCAGAAGATGAATGAAATGAGGAGAGACATAGTAGTCCTGGGTAAATGGTCATTATTGAGGAGGGGCATGTCCCACAGGTGGGATCCAAAGGGCCTGAAGGGCAATTAAACCTGCTAAGGGGAGGCAGCAGTGGGCACACAGCCCCATCCCTCCCTGTAAAACTGAGTTTTCTTCCATGGTGGGCAAACTGCATCAGCATGACAAGGACCTCAGACATTTCATTTCTAGTCCCCTGATTGGTATTATTTTTGCTTCCTTGCATCCTAATGGAGGGACTGGGCACAACTTGGATATTTTCTGACTGTGTCCTTCTCCATTTTTCACTTTATACTCAAGCCTCCTTGTATAATGCTGGCTAGACGACTGCTTGAATTAATTTCTACTCTATTTCTTAAAAATGTATTTTTTTTAAAAAATCATCACCCTCGCATGCCTGTAGAAGTCTCTACTGAAATAATCCCAACATTTTACTGTGCTTGTGATTGAAAACATGACTTATTTAGATTTCACCTTTGCCTACTTCCATGCAGTGGATGTCTTGCTTGTCTAGGACAAAGCTGACACTGCTTGTCCCAGCTTCCTCTCACATTTCATGCTCCACTTTCAATCCACTAGTAGAGGGAAATGTAACCCAAAAATCAAGAGATATGTGATGTGATCCTCACATGTTTTTTTACTCATGACTTTAATATGCCCAGATACAAGCATAGATGAGCTGGGTAATAAAAGTTTGGGGAACTCAGATCAGAGCCTGATCTAAGGCATGTCATGGTGAATTAGGAAAATATTCACATCCCTTTCTCTTAATTTCCAAGTATTTTAGTTATTAACAAGCTATTCCAAAGTACTAATTCAGTTGGAATAGTTACTATTACATTAGTAGTTTCATGTTACTTTTATTTATTTTAGCTCAGTAGATCAAAAGTAAAGGAAATCAGGGAAGTTCTGTATCTAAACAGAGTCAACCACATCTGACAAATTTTAAGGTAGTATTTCTTTCCCTGGGTCACCCCTAAAGCAGCAGTGACTTTACGCCCGAAGCACCCACCTCTCACCACGTTGGAGGGCAGCTTCTGCCAGTTCAGCTTCTTCATTCTCAGCGTTGGTGTCTTCACTGCCTTGCGGGGAGGCCTGCCCAAGCCAAGGGGGCAGCTGTACTGGGAAGCCACCACGGCTTCTATGTGATCTCCTGTCATGCCAGGGAGGAGGGGTGGAGGGGGAGGGATGCCACCCATGCCAGGCAACGGGGGTGGAGGGGGAGGGATGCCACCCATGCCAGGCAATGGGGGTGGAGGGGGTGGGATACCACCCATGCCAGGCAAGGGGGGGGGAGGGGGAGGGATACCACCCATGCCAGGCAATGGAGGTGGAGGGGGAGGAATGCTCACCATGCCAGGTAGTGGGGGTGGAGGGGGAGGGATGCCCCCCATGCCAGGCAATGGTGGAGGAGGAGGGGGAACACCCCCCATGACAGGCAATGGAGGTGGGGGTGGAGGCATGCCAGGGAGTGGAGGGGCTGGAGGTGTATTTGTCATGGGGGATGCGGGGTTCATGGCTGCTGTGCCAGAGGGTAGAGGTGGCGGGGCTGGAGGTGCCGGGTTGGGAGCAGTGTTGGATGGAGGGTTAGATTTCTCTGGCAGAGCACAGCAGGCTGTGAACTGGCAGGATGAGATCTTTTCATTGGCCAGTGGCCCTGAGGGTGTCGATGGTGCCTTGGTGGGGTTTGATGATCCCACTGGACACCGAGCTGCACGTGCACATGGTTCTGGTTCACCCTGGATGCCTCCAGTTGCACTCCCAGACAGGCGGTTTTCAGCTCGCTTCTGCTTGTTTGGATGTTTTTTGATAGACAGCAGCCTCTCGATGACTTCTTCAACTGTGTTCCCTTGGACTAGCAAAATGAGTCAGGGTCAGGGAAGGGAATGGGGCCCACAGGCTGGTTCATGCTATTCAACCCTCACCAAGCAGCAGATCTGGAGCCATGGAGAGCCCATTTCCTGGTGTCACTTTATACAACTACACTTTTGGCTTCCAGGCAATTTCCTTCCCATGTGGCCAGCCCACAAACACTGTTTTGAGCACGCCTGCCAGCAAGACAGGCCAGCACAATGTGGCAGGATGCCAGCGAGGACAGATTTCCTCTGACTCCTACAACCCAAAGCTCAGGGATTAACCATTAAAATGAGACTGTGAATCCCAAGCCCACTGCTAAATGTGGCCACCCACATGGCTGAAGCTTCACATCAAGACTTGACCTTACGCAGGTATAGCTTTGTCCCAGCTTCTGTTCAGCTCTTACCAAGTCCCACAGATTATTTCCTGTACGTTGGGGAAAGACTTTTACAGGGCAAAGGAAAACAAGAGGAGTGTGCAAGGCTGGGTGTGTCATTCTTACTGTCATTGGCGAGCAAAAGGGCTCTGTTCACTACGGCATCCAAGGACTCCCACAGCAGGAGGCTAGAGTGATGAGATGGTTCCAAGTGCAGCAGGCTCTGAAGGATGGACAGCAGCTGGACAGAGACTGGAGAGCGGCTCACCTGGAAGACAGAGCAGCTTCTGTCACAGCAAGGCTGGTTCTGAGCAAAGTGGGTTAACTCTGCCATTGTGTGACCTTGCACCCCATGTGAGGGGCTACTTACTTTATTGAAGAGAGATGAAAAGACCTCATGATGATCATTCATGTTTATCCCATCGCACATCCTTAATAATTCCTCATCATCCTCTATTTTGAACTCCTCAAATGTGTCACACTGGATAAGCAGATCTTCTTCCTCGATGTCTCTGCAATATTACAGCATTCATTTTCATTGGAGAGCCCTTCACTGATTTTCAGATGATTGTTTTTGTTAAATGGCATTTATGTCTTTGCCTCTCAGACTCAGCCAGTCAGTGTTGAAAGTACCCAACCCTACCTTATTTATAAAGGATGCCATCAGTGCATCTTTTCTTGAACTGAATGGACCTCTTCCTACAGTCAACACATAGAAATGAACGGGACTTCTCATGGCATAACCTGGCCCAGTACAGGCTTGCTATGGAATTCTCCTTGGAGCTGTAACAACAGAGTGGCATTCCGACCTTTTTGAAACCAGGCCACCACCTTTATTTTTTTAAAGTCAAGACTAATTGAAAATATTCCAGTGATGTTTCTGTCTGAAAAACTTCCTTCTCTGTTACTCAAAACCGGATTAAAAAAACTACAGACACTCTAAAGCAGACTTTTTCAGCACTCGCAAGACCATTCAGTGTTAGAATTTTACCTCTGCTGCTCTATTGAAAGATATTCTCTTCCCTAATTTTTTATGGTGTTGGATGGAGCAATTCCAGTTACATGAATAACTGCAACTCACATAAACTGCATTCTAGAATTTACCACAGATGTTTCTGATAGAACATAATTTTTAAATTACATTCAGATATGCATTAGTAAATTGTTTTAGCTGGATGCTTCTGGGACCAACAGCAGCAGTGAAGTGGTTCTGAACACAGTGAGCTGCTCAGTGAGCCCACTGCATTGCTTCAGATTCAGTCTGAAAGAGCCTCAATGAGGACATTGCTACTCCATCTGTGCCCAGAGCCTCTGTGCAGCCTCTGTGCATGCCATCTGTGCCAACAGCTGTCCCTGTGACACTGTGGTTGGCAAGAGCACCTTAACACTGGCCAAATGCCTCCAGTTCCCATGGAATGAGTGCACACAAGCGTGGTCCACTCCACCCAGGCACACTGCACTTCACACAACAGAAGGTTAGATAAGTATTAAGTTTCCACAGCTACTTCACTGTGAATCTCATTAAAAAAAAAAGTAACTAGAGATCCTTACCTTAGCTTGTCTAAAACATCCAACAGCTGAAGCCCTGGCAGGTGAAAAAAATAGATATAGTTGCATTATGACCCACTTGGTATGATTTGTTATGATCTTTATATAATGTTATGCTCATAAACACTTTTTGCTGAGAGAAAAAGTGAAAATATCTTCAGATGGATCTATCAAAGTGGGTAGAGTCATCTGGTAAATGATGAGACACCACAGTACACATCTGCAGCACCTGTGTGAACCATGGCACAATCCCCCTGGAGTTACTGAGGGACACAGGCACTTTTGGGGCATGGGTGACCTCAGTCCAAATTAGACATCTAAAATCAGTCTGATATAGTCAAATGTCCCTTGATCTCCATGGAGAGAAATGGAGCCCAGGCTCACCAGCTCAGATGCACCCAGAATGTGAGGTGAATCCCAACAATGGTGCCTGGGATTCAAGCAGTTGGAAAGAACTTCTGAATAATGGGACAGTCTCTGTGGCTCAACTGAGTAGACACAGAGTGAAGAAACTTTATCAACTCTTACAAGTAGTAGCAGTATATGGAAGTGTGGCCACATAAGATGGTTTGTTATAGAAACGTTCTGAAGAAGCTCAAGTGATAAAGTGCTGCTGGGATTCCAGAAAAGACCAAAGCTATGGGAAAGCAGCAAAGTTAAAAAAAATCTGTTGACAGAAAGGCTGTTGAGAATAAAGGTCAAAAGAAAGACGAGAATTAAATTTGCAGTTTTGCTCCCCAGCCTCCTCAGGCACCTTATGGATACATCTGAAAATAACCTGCTTGGTAACTGACTTTCTTCAGGGAAAGGTGCAACAAACATCCTTACCTATGAACTCATTTCTGATTTGTGTCCTCGTTCTTAGCTCTTCTTTCCCCAGGATGATGGCATTGATAGCACTCAGCAGTGTCACCATGTATGGCACATTGTCTGTGTTGGAGAGCTCGTTCATTATGATGCTGAATCGATACTGCTGGTTCTTCACATTCTGTTGGTAACACAAGTGGTATTATGGCAAGAATACTCTATATAGACATAAATGCCCATGACTCTGGTGCAGGCTCTCAGATGGAATTAGCAACTGAAACCCTCAGTTGATCCCACTGTGTACAGGACAGGAACATACAAGTAAAAGCAGTACTTTTCCATTATGGAGCAGGGTCTGGTTGGCAGAGAAAGTCCCTGAAAACACCTCTTGGATCCCTTCATGCTTACTGATAACTGATGCATGTACCTGTGCTCATGGGCAGTGAAACCTGTGGATGTGGCACCATTTATTCTGCTGATCTGGTGGTGCTTTTGCTGCCAGAAAACACTTTGTGGTTGGCAGTCATCTGTCCACACAAGTCACAGAACAGCACCATAGACTTAGGCTGACCATGAAAAATTTCCTACAGCTTTCACCTTTTAAACCCCTGCTTCTCTTACAAAATGATGCAAAATAAACTTCATTCCCACCCTTTTCTCTGGCACACGGATCTGCCTGTATGGATCAAAGGTGAGCCATTCCTCCTGCTCTAATCCAACACTTGCCTTGTAATGGTCCAAAGCATCCAGAGCCAAAGCGTGGCCATCTGATGAGTAAATGCACAGTGCAGCCAGGAGCTCAAATATTTGCTTTTTGACCATGACATTAGTTGTGTCGAGTGCTGTAGGAAAACCAGAACAAAACAAAGCAGAATTTACAATGACATTAATGTTCTGAATCTCAGTGTCTTCTGCTACACGGATTATGAGCAGTGATAGAAAAGGGACTGAAGGAGGGGACCCATTACAATGGAAGACGGGAAGAGAAATATCTTAATGTACAGACATGACGGTAACTTCTAGTGGGAACAGTAAATGCTACAGGTATCCCACCAGCATTTTGGTGCAACTTGTAGTTATTCATCTTTTCCATGTCCCAGTGACATGCTGCAACAGCAGCCAAGATTTTTCAGCACTCACAAAATTTATTTCCCATTTTCACATATGGGTATTTTCTAGAACAGCAGATGAACCATTTTCTTCAATTAATGACTCTTATTTTTAGTGCAGAAAAGCTCAATATGCATATGAGTTAGACCAATTGTTCCAATGGGTCCCCATGAATTCCCTTTTTGCACGACTCTGTGAACCCTGGGAGCTGGGAGGGAGTGCATTAGACTGTCTTATTTTTTCCTATATTAGAGCACAAAGAAGCTCCAACACTGAAAAGTCCAGCACAGTTTTCACAGTACAAAAATGCCAGCTCCATATTTTACACAGGCCAAGAAAACGGAGGGTGAAGAGGAAGGAAGGGGACTTCAAAACTGAAGAGGGAAGCAAGCCAGCTTTCAGACTAAATGCATTTTAAAAAGCTATTAATAAGGGTTTCTGGGCACAGCTGTGATCTCTGTGGAGCAGCACAGAAGTTATCCTTCCAGCACCAGCATCATTAAGTGCCGCACAATAAGTTCTAGGAGACGCCCTGATGAATTGCAAAGCTAACAACGAGCCAAGTGAATGGCAGGAGAATGTAAGTGGTGTTACCTCCGCCATCTTCCAGAAGGATCAGAGTGAGCAGCACAGAGAGCAGGCTCTCTTGAGTCCAAGCATGCCACTTTCCCTCCTCTTTATAGGCTACAAGACTCCGAACCCTTTCAATTCCTCTCCCTCTGCCCTTAGGGCTCTCAAAGACTGAATAGCAAAGGCCTGCTGACAACCGAAGGGTCGAAGATTTCTCATGCCTATATACAGATAAGGCTGGGTTTATCCCCAGCTTCTCAGTAAACTATGACAATATTTGTGTGGAAACAGCATGGGGTGGCAAAGGCAATGTGATTTCATAGTCGTATTATTTCAAAGAAGAAAACAATCTCATTAATCAGTTGCGACCAACCATTTCCAACAAGCCTGGTGCAGGGCAGGAGGATAAGCAACAGGAAAGTGCCCTGCGGTGCCACCTGGAATGGATGCAGCAGGAAGATGTCTTCTCACCTTGGAAGAGTTTTCTGACGTAGCCCTCGTTGCTCACAATGTATTCTATGCCTTTGTGGGAGTTCATGACCGCTCGCACACAGCTAATGCAGGTGAGCTGAAGCAAGGCATCAGATATCCTGGCTACTCCTCGCCCGGACAGCCTGTCCAGGGCCTCCAGGAGGAGGTCCAGCCCAGACAGCTCCAGGAACTGGACCATCCAGGCATCGTCACTGTTCTCCAGTCTCTTCTTCAGCCCGGAGTAGTTCACCACTGAGGGCATTTGTAGGAGACGGATGCACAGCTCTGGCTCTGCATTTTCCAGGTTGGCCTCTGACTGGTCAGTTTCCTGGGGTCCGAGTTTCTCCTTTAGGGCAGCCCACTTCTTGTGGGCACCTTCCTTTTTGATTGACATAATGAACGGTTTGTTCTGAAAGAAAAAGAAAAGACAAAGTTTGTCTGGACTGACCAAAAACCACCCCTGGAGTAGCCCTGTTTTTTCTCCAGTAATCAGGATGTAAAGCCCAACTACAGCAGGTCCCAAATCTCCAGAATGTAGGGCACACACTGGAACCAGTCCTCTGTTGAAGAAACTCAAGATATCCCCACCTTAACCATACACATTACATTCAGGCTCTGAAGACTCTGTGGAGAGACTTTTAGCACATCCAGGCCAGCAAATACAGCTTTAAAAGTAGCCAATTTACACCAGTCAATTGCTACTACCTATTTTGATGCAGTGAAAGGATAAGGTTGGAAGCGGCATTATCAGCTCTGAACTCCTAATGCCCATTAAACCACTTCAAAATCTCACTGTGCTGGCGAGGCTGTGCAGTTTCTAAGCATTTGTAATGGGATGGAGAAATCATTTTGAGCATATCCTGCTCATAAGAGCATCTGATTACCCTGTTCCTTTTTTGCTTTTGTTTCTTTTGACTGATGTTGAGGTTAATTTTATAGCACTCACTTAATCCCTTCCTGTCTGCTGTAATAGCAAATATGTTTGTACACATGGTGTTTATGCCTGATAATGTGAGAGCCTGTCAGGCTGTGAGTGCAGGGACAGCAGCAGGAAGCTGGCTATGAAAACAGCAGAGCACCTTTCTGGAGATGGGGAGCAATGGCCCGTCTCCCTGGAGTACATGGCCTGTCCAGCCAGGCCATCAGCAGCAAGGAAGGCCAGGAACTGATTCAGCACAGAGAAACTGCTAAGCCAAGCGTAACTCTTGGTGCCAGATTTTATGGTTTTAGGCAGGATTATTATTTTTCAGAGTGACAGGGATCAAGTTATACAAAGCAGGTCCTTTTTAAAGCTGCATGAAATCTTTTTGGCCACTGAGATTAGCTCAGTTGGTTAGAGCATGGTGCTAACAACACCAAGGCTGTGGATCTGATCCCCATTCACTTAAGAGTTGGACTTTATGATCCTTGTGGGTCCCTTTCAACTCAAAATATTCTGTGAATCTGTGATTCTGTTTTAAAGCTGAATTGTTCCCAGAGATGACAGTTTGCCCCACAAAAATTGATGCTACCTCCCCTTCCTGCCACACCACCAGGACCTCTGTTCCCCTGGGCTGCTGAGCCTGCACAGGGCTCAAAATAACCTGGGGCCAGTTGGCCCCAAAACTCAGCACTTACGGGACTGAAGGGATTATGGGAGACTCTCATTTCCCCTTCCCAGCTCCAGCACAAGGCTTTCTAGCCCAGCAGCAGCTAGAGAAAAGGCTTGAAAAATCTAAACTAAGTAATCTCTGGAAGGTTTTTTTTCCAGAAAGCCAAGATAAAGGATGGACCATTTATACTGGTTGGAAAAAAACCTCATTTTAAAGCCTGCCTTGTGATTTTTCCAAGGGACTGTGCTGTTGAGAAAGGTCCTGGCTCCTTCCCTGCAGTAGAGCTGTATGGCTTCTGTTTTACCCAACAACTCATTTTGGCAATCTCCCCTTGGCAAATATACAGCCAAAAGATTCGCTCACTGATTAGTGATGGGCATGATATTATAGGCCTAGATATGCCTCTTGGAAAGACACAAAGTGTGATGGGATAGGATACTTGAGCAATTTCCCTGAGAAAATGTGATGGTGGGACTCTCTAGCAGCTCACAGCATCAAACTCTGCATTAAGAGGTCAGAGGGGTGAAGGAATTAGCAGGATATGGTGACAGAAAATCCATTTAGAGAGCTCTGGAGAAACCCTCTCGCAGACTTTTCTTTTGCTTCAGTGGGAAAGAAGCTGGCCAAGCACCCAGTTGCTCCCTGTTCTGTTAGCTGAAAAAATGATGGTCACGATCCAAAACCATGAAGTGGTGAATGTACCATCTGAGAACACACTGTACAGCTGAGAAGTGATAAAAAGGACCATAAAAAAACCAACCCAACCAATCCCCAAACAAACCTCCCTGCCAAAGCAAAGGCTTGAGTTTCCAAGATTTGCTTCACTCCCTGCAGCCCAGAGGCCTTACTCACTCTTGGTAAAATTCTTGTTGGGATTAGTCAACCCCAGTCCCTCCCCTGTATTCAAGCCCAGGAATTTGGGTTAGGCTTGATGCAAAGGAGAAGAGAAATCCTCCCTCACTGGAGGGAGAGAAGCAAAAGTGTCCTGCTCCAAGTTCACAGCCCTGAGGATGGGGCAGTGTCCTACACCTCTCACCAGAGCAAATCTACAATCATGGGGCTGGAGAGGTGCACCTGCAGTCACATTCCCCTCCATGCTGTGCCATCCCTTTCCAGTGCTGGGGTCAAGCCTGGACCTTCAGTGTGGGGCAGTGCTGAGGACCATCTGACCCGGGTGTGGGTCAGCCCAAGGGGCTGCAGAAGTGGCTGCCAACTGCAAGCTCCCCTTCTCTTGTGTGACTTCTTTTTATACTCAGCAAATCACTTTTTAAATTTGAACATGACTAAACATTTCTTATTCAGACAGATAACAACGCAGGCTGGCTTTTTGCTCCCAAATGTATAAATGCCTCATTATATTGTATTTGTATTATATTGTATCAGCTACAGCAAGTCAGAGAAATTACAATAGCATTATTGACCTCAGGCTTAGCTGATTCCTGAAAATTAAGCTCCAGTGTCTCCAGTGCAACAGGAGACAGGAAATACCGAGAGAGCATCCTGTTTACCAGCAGATTTGTTCTGAATTATCCTTCCCTCCCACCTGCTCCACACAGATGTGAGGAGATGAGAAACAGAACCAGGCAGGTACCTCTCCAAACAGTCCTGGCCTGTGTTTTCATGCACTACATTGAACAAATTGGATTGATTAAATATTCTTCCCCACAGAGAGTGCACTCTTTTTGTATGAAAGGAAAAAGGTAGCTAACGTATAATTGTACAAAGGGAATAAAATAAATAGGAGCTGTACTATATAAGTGGAAAGGAAATGAATATGGACGAGATGGCAGTATGACTGCAGATGGTGTGATAAATCTGTTTACAAACACAGATATGAGTGATATATTGTGAATGCAACATCTTTCCATATTTTCCATGAAGCAAAGTGTTGCAAAGATGTTCGGATACATCCTTAATGAGCTGCTGGTTTTTATCTCTGACCACAGGAGCTTGTTAGCAGGTAAATGATCTCAGCAGAGTGAGACAGATAAGGACTGAAATGGAACACATCTATCTGGCTGGCTCACAGAGGCTATTTAGACTACGTTGGCTGAGGGAAGGAAAGTGCCCTGACAAAACCAGACAGGACAGCTGAATATACCTCACCTCTTGCCAGCAGAAGGGCATGGGGAGCTTTGCTTTTTTTTCCCCAGGCCATAGAGGGGGCTGCAATGGTGGAACCAATGTCCCCAGACCCTGTGTCCGACCATGCCTGCAGCACCCATGCTCTTCCTTCCCAGCTGCCTGCTCAGCACTGGGGCTGGGTGCTGCTTCCTTGGGCACATCCTGACAGTGTGTCTGTGCTTGCTGCTGTGGGGACACCCACAACCACCACAGAGAATCACAGAATAGTTTAGGTTAGACTAAAGACCTTTAAGATCATCGAGTCCAACCATTAACCCAGCACTGCCAAGCCCACCACTAAACCATGTCCCCAGGAGCCACATCTACATGTCTTAAATGCAATCCTCTCCTGTCTTCTCACCCTCAGAGGTTGGTTAGACCTCACGGGGAATCATAGAATGTTAAGGGGTTAGAATGGGCCCTAAAAATCATCTAGTCCCATCCCCCCCTACCATGGGCAGGGACATCTCCCACCAGACCAGGTTGCTCAAAGCCCCATCCAGCCTGGCTTGGATGCCAGGGTTGGGGCATCCACAACCTCCCTGGGCAACCTGTTACGGTGTTTAACCACCGTCACAGTAAAAAATTTCCTCCTCTTTCAATCTGTACCCATTACTCCTTGTCCTATCACTACAGTTCCTGATGTAGAGTCTCTCTCTGGCTTCCCTGTGGGCCCCCTTCAGATACTGGAAGGTTGCTATGAGGTCTAAAGCAGCATCAATACAAAAGTACTCTTAATTTTAGGAGATTCCTTTGGGAAACATAAAGGCATCCTGAGGGCTTGTGCTCTTGCACCTGGCAACAGCAACACCATGATTCATGGTGTGAACTCCTTGGACCACTGGGTTTGCAAAGCTATAGTGTTCCCTGCATCCATCCAGCCTGGTCTGTAAAATTTCCTCCTCCTTTCTTTCTGACTCAGGTGCTTCCCAGATTCAGTTTTCTGTGCCTCTCTGTCCTTCAAGTCCACTCCTAGGGAGATGACATCTGTGGGAGATAAATCAGGGCACATCAATACTTCCTCCATCCTGTGAAGCTGTGGAGAACAGAGCTGCACAGCACACCTTTCAGTCGAAATTATTACATGCCTCCAGGACGACATGGATCACAGCAAGGACGGCGGAGGACATGTAAAAAGATTTTTCAGGGCAGCTAAGTGTAATTGAGTGAAAACAAAAGGGAGAAAAACTGCAGGTCAAAACTATTCTGATTTTTTGGGGAGCAGACTCACTGCCTATGCAGAACAGGGGGCCAGTGTGTGTGAGGGGGAACAGCAGCTCCTAGCTGCCCTTTGAAGAATTCTGGGAGCATCCCAGTCCCACATACTGCCCTCACAGCCCTCTGCTTCCCTCCACAAAGCTGCTGGGGTGAGAAAAGCTCCTTTATGCTGCTTAGTCCCCCTCCTTTCCATGCCTGTTCCTGGCACTCAGGAGCCCGTTCTGCCTGGCTGACTGCTAATGACAGGTTTTGCTTCTGGGTAGTTCCAGTTTTCACTCTGCTGCTGGGAATACGCCAGGCCTTTGTATTTTGCAACATGTCAGACTACTCAGTCCCTAAAAATGAAACAACATCCTGGCTTTGTGCTTTCCAAAATCACTTCTGGAAGTGTGATGTGTTCCTTCACCTCTCCTTTTGCTTTCATTTGTGCTGCTGTTTTCCCATGCAGTGTTGGAAGAGCTCACCTACATCCAGGTTAACAAACCACCCTCCCACACACCGAGACAAGTGGGGGGAACCACAAACCTCCATTTTAGACACCAACCCGACCCCTTGGTGTGGGCCCATTAGCATCTGTAGGAACCAGCAGCATTCTCAGTCTCCCAGGGCAGCTGAGGGTAAAGGCATGGTGGAAAATTCAGGCAAGCAAACCAAAAGCACGGTTTGCACAACAGACCTTGCCCCAGCATGAAAACAAAGTGCTGCTCCATCCTTCTGCTGCCACAGCCAGCAGCCTTTGGATCTACATATTTTTGATCCTCACCTGTATCAGAGGCCAGAATGCGTGATTTATGCTTAAAAAAATTAAAAGGTTTTGGAATGAGTGCCCACTCTTGCTCTTCAATACTGAAGTTCTTGAGGTCTCTGGCACACCGTGCTTGGCTTTGGCACAGCTTATAGGAGCTCTGACAACACAGCCCAGGTTGACTGTGGCCTCAGCAGTGCTGCACCATTATGGGAAATATTTTGTCTTTAGGAAATGAGGGAGCATGGACACACACCCTGCTGCAGCTGGTGGGCAGGAGCTGTGCCATCCACACTCTGACTGGGCCTGGCACTGGGCTGGCAATGGCTTCTGCTGGCAGCAAATTCCCAGAGAAAGACTTCAGTGCAGAGACAAAGAGTGGCCATATTGGTATAAATTTGTATGCATTTTGTCTGTATAGCTTATTCTTTCACAAATAAAGGAAAAAAATGTTGTCCTGATTCAGTCCTATCAACCACTATCAGGATGCTGAGTGCCAGCATAGCTTTTCTCTCCTAGGCAAATAAAAGCTACAATATCGTGTGATGTCTCACAAAATGGGTAAATGTGTGCAGTAGCAGTGGGGTTACACCGGGTTTAACCCCACCACTAAAAAAAAAAAAATAATTGCCGGTGCCTTCTTCCTCACAGTAAATAAACAAATAAATATCCCATTGGGCTGCTACAGGACCACAAACAAATCAAGCTCAAGCGAGATGCTCAAGGATGTTTACGCCAGGACCTTCAGTGGTCTCTAAACCCTTATTTATACAAGAGATTCCATGAGCTTAGCTTCAAATGGGCTTGAAACCACTCTTTGTTACCATAACTGTGAAGATGCTCAAAAACCACCTCCCTTAATGTGGTGAGCCAGGTTTAAACCAGACTGGTGCAGCTGTCAGATTTTGTTTCTGCAATGGCCACTGCCACTGGGGGGGGAAACTGGCCTGTGTGAGTGCCAAGTCAGACAAACCAGTGTCAGAGGCTTTCCATGGTGGGTATGAACCCTGGGCACCCTCACACGCTACCACAGGCCCTGGCAGGCACAGAGGATTTCATGCTGGAGGGGTGTGAGGTGGTGGCCAGCACTGGCCCCATACAGAGGGTGCCAGCCCCCAGCTGTGCTGCACCAAATGGGGCCACTAATGCTTCACCCTGGTCCTTCCCCACTGCTGTTGTCAGCAGACCCACAGGAGCCAGAGGGGCATCCTGACTCCAGCCAGAAAGGAATGAGACTCAGGTCCAGATCCCATGAAAACTGACTGGGAGTAAGATGTGTCTGGAGACTCCCCTGCTCCAGTGCCCACACGCTCAGGCAGAGGCAGCACCTCCATCTGCCAGCAATTCCAGCACCATTCAGTATTTTGGGATGCAATTTATAATTATCATCTGGGGTCCTGTGAGGAGCAGAAACTGTTACCCAGCAACATGGACAGTGCAGTGATAACTTTCTAAGACTCCTGGCTTCTGCTCTGTGGGAAGCTGTCACACAAGCTGATATGAGAGCCAAAACCCTTTTATTGCCTTTTTTTTCTTTTTGTTGATGTTTTTAAAAACCTCCACAGGATGCCAAGAGAACATAGAAAGCTGTCAGAGGGAAGAATTCCTACCTCAGAGCTGAAGCCAAATTATTCCCTTGTCTCTCCCACATGGGAGGATACTTCTTGACCAGTTGTGTGAGCCCTCACTTCCCCAGCCAGCTCCTTTTCTCCTTCTCTGCCAAGCAACCTTCAGTCAACACAGTATAAATCCCCAAACGAGCGTCTCTACAAATCCCACGCTCTTAAGAAAGTTCAACAGGATGTCAGTGTCTGATAGTATGCAAATACCACTCTTTGGAAAGGTGCAAGGAAGTGACTTTTCTGTAGCCTCCAGGGAAGGTATTTGCATGTCATTTGTCATCCTTCTCATTCACCCTGTGCTGGTCACTGGGAAGGTGTCACTTCCCGGTGGGCTGGGAAGGTGGCAGCTTTGCCCCCACTCCATGTCTGCCTGCCAGTATGAAAAAGCACTCCTGGCACGGGGTGACTCAAAGCAGGGAAATGACCAAAGCAGGGTAATGATCTGGCAAAGGAAAGGAAAAACAATGAGAAGGAAAAAAGAGGATGCAGGGTGGCCAGGGTGGTGGGATGGAGAGCATGGGTGTGGGTGGGGACAGCCCCTTGTGTCTTGCACAAGCTGCGCTGGGTTTTCTGGCTTTGTGGCACCAGAGCTTTAAACAGTGCAAGATCTCGGGGGTCTTTGCAATGCTGGAAGAACCAGGACAGCTTAAAATATTGAGGATGTGTAACCCAAGGTTGCCCACCCTGGGAGAGGAGCCACATAGCAAAGGCTGGGAGCTCAGGCAGCGTCCTCTGGGCAGGGGCTTGACGACAAGAATTCTGCTTTCATCGGGCACCACTAAGGTCCCACTGAGCTTCAGTCCAGCCCAGCTTTTATGGGCTGCGCAGGCTCTGAAGACATTAAAAGCTCTTTTTAACAGAAAACATCTCTGTGCCTTTCTGGTTGACATTTCATGTGAAAACTAGTTTGTGAGCCACAGCTGCAAAATGCATCCACTTAGCCTCTCAGGAGGTGTTAACTGAAACCCAGTCATTATTAAATTGTGAATATTTCAACATGGCCCATTTCAGCATAGGCCTCCTGCCTGGCTCAGGGTAGCAGCTAGGCTTCAAATGTTTTTTCTTACTCTGTGAGGTTCTGCCCTGAACTGAATCTCCCAGATCAACCGTTGGAACCCACATCAAGAGTCTTCCTGCCTTAGGTGGGAAACTCAACCCTTGTGTATACGATCACAGCTCCACCAGTATTAGAAATAAACTGATCTGTCTGCCCTTTGGCCCAAATTCAGCTGGCCTTTAAGAGACCGACTTGCCCACGTGCTTTCTAATTAAAACAGTTTCACCATAACAATGTAATGTCCAGGGAAATGACTTTGCATAATTCCTCATCCTGCCATAGGAAACAGTCTGGGGGTGTGTCCATACAGTCCAAGACTAATGTTAATTCAGGATGGGTTTTAGAACAGCAAATGAATGTCCCTTTACATTGCATGCACTCCTGAAGTGTAATCCCCAAGTCCTCAAAAGATTAGTTGCTAATCTGGTTCTTGGAAGCAGGACCAGGCTCACAGCAGGTTTTAGGGGAAAAAAATAAAATTTAAGAGAAAAAAAATCCTGCAAAGAAGGGATTGTGATGGTGCAAATTCCTGTCCTCGAAAACCATGGAAGCAATGTAAAAGGTTATCAGTCAGGTCCCATCAGGTTTCATCTGAAGCCTGGATCTGAGAAATTCCAGAAATGTTTCTTCTTCTAGAAAGGTTCCATCATTTCCGACATTAAAAAAAACCAACAAACCCCACCCAACATCCCCCCCCCCAAAAAAAACCCCAAAAAACCCAAAACCAAAAAGCAGAAGCGGATAAATTGGGCTGAAAAGCAGGAAAACCAGCTCTCAGGCTGCTCTGTTCCTCTGCAGGCCACGTGGACATGAACTTTCAAGTTGCTCAGAAAGAGGGCTAAATGGTTTTCCCCCAGCAAATCAAGCCAATTTTACCCCAGTTTTCTAGCAGATGATTTGGTGGTCCTCTGAATTGTAACTACATCAAAATCAAACAGATTTCACCAATAACTAAGAGTTTAGTTCCATGAAAGGTAAAGTAGAGCTGAGACCCTCTACTTTTTGAGCATCACTCTGCTGCCTCTGGATCACTGTGCAATGGCTTCATTGCCCACATGGCCAGTCCACAAAATTCAAGAATCCAATTAAACAGACATAAATACAGCCCATTTGCCTTTAGGAATTAGATTATTCCTAATTACAGCAATCAGTGTCTTCTCACTCCTCTATGTTTCTGTGACAAATTTATTCCCCTGCCAGTGGCTTTTCAAGGAAGTAATGTCAAGGGTTTTGGAAAGGGGACACCCAGCTCACTTCAGGCTGGCAGGGGGACCTGTGCCAGCCAGAGGTCTGCTGCAATGGCTCTTTTTAGGTGATCCTGCCTAAAATGCCTCATATCACTCCCTTCTAAATCATCACTAAACATTAGCACAGACAGTATTCAAGAACCAGAGGTGCAATATTCACCTCTGCATCTCTATGATGGGTTTTGTTGGGTACTCTGGCACCTACGGGGCCAGTGAAAATAACCACATGTTTCTAGGTGAAAAATTAGGGAAATTAATTTGGATAATTCAACTTCTCTGTTCATCTGAGAACTGAACTCTGAGTTAAGCAACCAGAAGGGCCGGTGTCAAACAAAGTGCTGAAATGGCGCTGAAAGGGAATTAGACCAGGTGAAGACATACAAATTTAGGGGGACAGGAAAATAAAATTTAGGGGGAGAGCCAAATCCTCTCCCTGCCCACAAGGCTTCTGGCTTTTGCAACACAACCTTGTGCCATGGACACTGCAGGAGACACCAGAAGAGCTGCTGGGATGCAAATGGGGTGAACTAACAACAACATTCCCAGGTATTGGGAGAGCACAGTGACAGCAGCCAGTCTGCTCCCCCCTTGGGGAGCAGAGACATCTGAGCATCCTCAGGAAATCACAGGAGCAAGACAGGAACTGCAAAGCTGACTGCTGCTGGCTCTTACTGAATTTCTCTACTCTCCTTGAAGACTGACATCCCTCCAGCTCTCTTGTCACAGACCAGCTCTCTGATTGCTTTTCGGCTGAATGCATTCACTTTAGAGGATGCTAAAAGGAGAAAAAAAGCGCCTTCTGAAGTAGTCTTTATCTGATGAATACTTCAGATAAAAAAAATAAAGGACTCTGCTACTGCCAGTAGCGTATTTCTGGGAACTTCGTTAACTAATGGGGTTGATCTGCTTAAAACATCCATAACATTTGCTCTGCAGCTCTTTTGGTAGGAAGCTTCTGCAAGAAAGAAACATCCTGTTTTGGGGAGGGTGCTTCCACCCGAGGAGATTAAACCATTAACTGTGAGGAGCTTGGAGCTTAATTTGGAAAGGTGTTGACAAAAATCTCTGCCAAAACCCCAAACTGCAACAGCGGTTCTGCCCAGAGCACAGACCCACATACAGGTTTCTAAAGGCTGTACGTGCTCCTAAGCACAGGCTGGGTAAGAAGCCTGATATTTGTTTATTTAGCTTGCATACAAACATTGCACCCGTGCTAAGGCTTAGGCACTGCCAGGATGAAGGGTGCCACGGTGGCTGAACTCTGCTCCCTGGTACACACGCTGGTGCTGCAGCAGCAAGAAGATGTAATTACAGAAAAAAGACCTTCTGAGCCCTGCCCTGGAGGGAGAGAGGCAGGCAGGTCCTGTCCAGGGTTTAGCTGTATCCTTCCAGCATAAGCACAAACCCTCCTCACCTGCACAAGGATGAAGATCTTCAGGCAGGCAACAGCTCTTCCCTAGAAACCAGTTTGTGGCTGGAGGTCCACAGGGGAAAGGGCTGAGGGCACCACTAAGCCAAAGACCTACCCAGATCCATATTTACAGATATCCCTTCTGAACAAAGCTACCACGACACCAGAACGGTACAGAAAGGGGAAGCGTTTTTCCAGCTGTTCTCCAAACAGGTTGCAAATGCGATTCCCTTCTATCGAGATCAGCTTTTCCATTCAGCTGCTGATGAATCACGGTGGCTGGTATCTCATCTGGTGAACAGCCCAAAGGCAAACATCCTGAGTGTTTTTCTTCAGATAAGGCTGACCATAGCCAGGATTCCTAATGGCATGGGCGAAGCACGTATTGTACACATTAAGGAGAACAGCCCCAGATACTGCCAGGAACTTTCCTGCACACTTGTGTGAATATGAACGTTACTAAGAGTAACCAGAGAACCTCCTCAGCTGCTAATTCAAGAAGTTAAGCATTTGAGCTGTTTAAAATAAATGCTTGAAGAAGGCTGGATTAGCATGATTTCAACATTAATCCACTTCAAAGATGCCTTCAGAGTATTTTCTCTACTGCTGAGTAAAAAAGTTTGAAGAGCCTATTTTATAATGCAGTAATCCTAAAATATTAATGGGCTTAACCTTTCATTTTGCTACAGTACTCATTCCAGCCGTTTTGAGAGGATCTAAAATTGTCCTTCTAGATATTATCTTTCCAGTTCTAACTTAGTCTCAGAGTTAATGTGAAGAGACTTTAGTATGGCCCAAACAACTGGGGATCAAGGGAAAGTCTCATGCTGGGTCAAAATGACCTTACTATACATGCAGGATATCTTATGATGATAATTTTGCTCTTTTTCAGTTTTTCCTTATCACTTTAGAAACAAGTGATACTGTTTTGTGCTTTGCAAAGAAATCAGTTGTTCAACCACATATCCTCAGGTTTGCATAGTCCAAAGAGTTGCAGTGCTTTATGCCAGCTGAACATATGGCTGTCGTTAATCTTCAAGAGGAAAATCACTGTATTTTTCTGATAAGTTATTATACAATGAATATTAGGATATAATTTTATAAGTGATTCATCTCTACACATATGGCTTGCTCCAACACTTGCTTACAAGTGTTATCAGAACAGGGGTTTGGGAATTACAGGCTTGTAAATCAATTTAGCTTTGTGTTAGTCCTTTCCCTTCCTTTCTAGATAAATAGAGGCTTTATTTAACGCTTGGTAATGTTTGTGGAGGTTCAGTCCATTTCCAGTAATGGAAACAACAAAACCCAGAATTTATCCCCAGGCTCATAAAAGAAGCCTCAGAACTGGGTAAATATAAAATAACTCATGAATATTGGACTGCTTGTTCTGAAATGGGGAACTACAGCCCATCAGTGCATAAACAAGTGAGCACAGCCAGGCAGGCTGGAAAGCAGCCTTCCGAGGGAGAAATGGAGCAGCTCAGTCAGGTTTCAGATGAGAGCTACTCAGGGAGCCGGCTGCCACATCAGCATGACACAAACCAGAAAGGAAACAAGTTATAAAACGTATCAGGGAATAAAAACATTTGTTCCCCAGTTCACCTTCATGGCAGGCTCAAACTTGCACCATTTGTCATATAAGCCAAGAAGAAGACACATTCACAAATACTTCCTAAATTGCAGAGCCCACTGCTGACATTACAGGTAAATACTGTTAACTCCCAGTTTCTTACACTGTGAACTTTTTTGCTCTGGCTCAGAGAAGATTTGCTTTACTGCATTCTGCATGCAGTTGAAAGTTAAGCCGACCAATTCTAAAGGATTTCTCTCTTTTTTTTTTTCTTGTTTTCTAAATAGCAGAAGTAATTAATCTGCTTCAGAGAATGAATCAGCCTTTTCTGAGCTAGAAACACACAGAGGAGATTGTGGCTGTTTCTGGGGCAGGAGGGAGGCTTACTCACACAGCTGATGCAGTGGAGACGGCCGCCCAGGGTGTACAGCTGTGGGCTGTGAGGGGGGCAAAACCCCAAAGCTGCACCCCAGAACCCCCCAGTGCCATCCTGTGCCCCCAAGGGACTTGCTGGGACACAGGGAATGGGCTCAGCACTGCAGTGCTGATGGAAGAGATGAGCCAGTGCATAAGGAATGGTCCAGGGAGGGCTGTGTGGCTTTGCCTCTCCCTCTGCAGCCCCCTGGGTGGCACATCCAGCCTGTGAGGGGCTGCACCCACTCCTGGGAGAAAATCCTTTGGCAGCAGGGGCCATCCTTTTATTTAGGTGAAGAACCTTGATCTGGGCCAGACGGTGGAACAAGTTGATTTGCCACAGTTTGACTTCTCGGCAGGCTGTGGGAAGAAAAGCATTGCTCACAAAAAGCTCCTGCCTTGTTCTATGGGAACTTCTGTTTCCAACTGGGGCCTCTGTCAGAAAATAAAGCTAATGCTTAGCTCACTGCTTCCAGCCAATGCTCAGCAATGACTTAACAGAAAAGCAGGACGGGCAAGGAGCAGACAGTTCCCAGAAAGGGGAAACCAGCACAACAGAAGCAGTGTGGAGATAGCTGCCTCATTAAAAATAATGCAATTTAACCCACGGAGCGGAGAGTAACACAGTTATGCCTTAGCTGCACTGACAAAAGCAGAGCTGCTTACCAAAGTTATAAATAAATAAATAAATCAAGATGATGCCAACCTCATTCATTGATCTGGAGAGAGGAAAGAGGCTCTGCTGCTGCCCCAGGGGCTACTGCTGCTTCCCTCCCTTCATGCCCTCTGCCAGCCAGGGTATGCTGGCGAGAGGCTGTGCCTCCAGCAAGGGAAGGGCTGGCCTTGCAGTGCCTGGGACAGGAGTGGGGCTGGCATGTCCCTCCCTCCCTCTGGGGAACACAGGGAAGGGGTGGGACAGGTGGCCATGGTTCCCTGTGCAGAGGCTCTGTGCAGAGCAGACGGGAGCGGAGCTCATTTGACCTCTGCAATGGCAAAACCACCAACATTTTCCATTTTAAAGTACAACTAAATATAGAGGTTTTATGGGTGCCTCTTTTCCCACACTTTCCTGAAGTGATCTCCAAATTCCTCTGATGTCCTTGCTCGTTAAAATGTGACTCAGCTCTCCCATCTGGAAAAGTGGAGACCCACATAGTTCCAAGGTGGCCGGCTGCCACTAGTGATGTCCTGTGTTAGCTTAGCCATCAGCTTGGGAGCAGCAGAGGCAACAGAAGGCTTTGCAAGTTGGATGTGGGGTGAAATCAGTGTTAGAGAGCCTGTAGGTACTCTCTGAGCAGCAACAAAACCATCAGATGAAACTCTCCTTGTGTCCCTTGTGGGGAAGTTCTCTCAGCACCAAGGAGTGACTGAGGACACGTGCTCACAGACCCTGGTGGAGCAGAGATGGAGCAGCAATGAAAAGAGCAAATCCCTCCTCTGCCCTCAAACATTCCACAAAATTAATACTGTTCACACCTCGGCTGAATAATGGTTGTGGTAAGAATAACAAATGGGAAGTCAATGCTAAGCAGCACCACCTGGTGATAATGACCACAACCGTGCCAAGTTCAACATCAGGCCCCACCAACTACAGCATCTGGCAGCTCTTCATTTGCCTGTACTGGATATAGTGCTGGAGCAATGTCCCTTCTGAAGTGAGCCGTTTCTTTTGGGGTCGTTAAACATTTTGGAATCAGCTGAGTGACTCCAATGCTGGAATGAGGACTTCATCCACTGTCTCTCAGTCCTCCTCTCTGGCTTTGTCTGGTGTCCTTTATCAGCCGGTTTTTCAGAGACCTTGAACTATACCATCAAATGCTACAGAGCTTTTTGCAAACACTATTGCTTGCTTAAGATTCTCATTGATCTGTGGCTTCAGCATTCCCAGCACTTTGAAATGTCAGCTCAGGTATCAAAATAGTAGAAAAAGCTGAATCCGTGAACAATACGTGTTCATTACATCAAACACAAAACCCACCATGCTGTTAGAAGCTCTCCTGATGCTTTCTGCAGATGTGAAAGGCTGGCTGACAAAGCAGCAGCAAACGTTCATCTGCCACATCACATAATCAGTTTTAATTTCAGGCACTCCTGTAGATGCCAGGCTATGACTCAGGGGCTCATGCTTGAACCCCACACCTTTATGTTCTTCCCTATTCAGTTTCATAAAACCAGCTCATCTACCATTGACATCATCTGGTAGCAGTCACAAAGCTTGGTTGTTGCTCATTAGTTATTCTTTTCCTAGGAAAAAGGAGCCAGAGGATACTTGCCCTTGACAAGAAACCTGAGAGGCACTGAGAAGTCACCCAAATGTACAGAACCCTTGTTTTAAGCATTCCCAATTTGTGCTTCACTCCAGTTCCTAAAGCAGGCCTGCAGAACTGGAACCACTGGACTGGTGTGACAACCCCACACCAGACCTGTAAGCATGAAGCGGCCCTTCGTTAGAAGGAGAAAGTCAAAGCTCAAAATTTGATGTGACTTTTTTCCTTCCCCCAATTTGTTCTTAGCATTTCGGTTGACAGAAAAGGACTGGAGAAATCTCCGTAAAATTAAAATACAGATCGTTTGCCTGCTCTGTTGCAGCACTTGGCGCTCTCAATGCTTTTTCTGGCCGCTGGGAGATGAAGGCAGCCTCTGCAACACCAAGCTCATGAGTGCTGTATGATAAACTGCTGCACAGGCAATGCTGAGAAACATTGGAATAAACTTGAGCTTGGTGGATAATGCCAAAGGGATTATAATATATTAGGTCAGAAGCAGGTAGTCATTCACTGAACACGAGGGGTATCACACTGCAGGGCTGTATCTAGTTTCTGCAAAATATTTAGCAATTTTTCACCTAGTTATATAAAAAGCAACATACAATGTTAATGAATGGAGCAGGGATAACTCCTTCTGTTTATCTGCACCTATCGACCGCCGTATTTTGGACCAAGCAGAGCTGGATTTGTTCAGTGCCACTGCGTGACCCCATGACCTGACTTTGTTGATTTGGTGGTATTTTCTCTGAATTATTGTTGATAGACCTTACTGCAAATATTAAAAGGAAGGATATTCAACTGGGAGCTTAAGCTGAGCTCAGATATGAGCACTGAGTTTGTCTGAAGTTCCTTCAGCTGTTTCAGCTCGATGAATGTTGTTCACTGCCCAGTCTGCAGCATTGTTGCTACCCTCTGCTGAATTACACCCTTCTTCTACTCATGGCTAGTTACAGTACAATAGTGGGATTAAACATCCCTCATCAACAGAATAATCACTGCAGAAAAACCCCACATCTAATAATCGATGCCGTGGAAGTAAATCGGGTGGAAAGAAAGACAAAATGCAACTTAGCTTGTTTTGGTGAGAAAAATTTTCTCCTCAGCTACCCTGGGGAAAGTATCCAGCATATCTGGCACACAAGACAGGGATAAAGTTCATCTCACAACACATTTGAAGCCACTTGCTATGCAGCTCAGTGAAATCAGAAGTTTACAAACAAAAGATGAAAATTTGTAATAAACAGGGTACAGACCTAGAAGGATCAGACAGACAATGAAATGGAAAGGGTCAGCCTGAGTCTAGCAGGGGTCACTGCTGAAAGTGAAGGAGACTCCATCCTACTTAACTTCTCCCTTCATGACAGAGCAAGTGGGAGAAAGCTGGGGGAATACTGAACCAGCAGAAAACATAGGGATATGCAATGGAAATGGGATTAATAAAATGGCTGGAATACGATGAGAGCCGGCAGCAGAAAACAAAAGTCAGACAGACACTCGGAGATGAAAATCCCAGCTTCCCACCCCCATCACAGGACAGGAGGAACCTGAAGAGGAGGTTAATTGCAGCACCTACCTGCTGAGGGATTTATTTCTAGGTGAGGTGTCAAAGCATGAGAGGCACAGGACAGACCTCTGAGCCTTGCAGCTCTACTCATCCACAGGGAAGTCCGAGATTAAGAAGCCCAGCTCACAATTGCCAGGGATCAGCAGAAGCTGGAGCCTGCTTCATGAAAGCAGACGGCAAGTTCTAGCTCGTTTGGCATTGCACAGTAAAGAGAAAAGCATGCGACTCCTATTTCTACACTGATAAGAGAGAAAAGCATCAGACTGGGAGAGCTAAGCAGTCATAGTGCAAATACAGAGTAAGAGAAAGCCATATATTGGAGAAAAAAATGTAGTATCCGTTCAGTAAAGTTCTGAAATTTCCCACTCCCAGAAGACTGGCAACAAATGAATTACAGTCGTGTGCAATAAGGCATAATATCATTCTGTGTTTAGATTTGCTGACCTGCCAGGTCTCTTCCTGTCCTACATTTAGATTATCTTTTATACAATGGGTCTTGTACACTGCTTGCATTTTTTGAGCAATATTTCTGGATGACAGCCTAGAATGGGATTATTAACTTATAACAGGACAAAAAAAAAAAAAATCTCATATCCTCACAGATTCCTGCAGTCCCCTCCCCCCTGCCCTCTAGTTTCGGCAGCCTGTGTTTAGTGGAAAAATAAGCTTAAGTGGATGGAAGAGAAATGAGATTAGTGGCCAGACAGCTCAAATTCTGAGCAAGTTCAGTAGGACGATGGCAACCTTACTGTAACTCTGCTGACTCCAACTTTTCTTTTCAACTAACTTAAGCCAGAAGTTTTCTTGCAGTCTGCCATGGAGCCTGAAGTGTTTTGCACTGTGTTTACCCAGAGAAATTCTTCAGTCTTAAGAATCCACGAAAAACAACAGACAGTTCACAGCGTTGATCTGGTACAGGAAGGGACGACCATAAACACCGTTTTGGGGTATTTCTCCTAAGATCAGTGTGTCTGAGCACTCCTTCCCCGCCCACGAGCTCTGGAATTCAGCTCTGTATGCTGATGTTGCAAGAAGCCATTTAATCACTGCAGAGTTATTGAGCAAAAGGGAGGATGAGGCTGGAGAGAACTATGTGGGAAAACCGGGCAGGACTTTGGAGACCTTGCCTGAAAACCACTGGATAACAGAACCTTTCAAAATAAAAGCCTGAAACTGGCCCGGCCCAGCCCAGACGCAGGCACACCAGCCATCCACTCCATGCTGGGAGATGCTCTGCCATCCCCAGGCACAGCAGGACCACATCCCGCCTGCACATCACACCTGCAGCCCGCACCACGTTGCACCCACACGTGCAATCTGGACCACGTCACACCTATACACGGTGTGCCTGCACCTGCGATCCAAACTACATGCAGCACCTGCGATCCAAACCACACGCAGCCCTTACACGGTGTGTTTGCGGCTGCAGCCCGGACCAGCTCCAACCTGTGTGCTCCACCGTCGCACCTGCAATCCAGACTTCATCCCACCTATATACCGCGCCGTTGCATCTGCAACCCGGACCGGCTCCCACCTTTCCCAAGTACCGTCAAAGCAGCAGCAGGAGCCCCGTCCCAGCGATGCCGCCGCACCTGCAGCCCAAACCGGGTCCCACCTACACCTCCCTGCTGCTGTCGCGCCTCCATCCCCCCTGCGCTCA
>VZRV01008898.1:54667-130641 GCA_013398115.1 Falcunculus frontatus | reverse complement strand
CGCGTTCTGCCGGGGATATTCCCTTGGCAGCTCCGCTCCCGTGTCCCTGTCTCGCCCTGGCAGATCATCCCCGGGGAAGAGCTTCCTGCGGAGCCGGTGCTGCGTCCCCCTCGCTGCAGAGGGGTCCTGGCCACCACGGAGGGGTCCCCAGTGTGCCCCTTCCTCCTGGGTCCCGTGGGCATCCCGGAGGCGAGGGCTGCCCCTGCCCCGGCCGGAGCCGTGTGACAGCCCGAGCTGCCCCGGTGTGAGCGGGTGCAGCCCGTGCCGGGCTCGGGGACTCTTCTCAGTCCAGCCCTGGGGTTTGGATCCGCGGCCCGGGGCTGGGAGTTAAGGGGGGAATCGCGAAAGCTGGGGACAGGCTGCCCAGGCGGTCAGAGCCCCTAGGGATCCTGCACCCTCCTCTAGGGACCCGGCACCCTGGTCTCTGCTATTTAAGCGCTTCACTTTCAACACAGAATCATGGCATCGATTAGGTTGGAAAATACCTTTAAGATCATCGCGTCCGAGCATTAACCCATCATTGCCAAGCCCACCACTAAACCACGTCCCCGAGTGCCATATCGACGTGTCTTTCAAATATTCCCAGGGATGGTGACAACCACTTCCCAGGGTAGCCTGTTCCAATGCTTGAATCTTGTACTTTGCACCGGGCTAGTAAAGCTAATATTTGAGCTTTTTTCACAGATTTTGAGCGTAAACATCTAGTCAGATACAGCCTAAAACTGAAGTCAGTAAAAGTTTAATATCTCATGGTACTTCAGATCGATGGACACAGTGGGCCACCCAACACAGCAGAGGGGAAGGATGCCTTTTCCATTAGTAAAATGTGGCAGTTCTAGAGATGAGCAACGAAACAGTGGAGTTAAGCTAAATATTAACAGCCAAGTGGAGAGAATTTGGTCGAAAAGTTTGTTTCCCTTCATGGGTCAGAAGCGCTGTCTACTGTAGGCATTAGGGGCATGAGTCAGTTCTGATTTCAGGCAGAGCCACTCAGCTTTGCCATCCAGAGAAAACCTGGCAGGGAAAATCATGGACAGGGGAGATAACTGATAAAGTGTTTTGCAAAGGGCTGCTGCAAGCCAGTGAGAGCTGAGCTGAGACCACTGAGTGTGATTACAGGCGACTGGAGGATAGTTACAGGGTAAGAACACAGGGCTGAGTACTTCTGAGACCTCAAATTGGAAAATGAGACCTGAGCTTTTACTGTTTGCTCGTAAAACACTCCTCTGTTTTTAGTGGAAGAGAAGACAAATGGAAAAACACTGCCTCTCTCGGAGATAGCACTTAACCAGACTGGCTCATCATTTCTTCTTTCGCCTAAAATAAATGTTTCTAATTGGTATCTTATGCAATACTCAGGTGGCACATACTTAGCTTTACAAATCTACACAGTGGGAAAAATGGATGTGTCCCCTGCAATCTTTCTCTGAAGGGTATAAACCTGTTTTTGAAAGAGCTGTTTGTTGTTTAGAAAATAGTAATTGTCTTTGGCTGCTGCTGCTGTTCTTGCTTTAGCCTTTTTTCCATTCTCTGCAAGTCTTTTCTGCTTTGGTGTACGAAGAAGAACAGAAGAAGAAAAATCTTTCCTGCTTGAGAGTATTCTTCTTCTTCTTTGCCTTTGTCTGCTGCCTTTGCATTCTGGAGCAGCCCTGCCAGGGTTTGCCATATGGAAGTCAGACAGGTAGGACACCTTGATGTGGCCCATGGGGCTTCCCCTCATGCTGCCTCCTTCCTACGCTCATTTCAGGCATTTTCAGCATCAGGTTTGTGGCTGTTCCACATGGTGGCTGTGTGTGCTGGGGCAGTTGGGCAGTAGATCCCTAATCCACTTACCAGATATGTCCGTAGGAGCAAGGGGTAGCGGGAAGTGTGACCATGGGGGAGCTGGGTTACATGCAGGAGACCTGCAGCTCACAGTGACCTTGGACTCAGGGCAGATGAGAGACAACAAGGGAGCTCCTCTTCCTCTGTGTTTCCCTGCTTTATCCATTCTTACCCTAATGCTTGATTCTTGTCAGTCCTGCTTTCTGACCTGGATGTAGGACAGTACACATGGCTCTAAAAATTGCTTATGGAAGACAAATTATAAGTGCTGGGCCATAAGGGCTCTCACCATCATGTAGGAGTGAGGGGCAAAGCTCAGAAAAGACAAGGAGAAAAAATGAAACTCTGTGTAAATGCCCCATTTTCACCAAAATTCCTTTTGACCGAAGCAGATATGACTGCAGGGGTGAACAGTGAACTCACAAGTGCTCCTTTGGTGGGATAAAGCCACACTGTGCATGTATGTCCAGAGCTGGATGCACACATGGTGCGACCGAGAGGGTGCAGTAGCTGGTTTGCTTCCCCAGACTTGTATCTGCAGTGTGCTTTGCACTTTGAAACCTTGCACCCACAAAAATCGGGCTGAACTCTCCCTGGGCTCTCCATCCCCCTGCCAGGAGGGGCTGTGATCACTGAAGTTGCTGTTGGATGTCTGAATTGCCATTTCTGTTTGGTGCTATCACTGCCAGTTATGTCAGAAATGTGTAAATAGAACTCCACCACATGGACCAAATTCTTCTTTGGTCAGCTGGCCATTCTTTTTCCTTTGGTTTCGGCAAAAGAGCTGATAGCAAATTCATTTTTGTTCAACATGATCCCTGTGCTTGGCCGCTCAGTCCCATGGTGAAAGAGCTAGAAAGAAACACCATGTAAGCTGGAAGATGGGGCTTTGAAACTCAAGGGAATTGTTGCCCTGGCTGAGGTCTTAAAAAGCAACTTTTTCAGAGGAGCAAGCTACTTCCAAATCATTCTTAGCTTGTATTGCTCTTTGTTCTTTGTACCTACACTAATATAAATAGCATAGCATAGCATAGCATAGCATAGCATAGCATAGCATAGCATAGCATAGCATAGCATAGCATAGAATAGCATAGAATAGAATAGAATAGAATAGAATAGAATAGAATAGAATAGAATAGAATAGAATAGAATAGAATAGAATAGAATAATTTCAGTTGGAAATGAACTACAATGACCATCTAGTCTTAAATGCCAAAAATATGAATCAAAGTTTTTTTTTCTTCTTATCTCTTCTTTTTTCTTGCTGTCCAAAGACCTATGTCAGGTTCCTGATATTTTACCTGCAGTTATGCCCCGCCGTTCAGGAGAGCTGAAACATTTATTTGGGACTTTTGACATGAAGGCAGGGCTGCAGTAGAGCTCAGGAATGTAGAGGCATGAGTGTTTGTGCAGACATTCTTTTTCCTACTAAGCAGCAGAGTTTTTGACAGAGATCAGCCATGCCGAGAATGTCATTACTGCACAGCTGCAGGAATTGTTGTCCCAAGGTCTGATGACGAGAGTTGGTTTTGTGTTTGTCCCTGCTCAGATTAAAGCAGGACTCGGTTCCAGCAGTGGTGAAGGTTAAGAGCATGTACTGCACAGAAGGATTCCTGATCTTTTGTTTCTTCCCTTAAGCCCTTTGCAATGCTTTCAGCGAAGGTCAGAGCACAGAAGAGAAGTGCTTTTTGGCTTTGAGTCGCAAAGCAGTTGTCAAAGAGTTGAATTTTCCTGAGGGAGAGGCCCCAAGAGAGTTGAGAACCTTAAAGAAAAAGACATTATCTATAATACCAAGTGCAAAATTATCTTTGTGTTTTAGTGTTCCCTGAACCACAGGAGATTGAGTAAGAATGCTGGGAAGCAATGTGGTATTTGTAAGTCAGTAATGGTGCATACATACACGAGGATTTAGACACACATTTGCAGTTGTAATGGGAGGAAAATAAACCCCCCCTCCCATTTAAGAAGCCTAGAGACACTGAATGGGTGAAATGCCTCAGATTGTGTAATTTAGTTAAAGATGCACTGATGTCCTACTATGTAATGCAGCTAGCACAGTCAGTTTTTCTAAGATGTTTTCAGTCACTCTGCCTCATGTTTTGTTTTGTTGGAGGCTACACTTGGAGAGTCTTTTGTTTTATCAGGGCTCATCTGCTTCTCTTGCCTCCTCCCCACTTGACAGCATTTTTCCCTTCGTGTGCCATCATGTTTATTTCCCCAGCAACAGCAACTGCTTCTCAAACATGACTTCATAGAGATTAGGGCTTTCAGAATGAGCGTCCACAGCAGAGACTGAAGTCTTCTTCCCTTCATTGCAATTTAGGATTAATGGCTATGTTTCCCGTGTAATGGATTTTTAAAGCACTGTGGTTCTGGCACTGATTATTCAGGCACACTCAAAGCACAGACTAACGGGACGTAATTTTGTACTGATTCAGTGCTCTGGTTTTCTTATAAATCTTTTACTCCTTGGTCTTCCTGGTATTATTCCAGGTATGCAGCAAAGCCACACTTGCTGTCACTTGCCGTGGATAAGGGAATTGGTTACAAACTCAGGAGATAATATTTATCCAGGTATCCCATTCACTGGTGGGATACACTTCTGTCAGCCAGACTGGCTGGACAGGAGATGAGCGGTTCCCCGCTCCTATCTCTTATCCAGATAATGTAAAAATTTTTAAGTCTTCCAGAGCTTGGAAATGTTTCCAATTCTGTCAGGAAATCCTTCTGCTTTTATGCCTGAGTTGCTGGAGTTCTGTTCCCATTACTAATAACTCACCTAGGAGCATCCTTTGAAATCCTGTGTGTAATTCTTGATAATTCTCAGAATGGTGAATCTAAAGTGGGACAGATGCTGAGAAAGGGGATGCTAGTGGGGTTTTACAGCATGAGCTTAAAAGACTTTTGGCTGATAAAGCATAACAAAATGAGGGTTGAGAGGGGATGTGATCATCTTTGAATATATCAGGAAAGGTGTCAGTGCCACATAGGAGCAAAGTACCCCCTGGCTATTCAAGTATGTGAACTGTACTGGCACAAGAACAAATGGGTATTAATAAGAAATAAACCCATTTACACTGGGGAAGAGAAAAACGGTTTTAATGGTCAGAAAAGTGTTATCTCTGTCAGGAGATGAAAGGCCAAAATTCTAGGCTGAGTTAAAAGGGAGCTTCATTGCTTTATGAAAAGCAATGATTGAAGAGGGATTTGTCTGCAATAGCAGATGCCAATTTCGGTGACCACAAAGGGGTTTGATCCTAAATTCTCCTTTCCTTTTACTTAAACATATGTTTATAGCTTGAAGGAATGAAGAAAGGCTGTAATATACAGTTTGCCCTCCCATTTTGGGTAGTCATCTGCTCTCACAACATGGGGGTGCTTTTGGATGGGTCACCCCTCCTTTGGCTCCCTCCTTGTTCCTCAAACACATTGGGCTCATCCTACATCTCCTGCCTTGGTTGTGGTTCACTGCTGTCTTCCTTTCTCCTTTTGCATCCTGAATGCCAGGAGTGTTTTATACACTATGAGGCAGGAGTTTCTCTGTAGGTTTGCCTGTCTCTTGTCATGGAAACTCCCTCCATCAGCTTTTGGATGACCAATCCACAGCCATGGAGAGAAGGACAAACCAGCTTAAGATGTGTGTTACAGGTTATAGCAAAACTACTTCATTAATGACACAGGTCTTATCCCTTTTCCCTTCTCAGAATATTGGACATGCAGATATGGCAAAAATAATGTTACATTTCTGGGAAAGGATTTTTACAAACACTTAGGCCCTGTGATTTGATCCAGCAAAACAGAATCCAGCTCTTTAATGTCTTCTCCAGTAAAGATTTAGAACCTCAGAACAAAACACCAACCAACTAGCAGAAGACAAAGTTCAAGGCAAATAGCAATAGATGATCCCTCACACTAAGTGACATAAGCTGTGTAACTCCCTGCTGCAGGATGTTATGGACAGTAAAAAATCAGTGGAGACAAATTCATGTAAGAGAAATAGACTGAGGGCTATGGAGATGCTACTTCTGTTTCTGGAAGTTCCTGAGGTGCAAAATGTTGGAGACTGAGAAGGTATTATGGGTGGATATGACTATATGCCATAAATAATTATAGCATAATTATTTATTATTAGCTCGGTATTATTAATTGTTAGACAGGATTAGCAACTATGAGGCATCTGGTTTGGCCACTTACAGAGAATAAATGTGGGTTTAGTTGGGTGGAGACTTTGGTGTGGCCCAGTACAGCTTGTCTTATATTTTGGGATTTCTTCCAGCCCGCTGCTCATGGATGAAGGTAGCCCTCCACCACCTGCAAAGCCTGGTTCACTGCCCACTCTTTGAAACAATGCTTGTGAAAGTTTTAGCTAAGTGACTTAGAAATAGACTGATTGAAAATATACAATAGCTGCAAAAAGCTGTCATATCTTCCCCAGATGGTCTGTGTTCTGGTTTTGAGCAAGGCATGGGTTTTTGTTTCCAGAGGCAGCTTGGTGCTAAGCTAGCAGTGACTCAGCCTGAGATGGTGGAAGGATGGAATTACCATGGCAGGACAAGGCATGGTTCCTTCCCCTCTAGGATCACTATTTTCAATGCCCTTGCTTGCAGAGAAGTCACATGTTCTGCATGTTAAGTATCAACATGGCACCAAGTTTCATGCGCAGTTTTGATAAATGAAATCTGTGTTCTAAGCAAGGGCATCCAGACAAAGTCCCTTTGTGAGAGCAAGACTTAGACCTAGTGTATGTCTTTGGGAGAAATGCAGAATTCGTTTTGGGGAGGGAAACTGATATGAACAGCAGGCCATTTTCCTCTACAAAGGCTCCCTTTCAAGGCTGCTGCATGCAGCAGAACAAAGGCTGACCCCATAATCTCTACTCAACAATAGCTTGGGATATTTGATTTGATTGTACATGCATACATCATGCCTGGCTGTAAATAAACAGGGCCGTGGTTTGATCCACTGTGAGGATAAAGTCAGCCTGTTCCCCTTACATTCTGGTTTCAAGGAAATACTTATTTTGTGTCTCTGCCTTCTCTTGGCTGAGGGATGTCCATCTTGCCATGAAGGCCAAAGGGTCTCGGTTTAAAGCACAGTAACAAAGACACAAAAGGTTTTGCCACCATTTTATTGGTTCATCACTTCTTTCTCTAATCCCTGTAACTTCTGGTTTTTTAAGGACCTTTTCTTGTCTGAATTAATGGCCAAGAAACAAGTAGGCCAAGAAGAACTTGAGTCTTACAGGTAACTTTAGGCCCATGCTCTGGTAAATTATGTAATATTTAGACTAACTCTCCGCTTCTGTTCCTTGTATGTAAAAAGGAGGAAGATACAACTTCCAAAGCCTATCCTTGGATGCCTGAGGTACTCCTACAATAGAAGAATGTCTCCTGCTCAAGCACATAAAGCAGTGGTAGTATGCAGATGAGTTATAGTTTTTATAAATTGTCCAAAAGGTTTTGTGGGAATGAAACATATTTGCTCAGCACATTCTCTGGTTATACTCTTAATGCAAGGAAAATTTGGGTTGTTGCTCTAGAAACATAGCAAACAACTGGCCTAAGACACAGTATGTTTGCAATGTAAACATTTGGGCCCTCATTTATAAACTGTCTCTAACTGGAGAACAAAGCAACCAGAGTGAGAGTCTTGCCTAACCATCAGTTGTTTTACTGGATGAAACAACTTTTACTCAGTTCATTGATTAGCATTAGGCTAAAGTTTTTGCAGCAACAGTTGTGCAAACTGCAGGCCTGTCATGAATGGTCTCCTGTGTCATAACATCACATGGCATAACAACACACAAACGTTTTCTAATAACGTCAAAGTCTTTGCGTATATTTTAATATTTAGGCCAAGAACACAGAGATCTCTTTCAGCAGAAGAGCTGATGAAATGTATGACTCAGTACATGGAATTTCCTCTAAATACATAAGCACTTCATTAACATCAGCAATTACCCTGAGAATTTGTGACATTCCTATAAATTGACTTTTTTCTTAGCATTTATTATTTGCCTTCCTCAAATATTGCAAGACACACAGTGATGAAAGGGCAGATTTTCTGGACATCTTAACGTCAGAAAAGTAGAGGAAAACTAAATGAGGAAACTTCAGGTTGCCCTTGGAAAATTGGTAGGAAAGAAAAACAGGATTAAACGAGTGGTCAAAGGGGTAAATATGAAGCCACTTTCATGGATTAATGACTGGTTAAAGCATAAGTAGTAAAAAAAAATTCACAGCTGAGGAGGAATGGACTAACAGCTGGTTCAGCCTGGAGAAAAGGAGACTGAGGGGAGACGTCAAGAAGAATTTGGACAATGCTGTCAGGCATAGGGTGTGATTCTGTGTGGGGTCAGGAGTTGACCTTGATGATCTTTATGGGTCCTTTCCAGCTCAGGATATTTTATGTTTTTAGCAGACTGCTGTAGTGATTTATCTTGGGTTGCTTTTCTTGCATATTCATAAGTGATCTGGAAGAGGAGTGAATAAAGAAGTGACAGCTGTTCCAGATGATACAGAGTTGACTGAGAATAATAAAAATTAAAACTGACAGTAAAGATTAACAGAAGGATCTCACAAAGGTTATTGGATGAATGGGAGAATAGCAGATGCAATTCATGTACTTGAGGAAAACAAAGCAATCCTAACCATGCACAGCAGTAAGGTCTAAAATTAGCTATTGCCACTCAGGAAGAAGAACTTCAACTCATCATGGATAACCCCATGAAAATGTCAATTCAATGCTCAGCAATTAGAAAATGCCAAACCAGATGTTAGGTATTGTTCAAACAGGAAAAGTGCACAAAAAAAGAGAAACATAACAAGCTACTCTAGAAACGTTTTGCACTTACAGCTTGGAGGCTGCACACCCAGAGCGGTTCTTAACTTCCTTGCTGATAAAAACAACCAAGATAAAATACAAAAAAATTCGGAGAAAGCGACAGGAATGGTGACAGGAAGAGGACCTCTTCTCATGAGAAGACTTTTTACTGAGTAGGAAGAGGGGTGATTGAAAGGGTCTGTGGTTGAAGCTGCAATGTTGTAAGTGCAATAGAGAAGGTGCAATAGTAAACAAAATTATCCACCTTTTCCTTTGTCAAACGAGAGCTTGGGGTCCTAAAATTAACTACTTTTTCTTCAGTAACAGTTTTTAAACAAAACCCCAGTTCTTTACACAGTCAGGCTTTAAACTGTGGAGTTCACTGTAGATGCTCGAAATGAAAGGTCTTCAAAAAGTGGTTAGAGAAATTGAAGGGAGAAAAGCCATTCAGGCTATTAATCACAAAGGTCTAGTGTGGATCAGCAGGTCCAAAAGATACACATGGATTGGAAGAGTTCTGGGATTGAATGCCATGTCCTTATTGCCCAAGTGGTCATTGCTATCAAAGATAGGCTATGGTCCCATACTTGGGACATGGGGCATGTGTGGTCCCACAGGAAGTGTTCTTGCCTTCTCCCCCAGAGCTGCAAACAGCTCAGAAAATTTGGTGCCAAACTTCTATTAAAAACTGACCTTCAGATTGGTGCTAACTTTGAAACTCTGATTTTTCCAAGGTTACAGAGGAAGATGGCAACAGAGTCTGCAAGAGCTCTCAAATCTCCTATGTTCCCATGGGATCATATACCACGGGACAAGGCAACCTGCCTCTCCATGTGCAGTTCTGCTTCTGTTCTTTGCAATTAAGGCACCATTTAATCATTCGCTAACATTTTCAAAACATTTATCCCCTGCCACTGACAGGTTTTGAGCTGACGGTGGTACAGAGAAGCTGCTTTTTTGGAAACATCTGAAGGCAGTCACAAAGCTGATGTGACAGAGAGTTTGCATAGTTTGCTCTTGATGCACAAAGGTTTGTTTCCTATGACTCAGCCACTGATATAACTTGGTTACTCATCAGAAAACTGCTTGAAGAAAAGACTAATTTTGAGCTAAATTTGATTAATATATGAGCAGTGGAACTGGGGCAGAGACTCAGACCTGGGGTTAGCAATAGGATGGGGTAAGGAGGACTGACAGCTTTCCACACTTCACTGGTGGAAGCTTCTGCTTTCATAATAAACCCTTCCTCCTTCCAGCCACACAAGAGCTGCACTGAGCCTCAGGGGTTTAGGTTAACCTCAGGAAGCAGTGTATTTAGTCCTGTAGCCTGCTCAAGGGACCTGCCTGCTTGTGTTCTCAGATGTGCCTGGGCTGACGTGAACCCTCCTGCAGCAGGTGAGCTGCATGGGGAATATGCCACGTCTCCACCCTGTGCCTCTGGGGCAAGGCAGCTGAGCCAGCATGAGAAAGGCTGTTATTTAGCATTGCCATGGGCCAGCAGAAAACGCTTCTTTCAGTTGAGGAGGAAACCAGAAAGGGAGTGGTGATTCTCGGTGAACCTGAGTCATAAGACTTGAGAGGGTTATATTAGGGTAGGGCAGGATATACCCCTTACTTGATGGACACCTTCAAATCCCTGTCTAGTTCTTGTTTCCTTGCTATTACCAGCCTGTGCTGCCTCGTGCTTGTTTCATTTGCACTATATTGCCTTGCCCTTGGCCTGACTGTTTTGATAAAGAGTGAAAATCATGTTCCTGCCCTTGCTGTTGTGCAGTGAATTGCTTCAGGCTGGACAAATCTGTTCCATCACCCAAGGCCAGGCTTGAAATGAAGGATGGGTCATTGCAGGGGGCTTTTGTCAGCAGCTGCAAAGCCAGAGCAGCACTGGCACTTGTGTGCCCTGAGAAATTCGTCTGTGTCTGGTCCTCCCTACCTCTTCTTTGAAAAATTTTAATTGCTCCCTGTCCCCTGCATGTCTGGCAGAGAGAGACCAGAGGGGAGCTGGAGCTGGCAAACACAGGAGGGAGAAGCATGGCTGCAGAGGTTGGCCCTTGCCTGGCAGGACAGCAGAAGCTGGCCTGAGAGGGAAAGCTGCAAGGGCATTTCCAGTGTCGTCTTTATACATTTGGGTCTCACACAGGTTTCAGAGGAATCACTGAGGGATTGCAGGTGGCTTCACAGCACTGGAGCCTGCTTTCCCCTGCAGGGCTTCTTGTGGCTGGAGCAAGCAAGTAAAGACGGCCCGTTTCAGGCTGCCACATCTGGAGGAAGAGTAGTCCATGTTGTGTCTCCCAGCTGCACAGCACAGATCCTGCAAAGCACAGCACTGCTGGCTGTACTTGGCTGCAGACCTGTAACTCTCTCCCAGAGCAGAGAAAGACCTGAATTCCAAAGGCCATCCTGTAGGAAGTCAGACCAGATCCTGTAGGTGCTGCTGAAAATTGTTGAGAATCCTTGAATATTCATGTAGCCAAGAATTGCCTGTTGGTGTGACGCTCTGAGGATGTAATCCATATGAGACATGCAGGGAGAGAGATCTTTTGTTATACTGACATCAGTTTTCTTTTATTTATTAAGAAATCTGTGCAGGGCTTAGGAAAACTGGTCTTTGAAGCTGTCATCAGCTTTTAAAAGACAAGCACAAAAGCTTCAGCTTACCATTATCTGATGAACTTGTAAAATAAAAGCTGGGAAGGCGTGTGGGTGCTGAGCTCTGTTTTCCAACTCCGCGAATGAAGCTGTGAATGAATGGGGAACGGATAGCTCATGTCTCATACCTGCATCACCACCTCTGCCAGGAAAGGGCCTGTTTCTCCACTGAGCTCACCTTACTAGAGGTAATTAAGCTGGTGCAGGACAACGCCAAGTCAGAACAGCAGATTTGTTCCATCTCACATGCTGGACATGGGATTTACTCATTTGACTTCTCCTTTCCTTTCTCTCCCTGTAGAGGCAGTGTGTTCATGGGCGCTGTTGTAGTGTGGAAGCTTCTCTGCGTTGGGATCCCACGTGTCTGGTGCAGCTGCTTTGCTTGGTCTGTGAGTTCCTCATCAAACACATAGAGACGATCCCAGATGGGAGGATGGAGGCAGGGTCCCTACAAGCACCTTGCACTCATTTTCCCTCCAGAAAGGGAAAATCCAGAAGCTACAGATGAGTTAACATCAGCCATGAAGTGGTTTCTTATAAAAACAGCATGTTGTTTGCCCTGAAAACGAAGAGCCTTTTCTCATTTCCAAAAGCAGCATGATAAATATTTTCATTTCAGTGTGTTTTTTGTAGGGAATCATTTCCATTTAGTTTCTTACCACAGTGACTTGGGGGCTAAGAATAACTAGAGTCTAGCAGTTCCTGGCTGGTGAGACATGTATTTTGAGAACTAGGTTCAAACTTGCATTACTCATAAGATTTAGAATCTGCTGCTGCACTGTGCTCAGCAACATGCAGCTACTCCAGTCTCTTTGCACTGAAGGAGCTTGATAACAAGCAGGACAGCGATAGCTGCCTCCAGCCCTCTGGCTGGGAATAGCTGGTATTTCCCAGATAGCCACTGCTGGACATACCCATGCAGAGCTTATTAGAGCAGCACTGGCTTCTGTGCAGAAGGGTTGTGAAGATGCTGTGACAGGTCTCTGGATTGGTGTCTCACCTCTGTTTTACAAGGATGGACTTCAGTTAGGTACCCTTGATTGGTCTTGGAGGGTTTTGTTTTTGATCTTCTGATAGTAGAGGAGGGAGAAGGGAGATAAGGCAAATGCTTTTCAATTAGAGATGCTCAGCAGGGCTGTGTGCTCTGGGTGCTCTGAGTGCCCAGCACCAGCTTTCAACCAGGCAATGCTGTGTGTGCCCTGGAGCTCTACAGCTTGGGCATTTGCAGTCCCTTGGGACTGAAGGGAGCAAATGAGGACAGCATGGAAAGGTCTGGGTCGTCTGTAATGTGGGAGGTGAGCAGAAATGCCAGAGGAGTCAGGCACTTGGAATGGGAGGGGGCAGATAAAGCCTGCAGGACTGCCTGGGAGGGGCAGGAGGGAGTGTAGGAGGCTTCACTGCCATGTCAGGGACAGGGGAACTGTAGAGTGTTCCAATTTTCAGCTTGGAGGTGGGATTGAGAACCTCAATCCTTCTTGCCTTCTTCTGGCCAAAAAAAAGGTTTTTAAAATATTTTTTTGGTTGAAATGCAGGTTTTATGTGAACAGGGCATAGAAAGGAGAAGTAATTAGTGTCAGATGAGAAAAGGAAGCAGAAGCAAAGATATGTGCTGAAGTGTCTGAAATGTGGTGTGAAATGAGTGGCCAGTTGTGGTTTGGAGTTGCAGCTGGCTGAAAGCAGTGTCCTTGCACTGAGGTGAATGAAGTTTATTAGATTTCTCTGCTGTGGATGAGATTACACCCCCGAGAAGTCAAAAAGGAAGCTGTGAATCTTGGCCACTTTTAGAATCACAAATCAGCATAGCAGAGAGGAAATTTGGGATCTGATTAAAAGCAGAGAATCACCGAGTCTCTGTGTGAGCAAGGACTCACGCAAAGGAAGGTTCAGCTACACAATGCAGCTGGACCACTGCCAGCCAGCTGTGGTGCTTTCTGAGAGGGTGCAGGAAGAGGCTGATACTGATCAAAAGCAGACAAGTCTAAGAAGGTTTTCAAAGTTTTCACCTTGCATGAAGGAAGCGCTGTCACACTCCCTTCCTGTAGTAGGTATTGGTGTGGTGCAGCCACTGGGGAAATGATGGGGGCAACCAGGAGGGCCAACATCTGGCCATACTTCTGGGTAGATGTGTGACTCTGGTTTCAGAACCCATTAAGTGTCCAAAGGCCTTTGGAGATGTTTATCTTTGTCCCTGTGTCCTTCCATTAAACAGATACATCCGATTTGTCTGTGTTAAGTGCTTTGAGATCTGCTGAGCTGATAAGCTCAGGGTTATGATCCTTGCCAATGTCTCTGTGGGACGTGCAAGGGGCCTGTTCACAGACTGTGTGGTCACTCTGCTCCAGCCAGCACTGGCCCTGGCAGGATCTGGACATCCATACCTTCCAAACCGGGCACTGATGTAAAGATCAGAGGGGGTGATGAACTCTGTTTGGAAAAATGACTGACTGTTTGAAGGAAGATACAAAAGGGCTGCTGGCAGTTACAAAATAAACAGCTATGAGTTGTGGTATCAGGAGGCCTGAGAGGATGCCTGCACAAGTAATTCATCTTTTTTTGGTTTGCTCACATTTAGTAAATACTAGCTAGGGAAAGTTTAAAGAAATGCCTTCAGCCTCTGCTCTGTGCAGGTCAGATATGGAGTTGATGGAATCAGCTGAGTTTCCACTAAATTTCTCTCTGAGGATCAGCCTAAAAGTGGCAGTAACTCCAGCCATGCTGCCACAGGGCAGATGGTAATTTCTTGCCACAAATGGAAAAGTGAGGTTGAAAAGATGTGGGCCATTGTTTCTAGTCAAGACTCAAGCACATGTGCTTGTTGGGCCTGTAACTGGATGTGAACTCCCTTTTTGAATTCATGCTGATTTAGAAGAAAAAAGCCCCCTTTCTAGCTATCCTTGATGAACACAATAAAACCACTGATTTAGTTCTTCCATGGTACATTCATATGTCTTTTTTAGGTCTGGATCCAAATGGGGCTGAGTTGGAGGTAAGATCCCTCAGTTTGTGTAGGCTGGCATGGCACACTCAGGGCTCTTGTTGAACACAGTAAACTCGATTCCAGGTTCAGAAACCTGCAGGCAGAAAAGTGCAGGTGCTCATTCCCCACTCTCATCCCCATCTGCTCTGCAGTGACCACAGACTGAGTGCTTTCTTTCTACTTCCCATTTTTGGAACTCTGGTTTCATTTCTCAGCAGGGCTGACCTTGCTGAGGGCTATGGCTGCTCTAACAAGCTCCAGCTGCCGTTTAGGAAGGGCACCTGGAGCCAGAGCTGCAGAAGGAGGCTGTGCTTGTGCAGTTGGTGAGAAGGGGTTTGAACCCTGGCTCTCATTTTTGGGTGAAAGCTCTTCCTCCTGGAGGATGAGGCTGAAAGACAGAGCATCTTAGGCCTGAACAGGAATGGCTGAACACCTGCCTGTGGTGCTGTGGCCTGGGTAGAAATGTGCATTGGCTTTCTCATCAAAATTGTGTTGCATGGGGTAATATAAGCACAGAGGAGGTCCATGAAAATGATCAGAGGGCTGGAGTACCTCTCCTAAGAAGACAGGCTGAGGGAGTTGGGGGTGTTCAGCCTGGAGAGGAGAAGGTTTTGGGGAGAGCTTAGAGCACATGCCACTATCTAAAGGGCCTACAAGAGAGCTGGAGAGGGACTTTTTATGAGGGCATATAGTGATGGAACAAGGCTTAATAGCTTTAAATTGAATGAGGAGAGTTTAAAATTAGATATTAAGAAATTATTGACTGTGAGAGTAGCGAGGCAGCGGAACAGATTGCCCAGAGAAGCTGTGGATGCCCCATCCCTGGAAGTGTTCAAGGCCAGGCAGGATGGGACTTTGAGCAACCTGGTCTAGTGGAAGGTGTCCCTGTCCATGGCAGGGACATTGGAATGAGATGATCTTTAATGTCCCTTCCAACCCAACCCAACCCGTGATTCTATGAAAAAGTTTTTAGCAGCAGGAAAATAACTGTCAATTTTTTGAGTTTCAAATTTCAATACACGTGGAAAGGGAGAGGCTCAGACATTCAACTGGGTAAGAAGAAAACCTGGGCCTTTGGGGTCCTTGTTCCTGTTTTGTGCTCTGAGTCATCACTGTCACCCTGGGGTAAAACGTGACAAAACAGCCACAGTCATATTTAATTTCTCAATTTTCTGAGAACAGACCAAGTGAGGTTCCTGACCCAACAGCCAAAAAAAGCCCTTTTTTTCTCTGCCTCTGGCCTGCTGGGAAAGCTCTTTGCAGGGCAGGCTGGGTTTTGGTTTGACTTTCTTACCTAATACCTGCAATGTTGTGGCTGCACGGGCATGAGGAGAACCCAGAGGAATGAGAGAGCCCCAACCCCACTCACCACTGAGCTACCTGCACCGAGAAAAAGGAGGATGGCCCTTGCAGTAGTGCTCAGGATGAACACTGGACAAGAGAGGTCGTGAAATCACTGTCTAAATTCCCCCAACTTGCTGTTTGAGCACATGGAGGCTCTGTGAGGAACCTGGGGTACAAATTGTGACCTCCAATGCATGTCCCTTTGAGGGACTTTCCTTGGTAAAGCTGTCAAATGAGGACGTGCCCAAATGAAGTGTGCCTCAACTTGTCCATCCCTTCTTGGAGTCAACAAGTGGGTGCCTGCATCGTTTTCCACACTGCCTTTGTCCCTGTTGGTGTAGTGCAGCTGTGGGGATCACACTGGAGTACATCTCCCTCTCATTTGCAAAGGAGTTATTTATTGCCAGAGACTGCAAGATGGTGAAGTGGCTCGTGGCAGCCATGTAAAATGCCTTAACAGCTCATTGATTGCCACAGATGAGAAGACAGCAATTACAGTATTTACACCACAGTTGTTTTGTTTTACAGCCTAATTCACATCCATTCCCCTGTAACAAACTCCGAAGGAAAAGCAGCCATTCATTGGTGTTACTCATCTGTGTAATTAAACAGTAAGTGCCTGATCCGTCAAACAGATAGAGGCTCATTCAGGTTTTGCTTATTACGTGTTTGCTCGGTGGAAGGGTGGAGTACCTCAGGATTGGCACAGCCCCGTTAAAAACAGCTGTTAGAGACGTGAATGGAGGTTTAGATGATTACCCAGGCTGCTCCTGCAGTGGTCATAGTGCTGATTTCAGACCACAAACACTTGCTTAGGTTTTGGGACTGTATTAGCATCCCAAAGTTTCCCAGCTTGAGTGGGCTGAGCATTCAAACTGCTTCAGATAAAAGCAGAACCAAGTATGTCCCCCATCTCCAAGCCCTTTCCCAGGGTACTAGAGAGGATGTGAGGATGACCTCTTCCCTACTTAAAATCTGAACATGACAGTTTCCAAATGGGATTATCTTGTGACAGTTCTTTACCATCGCTATCTTTTCCACCGGGATTGCAAATGGAGAGTGATTGACACTGATCACACCAGATGGCACTGCTATTTGATTTTCTGCTTTATAATTGGCTTGCATTTCCTAGTTGCCATGTGCTCTTTGCATTTTACAGGGAAATGAGGCACTGGAGCTATGTGAGCACAGCTCTGTCCCAGATCACCCTGTCTGTGGAACAACCCCGTGGGAAGCTGCATCATCCTGCTCTGACCACCTCTTTGTGGCTTCATTTGAATTCCAAGGAGATGCAGCTATGAGGTTCTAACCACTGCTAGCCTGGCTTACAGGGCTCATTTATTAGTGTTGGACAAGCTTTACCTGCCTATGTTGCTTTCCTTTACCTGGTCTGCATCCCCCACTGAGAGTGAAATTTGTTTTTAGCAAGGTTTGAAGCTCTTATTCTGCCTGTTCTCAGGTGGTTTGGTTGCCAGTGAATTCACCACAACCATGAAAGACCTTCTAAACTCCTTCTAATGACCAGAGCAGTGCTCCATCACACTACTTTGTCTGACCACTGCTGTCTGTGTCTACCTTTTCTGCGCTTTATCCTGTTCCTGGGTTTCACCAGACCGAGTTCCCTGAAGGGACACAAAAAAGGTTGAAGAATGTTTGCACTGGCAGAAGACCAAGCTTTTAGGGGAGGATGCTTCATGCAGGACTTTCAAGGGAGGCTGTATAAGCAAGGTTTATCAGATGCAAAGGATGGGCTTTTTGTGGACAACCAGAGCAGGATCTGTGAGTACAGCATTTGAAATTTTACATTTATCCAGAAATGCTAAATGAATATACACTGAATGAGTGGGCCTTTGGAAAAGAAGGTTTCCCTCCTAGAATATGAAGACAGGCATATTAGGACAGGTTTTTCCGAAGAGTCCTCACTTCTCTGAGGCTCAGGCTTCAGACTATGTCATGATTAGGCACTGACAGCCCTTGACACGGGTGAAGGAGAAGGAGATGTGCTGGGTTCTGCTCTGGGGCTTTTGTGAGTGAGTTTAATGACCGGCCTTTGCTACAGGTCAGCCTGGTGACAATGTGACACTTTCATATTGCATAGTTCTGGTTTCACGGGTTGAGATTTTTAAGAGTTCTTTTCATGGGGTTTTTTTTGTTTGCTTTGGTTTTGTTTTGTTTCTTTGGTTTTTTTTTTCAAGAATAGCGTGTCTAGTTCTATGGTTTTTTTATGAGACACAGGAGTTTAGAGAAGTGATGCCTGCTGTTCCTCTGCAGGCAGCACTGGGGACAACGGGTAAGTGACTCAAAATGGATAAGACTCAGATCACTCTGCACTGCTGTAAACTCAGAAAGAGGAAGTAAAACCATTAGAGATGGATCAGACCTCCCAATATTACCCACACACATCCTCCAAACTGCTGGCACCTCAGCATGTGCTGCTTGCCTTGGATACTGCTGGTGAGTCAGACAGACAAATGCAATGTTCTCCCACATTTAGGTGCATGTACCCTTAGTGCAACAAGTATTTGTTCCTCAGAATTTTACATATGTGGATCTCTTTACGTTTCTGTCCTTTCTACCAGGACTTGTTTGACAGCAACAAGGCATGTGTTCAGCTTTTAGTTTAGATTCCTAATGAAATGTTGGCTTGGGTGCCCAGCTTGAGAAAACTAAGCTTTTGGTTGCTTGGGCAGCTACTTTTTTATTCAGAAATGTGGATTATTTGGGCAAATAAACTCTATTTTGCTGAAAGGAGACAAGAAAAATTCTGGTCACTCTGTTCTGGCTAATGAACCCCACTTTGTAGACTTCCCTGTCTCTTTGCTTCTTGGGCACCCCAAATCTCCCAGAGCTGCTTTAGGTGAGAGTGGCAGCTCGCCGTGAGTGCTTGAGCAATTAATTCAGATTCTTCTCTCTGCCCACAGTAATAACATTTCCCCATCTCTCTGCCATGACTCACCTTTGAACAGAAATAGTCCCTAACTGTATTGATATCACAGAAGTTTCAGGTCTTTAATCTCCATTTTTGTTGCTTTCTAGAAACTTCGATTTCATCCACCCAACAGTGTCTGCAGCTTCAATTAGGGTTTAGGAAGCTCTAGGGGGAAGAAAAGAGCAGTGCTGGGAAAAGGCCAGTGACCTTGAGGTTTTCCCTAGGGAAAGAAGAAACCCACTGAGAGGCAGGACGAGACCTCACAGTCATTACACTACAACATAGCCTAGGGATCCTATTCTTGCAGATTTTCCCTTGATAACCCATGCCACTCCATGGTCAGCTTGTGAATCTGAGAGCTTAATTTAGACTGAAATTACCTCTTCCCCTGCAGTCTCTTCGTCCCTCTTCAAGCAGCAGCAGAGTCAGGAAGTAACTTGTGAACTGGCTACTCTGGACAGGTTTTCATGGACCCGGGAAAACCCTTATTCATGACCCAGAATTTAATTCACTGCTTAGGTCTGTGTCCTGTCCCTAAATGAGGCAAGAAAGGAAATTTTGGGTTTTGCATGGGCAAAACAAGGTGTCCTCCCCCTTAGCCCTCTTGTTGGAAAGAGATGAATTTCTGCCAGGTTTCTGAAATCCAGACCAACTTCCCAGAAATTCAGCCTAAAATGTGTACACAGTGGATAAAACTTCAGCCAAAACAAAAGATATTTGAAAAGATATAGGGTAGAAAACCAAGCTAAAACAAACCTTTTTCAAACCAGACCTACCAAACTGATCAGTCCTTGGCGAAATGTTGTCTGTTCTCTCTGGTGTTCCTGTGGGTAGGCAGCACTCCATTTATGTGATTAGATAGTCTATATCTGCAAATCCTGCTAAGCACACAGTGAACCAGAGGAGGAGGTTTATCTCAGCTCTCAGGCAATCTTGTTCTTTGTGTTCTTATCCCTTTTGATTTAAGACGTGACAACAGGAAAATAAGCCACCAGAGTTGTGAAATTCAGTGTATTATCACTCTGCCGTGATTCTTGAGTAGAGGAAACATGAAAAGATGTGCACGTTCCTAAGAAAGCATCTCCTCAAAAACTAAAGCTAAGGAAGTAGAAATTAGAATCTCCACAAAACACATAATCTCTCTGATATAATCTCTGTATTTCTATTGATGACAAAGTTTTTTGAGGTTGACTCAGCCTCCCACTGAAATCTCCGAAAATATTTATCTTCCTCTGAGGGATATTTGATCGAAGCCTCGCACAGAAAATCGAGAAAAATTGTCCAGGAGTCAGGATATACCTGCAGTATTTTGTGTGTCCCGCCCTCTGAGAGGTGTCTGAGTGTGCACATACTCTGTTTCTTTGCTCCGGGGTCTTGTGCCACTTGTCCACACCTGCCCTCTCTTGCAGATTTTGTCATACACACTGGCATATTTTTTTTGTGGGAGCAGAGTGTGTTGGCAGAGGGAGGGAAGGGCTGGCACATGCCCACATCCAGCTCTGATAGCAAACTGGGAAGTGTGTGCCATCTGGGAGCTCCCAGATAACTCAGATTGGGTTTATCACAAAAGTACATATGCAAGCCAGTTTACTGCTCCTGCCCTGCAATTAAACCAACGTAGCCATGTTGACTGTACGCCTTACTAACACAGCCAGGAAGAGAACGTTTCTACAGCTCAGACAGCAGTGACAGGTATTTCAGGGTGATATCTCCTGTAACTGTCCAAGAGTTTATAAGAACAACCAAGTTATCTTCCTGGAGGAATGTCAGACAGGAGTGATTTTGCTCAGACTATTCCCAAAGTGCATTTTGGAGGCACATCTGAGCAAAAGGGCTTTTTGGTGACCACATCCTGCCCTGTGACCTGCTCATGCCTCAGCCAAGACCCCAGCCTGGCTGTGTCAGCCTCCAGGATCCCCCATCCCACCCTCATCCAAGGGTGACGGAGACTGTCAGAGGAACTGGCCAGGGGGATGCCCTGCAAGAAGCAGCAGAGCAGTGCCCTGCTTTTGTGTCTCCACCAGCTGTGCCCTGATGAGTGGGTCACCCTCCTGGCTTCTGCAGCAGAGAAATGTTTCAGGGCGGGGAGCTGGAGTGGACCAGCACAATTAGTGGATTGTGCTGACACAGAGATGTGAGGAGAAGGTTCCCTTTCCTCCTTGGCTGCACATTGAGAGTGCTGGGCTGCTGTAAATACCCAAATTCCTCTTTGGCAGCTCTCAGGCAGCTGTACCCACAGCCTAGGAAAGCAGGTGCTCTGCCTGGCTGGGCACACATCCCAGGGCTCTGCAGCTGAGCCTGATCTGGCAGAGCTGAGGGAGGTGCTGGGTTCAATCCTGGCAGGCCCAGGCACTGAGGCTGAGTGCTGGTGCCTTGGAGTGCCAAAGAGGAAAGTCTGGGTGTTTCTGTGGTCACGTAAAAGCTGAAAGGAGGCTTTTTTGAGCTGTGTCCTTGGCTTTGCATGAAGAGTTGGGTTAAATTCTTTGTTGCATCAATTCCTCATTCTTGGTCACGGTGCAGGTCCCTGCCTTTGCTTCACATTGGTGTTTTCATGCTTCTTAGAAGTGCATTTTTTCTTCATTATTTATCTGACTGATTTCCTGGGCATTATTTTGTTCCTTGTTTAGGACCTCCCACTTTGTCCTCTCCTGTTCCAGTTTGATGACAGCATGAATTCTTTCAGTGTGAATGTTTCTGTGAATATAAATTCTCACCAGCTTTTGCAACGCCTCATGTGTGCCAACATCCACGGAAAGTGTAGAGCTGGGGTAGCAAACGCTGCCACACAGTCTTCATTTGAACAAAATCATGAAGAAGATTGTGGGAGATGTCTATATCTGGCTCTAGTTTATCTGAACATCTGCTAGGAGAATGGGACTCTTCAAAAGCAGACATCATTATTAATGAAACTCAGGATTTGTATGTGTTAGCTGAATTTCACAACTCCTTCCAAGTAGTGAGGAAAAATATTTAGGCTTGATAATAAATAATGAATCCAGATGTTTTAAAAGAAGATTAATGTATAGCCACCGGTTGTAGATAAATCTTTTTTTTTTTTAACAAAGCATTTTAAAGAAGGGTACAAATTATTTCAGTAGTTTTGGACTACTGGTCCTAAGATGCTGTCTGAAATTCCAGTTCACATGTGCTCCAGCAAGGCTTTTGCTTAGAGGATGCAAGAAGCAGCATCCAGTGTTTGTTTTTTCTCTGACCTACTGCTGAGTAATTGAATCATCCCAAGCACCAAGCTAATGTTTTTCCTCCCTGGGAGAACATAATGTTACCAGGAAAAGGAGATGACGGAAAAAATCAAAAAGGCAGCTGCAGGTATTCATTCCAAATGCCATGCAGTGTGTATCTGAGACCAGGAAAGAGCATTTTTACAGCTGAAGAAAATATTCAAATAGCCAAATGAGCATAGCTGGGTGGTGCTAAGCCCCTGAAACCTGTGGGGTCTGTGAGGGTGCAGCAGACCTGGCTGATGGCATGTAAATGCAGATAGGCAAACCCAAAAATATAGGACTTCACTTCTGGTATGTTTTTCAACACTCCCAGGGTAGATATCTGAATTACTGACACTCAGAGCTGCCAGAACACCAGTTCAACAGACTGGCTATTGCAAACAAGATGCTGAAAGAGGACAGTCTGGGCTCATTCTGACTCTTAGGGAGTACCCAAACAAGTATCCATCTCTCAGTGATGTGGATGGGCTAACTGCTTTGGGCCAGTCCCTGCTCTTGGTAAGTTTTTAATTCAATGTCCTGTGGGCAGGCAGAGAAATCAGGCAGAAACTCCTTCTCCACTGTTCTGGGCATGGGCTGGCTGCTCACCAGTAGATGCCAAGGTATCAAAAAGATTTTCTTTGCCAGTCTGTGTCTTGGTCTGCCTGGCCTCAGAAGAATATGGGCACTTGCTGAACAGAAATATTTTTTTTCCCTAGTACTGTTGTCTCACAAGAGGAGTATCTTTGGGGAGAAGGATGGAGAGGAGGCTACCAGACCATGGTGGGCTGCATTAGCAAGAGCAGAGGCAGCACAGCTCCCCTTCCACGTGAGATCAAGAGACTCGAGTTGTACAGAAGACCCCACAGTGTAGAGAGACGGCGTTACCAAGCAGGAAGCCTGGAGACTTCAATTTCACAGATAGGGCATGCCTGTGGCTTTTGCAGCCTGTCACATGCACATTCTCCCTTGGAGACTATAGAAGGAAAAGGAGAGAAATACAATTAGTTAAATAAAGCAAGTTTCCTGTATGTCTGGTGTTTGCTGCTTCCATGGACGAGGTGCTGGGGCTCCAGCAAGCATTTTTGATTTTGCGAAAAGAAGTTGTGTTTTGCGCAACATAGGTGTCTTTTGAATGTCTGGTTTCTGAAAAAAAGATTCCATTTTGTTTTATTTGGTTGATGAAATGTGTCTGTGGGGTTTCATTGAAGTGCTGCCTTTAGTTTTCCTTTTCTTTTTTTTAGCTCCACAAAAGCTTCTTTTTCCAGAATAAAAAGAAATTATACCTGTATTCAACTAGAGCACTGAAGTCAGGCAGATCAATCATTGCATTTCACCTGCCTGTCACAATCTGTATCTCTATTATCAGTGGTTCACATCAGTGTCCCTGTTTGAAGCCCCTTCCAGGAAGAGCCACCCTGGTGGGGCCTGGCTGGCAGTGATGCCTTTCCAGGAGGTCCCATGTCACTGAGCTCCTCCACCCCTCTCAGTGTTCAGAGGTGATCCCGGTGTCCATGTGTTTGCTCTGCTGTACCAGCTCAGCTAAAAATATTAGAGTGTGATCTCAGAAGTTGCATTGCTGTGGCCACTGTGATTTCAGCTGAGCTGCAGCATCCCCAGAAAGCAGACTTGTCTGGGTATCCAGTGGTGTCAGAGCACAGAGTGCTCACGGCAGCTGCGGTGGGGGATGCAAATTACTGTCTCCATTACGTGGGTGAGGAGCAGAAGCAGCTCTGGTGAGGCTGGTGCAGTTACATGTGCACAGCTTGGATCCGAATCCAGCCCCTGACATTAAACAGCCCCGAACTCTGAGATTTATTTTAGGATAATGCAATCAGTGCTTTAAATAAAGAGTTTTAATGGGAAAACATCACCAAGGTGCAATTTCCTGCAATTTTGAAGTGCAAATACCGTTCAGGAGAATCTCTACTTTAGCAGGGGTTTGGCTGTGATTTGTTCACTGGGTTGAAAACATAGCTGCCTTCCCAGCAGGGACACAGGAACTTACCACTTCTTCAGACCTCTTGTGTACTGTGATTTGATGATATAGTTAATCCAGCTTTAGGATTCCCAGAACCAGAACAAAAGTACCAAATCCTATGGCCCAAAGTGCTGATGTTCCTGCATAAATTCCCTCTGCTTTTCCAAGTGTTCACTGAAGGCACTGTTCGTGTAGCACTGTGCTGATGAGCTTTGTGGCACATCGGCTGTCGCCTGCCTCCCTTGAGCTGGAAAAACAACCAGCTTGGAGTGTGACCTGTGCTTTATGGCCAGGTGGAGGTATCAGATGCCTCTGGCCACTGCAGCTCCCATTCACGCTACTGAGAGCTGGGGTACAGCCCTGGCGAGCTGCAGCCAGAGCTGCAAAGCTGCCTAAAAACAGGCAGTGCAGCTCCACGCTGTGGGGAAGGAGGGGAAGCAGACGGGTTTCTCCACTCGCTGGCACTCAGTGGCTTCTCCTTCTGCTGGGATGCTGAGGGAGCTTTGCCGACTCCTCCTACCCCCGGGTCTCCCCTCGTCCCGTCTGTGAAGTGGGACTGGGAGGTTCCCCCTTCCCCAGGCTGCTTTGGCAATCTCCCCTGTACTGTGACTCCTGCCAATTTACATTTTTTTCCACGTACAGGCCTGGAAAACAACAGTATGTACTTTGGGAGAGTATTGGACACGGTACCAACAAAGCCCCATGGAGGACTTTGCTTTCAATCTTCAAAGGCGTGTTTCTGCCCACAGGGGATGTCTGTGGCAAAATTCCCTGTGTTTCCATGGGGACCAGCCCTGATCAGGGGTTAATGTTCAACTGCTTTGCCGCTGCTGCCAAAACCACATCTTAGAGGTGACTGTCCCAGCTTTTAAGAGGGGGTGCCCCACTGCTCGTGTGGCACACAGAAATCTCTAGTACTGTGCTGCCAGGGCTGGCTCTCCACTGACTAACACTCACTAAGGTGCTGGTAAGGTCCTGAGCATCGATGGCTCTGGCAGAGCATCAGCTGAGTGTGGGGTAAACCCTTTCCTCAGGGGCCAGCTGCTGGTGGCCAGGCAGTCCATGGTGCTGCAGGTAAGGCTGGTGATGAAACCAGGCTGCCTGTGCCAGGTCTGCCTGCTGAGGGAGAGGGCTGAGTACTGCCTAAAGACATATCTGATGCAATATTCCTGGGAAGTGTGGCAAAGGGACGCTTCTTGTGGGATCAGTCAGGCTTGGCTTCAGCAGGGATAACTCACAAGACCGATCCAAACAAGTTGCTGCTCCGTGTGACCCCTTGAGTGGCAAATGTTGAGGGTGTTTTGGAGCATCCAGAAATGGTTAGCAGCTGGTTTCATCTTGAATGGTTTTGCCCTGGTTTGAACTTCTCCCAGGCTGCCCTTGGAAGATCACCAAGTGAACAGTGCAGCAACACACAGTTTCAGCTTGATATTGTCAAATGGGTCCAATTGCTTTCCTATTATTTTGGCTGACAAAGCCAGTTGTACCCTGTCACTGTCACAGCGTCCAGCAAGCTGTCTGTTCATCTCTACCCCTAAATGTCATCAGCAGTGACATGGATCCCTGAGAGTCTTGTTAGTGTGTTCTGCTGGCGGCATCTCTACTTTTGATCCCAAATGACAGTCTCAGCCATCTGTACTTGGATCCTGGTACTCCTAGCAAGGCAAGGAGTCCACTTTCCTTGCTTAGGAGCTTATGCCAATCTCCAACATTGCCATCCAACACGGGGGATATCATTTTTTCCCTTTTGCCAAGTCAGGTAAGGTTTCTTTGGTAGTAGACACTTGGAAGGAGGTGTGTTCAGTGCACTATTCAGCTTGCTTGGATCTGTTCAAGTGCAGCTGGTCTGCTGCCCTGATAACTGTGCAATGGCTGGAGGCTGCCTCGGACTGCCTTTGGTGTTTGTTGTGCTATTTTTATTATATTTTCTCTTAACATGCTGCACACTCAGGGAGGTGCCTGCTGACTGCTCATGTGCTTGAAAACTGGAGTCTTTTAGCAGCTTGGATGTGAGGAGATTGGGGATGTAGTCTGCTTTGACCCCATGCTTTTATTCTGCTCATGTTTTCATCATATGAATATTTCATCCCAGGTCTGGTGTCACTTGGATTGAAAAGTTACACAATTTTACTGAAGCTACTGCATCCAATACCAATGGCAGACCTATTGCTTCTTCTTCCTGTCTCAGGATTATCACATCCCGGATCTGTGACTCAACTGTGCAGAGTCCACTTGTGGCAGTTGTCTCTCAGGCAGCTCTGCAGCATGTCGTGACACCTCTCCAGGCTTCTCTCACCCATGGGGACACATCCAGTTGTGTCACATGCTGCCAAGGAAGGTACTTTTAGAAGGCCGAAACATCTTGTGTGTAATTTAGAATCTCCTCAGGGGTATTTGGATACTGCCAAGCTTTAATTTTGCTTTGGTTAATTGCAGGTTTGGTTTGTTTTCTGTGTGATGCTGTGAAATGCCTGGGAACTCACCGTGCTTACCATCAGTCCCTGTGCCTGCTTGCCTTCTGCTTTCTTCTGAATTCATATCACTTCAAATCAGTACTACCTTTTTCCCCCCTCTTTCTTGAAGCTTTGACCTAATGATTTCTCTTGCAGTACTTACTGTTGCTGATCTGTATGTCATTTGCTGATAAACCCTGCCCTTCACCATTCAGAAGTAAAACATTTGCAGTGTAATTTTTTTCCACCAGATTTTCCTCCTCTGCTTTGTCCTTTGTCCTCCTCTGCATTTCCTTGTAAATAATTTCTGGTGCTGTTTTTCCATGTGTTTCTGGGCTTTTCCAGGCCTGTTTAGCAAACCAGCTCTGTGTCTGTTTCACTCAGGCTGGCTTTGGAGAGGGTCTTCTTAATTATATCTGTGCACATTTCCAGCTCTCGTGTGGCAAATGGAGCTCCTTGGAGCATTTCTTGACACTACCCTGGCACCTTGGTGTTGTCTCTGCTGCCTATTAAGTACAGGCTCTGTCCCCTCTGCTGTGAGCCCACAGATCCTTAAACAAGTGACTCTCTGAAGCAAGTGACTGTATTTGTCCCGGCTGTGGTTGTGTCCCTGCCTTACCCAGGAGGTCCCAGGAGCACGTTTTCATGGTGCTCCTGTGGGGTGCTGGTTGTGTGTGTGCAGCAGAGGAGCTGCAGAGTGTCCCTCTGCACGTAGGCACACACAGCTGGCAGCTGCTGCCCCTCCTCCTCGACATGACTCCAAGCAGCAGCTTTGGGCACTGGCCCCAGGAGAGAGCAGGGACGGCTGGGGAGGGGCACAGAGCCCTCCAGAGCACCAGGATGCTGTTGGGAGCAGGGTTGCCGTGCTGGAAAGTGACTGTGAACACAGTGGTTGCAGAGCTCCCGAGAGGTACAGCCAGAGCTGTAAGTGAGCAGGACCTGAAAGCCACTGGTCACTCTCGCAGGTGATGAGAGGCTGTGTTATGTTGTGTGCAGAGCAGTGTGATGGGACTTGGGCTCGGCTCTGCCACTGCCCTGCTGAGTGCCCTTAGTCTTGTCACTGTGCTCCCCAGACTGAAATGTCTCTGCCCGTTACATGAGGATTCTCTGGCTTTTTTGTGGTATGTTTTAAGAGTGCAGATTGACAGCTGTACAAAAGATAAATCTTATTCTTTCATCAACATTTCCTCCAGCAGGGCTAACCCTAAGCTAACCACTGATCCAGATGCTCTTGGAATCAACTGGGAGTTTATACATCAGTTCCTTGCTGACATGCTGTCACATCCAAATTGTGATTTATGATTCTAATGCTCTCTCAACACCTTTCTAATTTTTTAATAAAGATACTTTACTGAAGTATTCCACTTCAAGCCCAGCATTATTCATGTGTTTAAGATACAAACAGAGTAATCGGTGAAGCAACAACTTCGTTCAATTTAACAGTTTAACAGACCAGCATGGCTGAGAAAGAGAACCCTGGAGCTATCCCCAGGTGGGGAGTCAGGAAGGCAGAACAGCAGATTAGTAACTGCTCCGCTGATGTCTTCTTAGTATACTGACATTATATTGGCAAGGAAATTGCAGGCTTCCCTCCCTGACAGAGTTATGGTGATAAATTAGGTACACAGAAGAACTAATGATGAAATTAAATGGAGTTATGAATATATATAAGATCTCGTTCCCAAGGTCAGCTCTGGATGACACAGCAAAGACATCATAATAACAGGTAAGTGTCAGTCAGTAGTGGGCAGCATGTTGCTGGAGCCTGAGTGCAAACCTTTGTTCAGGGAATACAAAGAGAAGGAGGAAGATGGGAGCTTTGAAGTTCATGATATCTCCCTCTGCTCTCAGAGGAGCCCTGTTTTTAATAGGGAATTTGGCCTCTTGCCACCGTGGTGCTGAAGCCTTGTACCCCTCACATAATGTGCTTTGTTAGGAAGCCATGCAGGACTCGAGAGCTGACCTCTGGGTACCACAGACATACGTCCTGTGGGGACATCCACTGTTTCAAAGCATGGAACTTGGGCATTTTAGATGCTACTCAGTAATTCAGAAGGCAGGTCAGCCTACTTGGCCCCATCCCAATCTCCCCTGTATAACCTGGGGCAAGTAATTTGGGTCAGTGTTTCAACAGTATCTGGTGATTTTTTATTCTTTTTTTAAGCACGTTCATGTTTGACTGTTCAGCTTTGGGCAACTAAACTGGATTCAAGCCAAAGCTGCTAACCTCAACTCTGCAAGCAGAGCTCTCTAAAGTAGTATACCCTAAGTACAGGACTCAAAATTGCCAGTCACTTCTGAAAAGCCTGGTCTTACATCCTCTGTCTCCCAGTTCTCTGTGGTGCACAAAGAGATAACAGTGCTTCCTTTGCCTCCAGGAATGCTAAGGGCATGGACACAGTAAAAGTAGAAGGGCACTCTCAGACTCAATGGATCAAAAAAAAAAAGTCTTAAGTAGAGTTTTTTTTTTTTTTAGATTTGATTCAATTTCCAAAGTCTCTGTAATTACTACCATACAGAAGTTATACAGCTCTGCAGGCTTTGCCCCACAAGTGTCTCCTATGTTATTCCAGAGGAGCTGCACACCCTGCAGGGAAATGCTTTGTGAAGTGTGGTTCTTGAGAGACGTTCCTGTGCTTTCTAAGTGATATGAGAAGTTTCATCCACCTTTCACCAAATGACCTTGCCCAGAGCTGCAGCTCTGAAGTAAAGTCCTTGCAACTCTGCAAGTTGTGTGCATGCAGCAGATTTTTGTCTGTACTGTTTTTTCCAGTGAGGATGTCCTTTTCTAAGGTGAGGGTACTAAGCTGATCAGTTTCCATTGCACTTTTGTTTGCAGTTTGTAGAATAAATGGAAAGGAGCTGGATTTGCTTTTTAATTGGTGAGAGAGTGGGTCTGGTTTCTACCCCATAGCAAAGAGAGGACACAGATTCTCCCAGAGGAGTGCCTGGGCTGTCCCAGCTCTGCAGGAACTGGGAGCTGCTGCTTCCCAGAAAGGAAACATGTTACAAGCCGATGTCCTCTGTGTCAGGGCAGCGAGGTCCAGCCTTGTGGGAGTCAGGAGTGGGGAGAGCTGGTGGCGGGGTGGGACTGGGCTGTGAACATGCCCTTGCGGAGGAGCTCTGCTTCTCCAGGCTGAGACCGTGCTTCCCAGCACTGTGGGCAGGTGGAGTGGGTCCTGCAGCCACCCACGGGGTCATCGCAGCTCCGCGCGCTGGATCAGACACTGACCCTGTTTTTCTTCTCCTCATCCTCCCGAGATATTTCTGGGAAACGAGCCAAGATATGGGAATTTTTATTCCCCTTAGTTCCCAGCCCTTGGAAAGCGCTTCCCGGCGGGATGCGGCTCTCCCCGGCCCGTCTGTCCCCCGTGTCCCCGCGGTCCCTGTCCCAGGCTCAGGGGCAGCAGTAGCCGGCTTGTGGCAGCAGAGGGAGACGGAAGCCCGGCCACGGGCTGGGGCTCGGCTCCCCGCGCTCCTCCCGCCCCTCCGCTCCCTCCTAAACCGCAAACCACCAGCAGCATGAAGTATGAAGACGGACCTATTTTTTTAGGCATGAAATGCCTTTGTTTCTAGTGCCAAGCATCATGTACGTGGGACTTTTACCAGGTAGGGAAACACAGTGTTAACAGTGTTATGTACAGTTTTGAAATTCCCATCTCAGTGGGAGGCAAATTCTGAGGTAGAGGAGATTTTTCCAGCGTCCTGTTTCCAGTAGGCAGCACTCCCCCGAGAGAGAGAGAGAGAGAGAGAGAAAAAGAAAAAAAAAGGAAAAAAAAGGAAAAAAAAGGAAAAAAAAAAGGAGACAGAGGAAAAAATATAGAGAGAAAAGTAGTAGGAAGAAGCCAGTAGCTGCTGATTAAGGACCACAGCACAAGTGAGAAGGCACAGCAGTGTAGGGCTGGCTTTGGACTCAAGCAGGAACAAGGTGCCTTGATGCTTTCTGCCTACTCCCCTGTCCCCTAGAAAGAGTTATGCAGCCACTCCAAAATTCCAGCCAGCAGGTGCATGCTGCTGCAGGCTCGGGTACTCCTTGTCCTTGGTGCATGCTGCTTGTGTGAGATGAAGCTGGAACCATTGTCAGCCCACATCAAATCCCAGATGAATGTGGGCTCTCTGCAGTAATGGGGGTTATTACTTTAAATGGCTTGATAACACTACAGCTTTGCTATCTCCTACACCATAATACATAAACTCTTTTACGGATCTAGATGGGATTTCTTTGACATTTCCTCAAATTGCATTGTTTTAAGATACCTTTACATTTTTATTGGCAACCCAGTTGTAATAGATGGAATCCATATAGCATTGATACTGCTTTCTAGGAGATGCCTGGTAGCTGTGAAATATAAACCAATAAGGTCTTGGACTATAGCTTAATCTTATCAGCAGAATTCAGGTAGTGTGGGGCTGAAATTGTGCTTTTAACAAGTGTTTCCAGCCATCACTGCCATGATGAAATGAGATGGAAAAATCAGGAAATAGAGCTGTGTCTGGATTCACACAGCTCCTGAATGCAGCAGCACAGAGAAAGGAGCTGGTTGTGCCTGACAGCAGCCTTGTGATTAAAATAAACAGTTCTGTGCTCCTTGTATGCTGCAACCCCAACCCTACCTCGGTGAGTCTCCCAAGCCAAGAGACATAAATCCTCTTCAACTACAGAGACAAACTGCAAGTGATTGCAAGGAAATGTGGGTAGTTTGCTGATATTTTTAGGAACTCCTCTCCTTCTAGGTTAAGAATGAAGTGAGGGCTGTCAGTGCCTTGGGGACTGCTGTGGGTACAAGCCAGCACCTCAATTTATTTCAGTTTCTCTAGGAGTAGAGATACATCATTGTAGCTGCTGGGTCTTTATCTGGATGTGTGAAATCCGCCCTAAAGGCTCGCCAATATAATCTCTTAATGCCCCCATCTCTCCTGTCTAATGTTCTACCCCATGGTGCTGTGTGATTATTAGGCAGCTTATACAGTGTAGGTTAAACCAGAAAAACCTCTACTTCTTAGCAATTTATAGCCCTCAATTATTGGGGTCTTAAGGTCACACAAGTGTATGTGCATAAGGTAGCTCTTTGGAGAGCAGGAGACGACTACTTGGAAATTACTGGATTTAGCTCAGAAATTTAGCTCAGAAAGAACAGCAAAGTGATGTTTAAAGGACCCAATCATTGAAGCAGGACAGCTGGAAAAATTTAAGATGTATGTAGCCTCTTTGCTTCCTCTGATCTTTTGAAGGCTGAGTTGTGTTCACTCCACTTGTCTGGCTCTAAACGGCTGTCCTAATGGTCATGCCTATGGCCAGATATCCATGCTAAGGGAAGCCACGTCTGCTGGTTTTCAGTACCTAAAGGGTTTTGCACTCTTGCCTGACACTGGTGCATCTCTGACCCTTAGATTTCCTCGCATCCCAGTCCCATAGAGTCAGGCTGCAGCAGTCCTTCAATCTTTAATCCAGCAAGGAGGGAGGCAATGCCCACACACACGTGCAAAAATGGTCTCTCAGATATTGTCTCCAAACCTTTTGTCCAAGTCTTTTTGTGCTGCATTGCTGTTAAGCAAACATCCCAGATGTACGTGCTATAGCGCTGTTCCTCTCCTCTGCTCCTCACGTGGTCCTGGAGCTGTGAGATGAGGTCAACAGTGTCACTGGGGCACTTGTACATCCCTTGCATCGTTATTTGTTCCCAAGGACTGTTCTCTAACTGTTTAATTCGTCCCTTCAGTAATGAACCATATACTGTTTGTTGTTCTCTTTCAGTTGGTATTTATCCTGTGGGAATCGGGGGCTCCTGAGAGCTGTCACACATCAGATTGTTATGGGGACCTTGGGGAGAGGAATCACATGTGGGCTTTGGTAATGGCCCAGGCAAGCAGGGCAATAAACCAGTCCCAAACTCCTGCTTTTAAATACTGAGAGAGAGAGACTGGAGCTGGTCTAGAATTGTGCATTTTAGCTGGTGCTCCTCTTCCTCTCTCCAGTGATGCTGGGTCCCATACATGCACCTCCCCTCAGCTGTCTCAGTTGCAGGCTGCCAGACAAAGCACAGCAAGAATTGTTTGCCAAAATGTGTCCAGCCAGAGACAGTAGGATGATAGAGAGGAGACAGCCAGGGCCCCACAACCAGCAGCAATGTGGCTGAGGCTGGGCTGCAAGCACATGTGTGGCACTGAGGGTGATGGGCTGCTCTCAACAGCCTGAATTTCCCAGTCAGGTATTTCTGGGATGAGAAGGCCTTGAATTTTTGATGGCCTCCCAGAAATTAATAGCAAACTAACCCCTGTGAAGGTGCTCCTTTGATATTTTTATTGCTTGATATTCAGAAGCTTACTGTGGCCTCAGTCCTTGAATTTTCCTCTAACCCCTACGCTGGAGCAAGCAGAGCACCCACTGACCTCAGTGTGAGTGTGGATGCAGTGACTCCTTCACTGGCCAAAATAATGGCATAAAAGATGATTGTTCTGCTCAGGTGCTTCATATTGGTCTCAACTTGTACCATTACATACCTAAAGAAATGCCAGTTCTTGCAGACTGATGGATTTGAACATGCCAGCATTGCTAAACACTCTGTTTAGGATTTTTAAACGTTTAATTTGTAGCGATGGAGACTAAATTGAGAATTAAAACCATGCACATCAGTCCCAAGGGAGTTTCCCTCTTCCCTCCCACTCCATCTGGAATGAAGAGAAGTTGGAATTATACATGAATTAATGAATAAGTAATAGAGAGTCACACAAATAAATTACAGATGCAAGGATTTTTTTTTTTTTTTGAATCATCCACAAGTTAATATTTATTTATGTAACTTGTAGAATTCCAGCCAATGGTTGCATACATATTAATTACTAATTAAATTTTAATAGCAAAGCAAAACCCTTGTATTTGCTAAATGTCTGTATTAAAGCCATCATTATTTGTTTGGACAATTAGGTTTGTTTAGGACTTTGGTCAAGCGGTGACAAGAATACAATTTTAGAGCAGGGGACATCCTGGATTAAGCATGTTTTTTGCTTTGATTGCAATTGCTCAAAGAGAGGATGAATTAATTATTTTTTTTCCATCCCATGAGGAGATTATAACAAATCTAAAAAGAGCCCTCAGCAAAACAGGGGCATTGCTGTACTCCCAGTTGTTCATCCCTGCTACATATTTGACAGATTTCCAATACAAAGAGGAGGAAGAGGAGGAGGAGGATGGCTTCTCAGCCATCAGCCTGCAGTGGCTGTCCACATTTAGAGCAGCTGATTATCTGGCCTGTGGTGGCACTTTCCCATTTATGTGTCTCCTGGCAGCCCAAAGGCTCCCCTGCAATTGCTGGTTTTGCAGGTTGCCGTGAGTCATTTTGCAGTAATGTCCCTTTTTTTTTTGGTGCACATTGCTAAAACCACCTGGGAAGGAGGTTTTCAGGGTTGAGCTTTCCTCTTCTGCAAAGAGAGGGAGGTTGGAAAACTGGTGAGTCCTGGCAGTGCCATGGCTCAGATCTGAGGTTTCCCTGTGGTGTCTCGCAGCACTTCACAGGTTGCTCTGGTTCTGCTGTTTTCTCTGTGTGTTGTCCTACTGCTCTGGGGAGCTTGTGAGGGTTTCTCAGTGCTGTGGTTAAACCAGGCACTGTCCCCTATGATCCAGGCTGACTGCGACCTTCCTGGCTCCCAAGTGGCTCTTGTTTTTTGCCATGATTTTGGGGTCCCCATGATTGGGGCTGTGACTCCCTCAGGCTCAGGAGAGGGAAGCACGTGAAGCAACTCTGACTGCCAGAGACCTGAGACTAAACACAGGCTGGTAGTACAGCTGGGAAACGGGTGACTTTGCTGAGATGTGGCTTCAGCAGCACTTGAGCTCGGGTGGTGTAACATGAAATGACATTGCCATGTGGTGCTGCAAACATCTGAGGGGCAAATTGTCCTAAGATTCTCTGAGAACTGAATGCACCTATGGGTAAAAGGTGGTTTATAGGTATCTATGAATTTTTAAAGGGAAAAGAAAATATTGCAGCCAAAAAGGGAGCGCTGGAATTCTGTGTAATCTCATGCAAAGAGCTGGTGGTTGTGCCTGTGGTCCATCCCTGCTCTGGGGGAGTCAGGGAGGTGCAAAGTTGCCCTGTGGTTTGGGTTTGGATTTGTGCTTTGCAGCTTTCTTCTTTAAAGTCAGTAATTATGGACTTCAGCTGGTGAGACAAAGCCTGGGCAAAGCACATCAGTCTGTTTCATCCTGGTGGGGAGTCAGGGTCTGCCTCCCAGTCCTATCCCACAGAGATTCCCCAGGCCCATGGTCTGTTGTAGGTAAGGTCTTGGAAGTCAAAGAGGTGAGACCCAGTGCTCCCTGGGACACACCTGGGAAAGCTTTTGAAGGCTCAGGGCTTTAATAAGGATGATGAGCAGATAAAACATTTATTGCAGTGCTTTTTAATTTGCCCTCATTTAATTACAGGGACACTACTGGTTAAAGAATTTATTAAGCAATTTTCTTACCCACTTTGAGATTGATGGAGCATACAAAGACATGAGTTGATTAAACCCAGCCAGGTTTCACCCAACTTTCTGAAATTAGTAATCTCTAAGGTCTGAAAAGACAAGTACATGACTCAGGGTTCTATGCAATAGCCCCAGGTACCTCCCCAATGAACTCTCCTGGATCCTGTGTGCTCTTTGGTTCAATAATAGTGGATGGCCATTGAACATGTCCGTTTTAAGTGGAAAGAAGATACAGAGACAGGAAATAAATTAAGCTGGTTACAAGCACAATAAAACAAAGTGCACAAATTTAAATGTAAAACACTGAAAATGTACCAGAAGTAATAAAGACAAACCAGTGATAAGAGTCCGAGCTGAAGCCCTGGCTAATTCTGTACTGCAAAGATATAAAAGAAAATCAATATTAAAAAAATGGGATCTTTATCACAGAACCTGTTAAATGGTGTATGCAACAATTTAAAAGAAATTACTTGGGAGCTAGAAGTGCAGCAAAGAAACATCTGAATAATTGACATTTAAAGAATTAACATAAAATTATTCCAAGATAGCAAAGAAAGTAGTCAAGCACTCTTCTAATGCACATGTAAAACCAGGCAGCTTTTACAGTGCACCCTCAACCTTGAATGCATCTGCTTAACCATCAGCCTTGTGTCCCAGCTCTCTACAGGCAATATAAACATTCACTAATGCATGGATCAGCCTATTTAGATCAGGTTTTTTTGTCTTGTCCTTGACCTCACTATTAGGTGATGAAATGACAGGCATATGTGGGGCTTGCTCTATCTCTGCTCCTCCTGATACCGTGGACAAAATTCCTGATGGACAGAGAATTAAATCAGCAACCCCCGAGTAAGCCATTGCTCCTTTGGAAAATGGATTTCTCTGTTAGCTGTTGACATCAACAAATAAAAGATGGTGTTGCCATGCATCCTTCATTGATCAAATGTTTATTTCAGTATGGTGCTCCCCTTTTAATGGGATGCCACAGATGTTCATTAAACAAATACTCATTATTTAAGCAAGACAAAGTCTGTCCTTAATTTCTTCTCAGTTAACTCTTCTTTCTACAGCTACTGCAGGTAAAAGTCAGGAAACAATACTAATGCTGGTGTGCAAAACTCAAAATACTTTGGTGTTTTAATGACTATGCAGTGACCTTGTGTTGGATTTTGGGCTCCCCAGGCAGTTTTGGACTGGCACGGCCCAACAAGGACCTTTGAACAGACAATAAGTGAAGGTGCTCTAGTGCACTGAAATGCTGATGGCCAGGCTGATGCCTGTGCAGCCAGGCCAGCTGGGAGCTGGTGCTCACAGATGGACCAAGCCATCCGTCCTTCAGGCAGTGGGATTAAGGTTCTCTCTTTACTGTGTGATTCTCAGCAAGGCTCAGAGCAATGGGCCACAGCACTGCCAGCTTCTGCTGTCTCCTTTCCTGTGTGCATGAGGAGCAGTTGGCTCTGGCTGACACAGGCTGTCCACGGGGCACAGGATGGGAACATCTTTTAGCTGCTTTCATCAGTGCGGAAGAGGTTTTGTCCCTCACTCACACGGAGATTCCCAGGTGGCTGAGGCTTAACATCCATCAGACCTTCTCTCTCTTTAATAAAATATACACATACACCTAGATCCTGTCCCACAGCTGCTGAGCTGGCGTTTTGCTGTGTAGCAGTGCAGGCAGCACAACTTCTGAGCACGGAGCATAATCAAGCGTCAGCTCCTGACATTTGGGATTCAGGCTATCTGCAAACTCTGGCATGCCTCAAGGACTCTTTCACACAGGCTTTACATTCCCAGAGATAACTTCAGAATGAGTGCGATGTCACTAGCCAGGAGATGGGGGGTTTATTACAGATCTGTGGAACAGGGCTGAAAGCTGATTGACATGAACCCAGCGCCCAGGCATGCCTGAAACAGCGTCCCTCTCTCACATGGATTATGTGGCTTCTCCATGGGCTCAGCCTTTGCATTTGGGACACATCACCTCTCTTTTCTCTGCTTGTCCTTGGATTTTCCATGACAGTTTCAGGAACTAGCATTTTTTTTGAGATCTTACAGTTCTATGAAATGTAAACTTGGCTCCCGGGTTTAACTTATGCTCCACAGTTTTGCTTATGTGTGGAAGAGTGTTAAAGTCTGGAAAGAGCCACATGCCTGGAGCCTGGATATGTGTGCCCTGCTGCAAGCTGGGGCTGCACTGAAAAGCCCCTTGCAAAGCCCAGACACAGCTCTGGTGTGAGGATTGGGACTGGAAAATCCCAAACCATGAGCACTGTACTCCATTTTCCATTTCTTAGAACTCAGATAACATATTCAAAGATGTTCATACCAATATTTTTGTCTGCTTCCATTTCCTTTTTTTTTTTTCCATCTACAATTATGATACATATTCAGGGCTATTTTTTCCCAGGCATGAGATTTTTCTCCCCTTTTTTCCCGTTTTGTAAGTACAGTTTCTCTAATGATATTTCAAAACAAGATGGATTCTTCCATGTCTTCAGTTTTACTCCATTTTACTTGAAGTTTTGTGAGTGCTGGTTCTCTGTTTCCTAGTATAGCTAACTTGGGGGCTGGGATGTGTTAATTATTCAATGATTTAAATGAAATATCAAAGGAGTTTTTATTGATTTGCATATAAAAGTTATGAAACCAAATATATGGCACAACAGACAAATTAGTAGGCCATAAAAAGCATGAGTGAATTACTGTTTTATTAAAGCTTTAAGATAACATGCTGTAGTATCTGAAAAGAAAGGTCAAAAGGAAAAAAAAAGGGAAAATTTAAATGTGTGCACATTAATGGACTGGGGAATGTGGCTTTACTAATAACTTCTGTGCATAAAAATTTATATTTTTCAACACAGCAATCATTTCTTTCACCCTGTTGGGTATTTTAAATGTGCTCCTGTGTATATAATATTAATTTAGTCATAAAATAAAAGGCAGTAATTCAGACAGTAGCCCGTGTGAGCTATTAAATTCAAAGTACCGTGTGAAGTATTTGTGGTTATGGTTCCTTGCAGTTCTGTATGAGACACAAACAAACCACTCCTGACAAGATGAAAGTGTTTGCTTTCAACACACCTATCTGTGCTCAGTTCAGGGTCCTGCATTTCCTTATTGAGACCTGACACCATCTCTGATTAGATAGTTTGGGTATAAATTATAAGAATGTTCCTTGGGAAAAAAAAGGCACAAAAGGAGAATTTGTGCAACAGACAAGCTTTTAAAGGGCGAATGTACATTCTATGAGTCTATCTAAACTAGCTCATGTTACAGTTCAATTCTTTTTATGCCAGACCATCGAGCTTTGCTGCCTTAGGAGGAGAAAAGATGTTTTTACTTGTCCTGCTCATTCACTAATGTGGGGCTGAAAGTTAACCAACAGCAAATGGGCTTGACTGTGAGGCCAGTGAGCTGTGTAAAACATTTCCATGTTGTCTCTCTCAGAAAAGCTCGAAGCAAATATTCCATCCACTGCAGAAGCAAATTAATACACAGCAATTAATCAAAATTCTTCTCACTTGCTTTCCCTGTGCATGTACTCTTGCATTAAGCCTTGGAATGCCTGGTTGCTCTCCTGTTAAATGTGTCTATGCTGAGACCCAACACAAGCACTTCTCAGCAAGAAGAAATTAAGCCCAGACTCAGGATGAATCCTTCAGAGACTTGGCTCACTGCCTGCAGCTCAGCTCATGTGTCAGTGTCCAGCCCTTAATGGTACTGGTGCAAACACTCAGAGACTCCTGGTAAAACCATCTTTATGGATTCTCTCTGTATTAGGATACATCACCCTGCAGCATTTCAAAGCCATCTCTCACCTTTTAATATGAGTGTCTTGGAGAGAGATTTCATCCTTGCCTCCCTTCCACCCTGCCCTCCCACCTCTCTTTACAGACAATCCAAATCTGCTGCTGGGAATAGCCCCTGATATGGTGGAGTCTGCAAGGAAAAATAAGATTTCCATGGATCCTGCTTCCTGCAACACGCACAGCTCAGAGGCCACACAGCAGAGTATCCTCTAAAGCTGTGTCTAGACAAAGTGCAGTCGTGTGGGGCAGAGGGTGAGCATTTACCACAGCTGAGACACAGCAGCAGGTGCTTGCACAGCATCTCAGGCCCACAGTTCCCCAAAATAACTGTGTGGTATAAATCAAAGACAGGCAGTAGAGCAGTAAGAATTACTTCCTTCCTCCAGCACTTCCCCTTGCCATCTCAGGGCAGTTTAAATGCAATTGGTGAGTTCAGTGCATGCTTTGTGTGTTTGATTCCCAGTCAAGGCACAGCTGTGTAAAGAGGTTGATGGCTCCTGTTTGCTTCCTGCCCCTCTGTCTGCTGGCTGTAGGGGATGACTGGGCTCCTGCACGTGCCATAACAGGATGGATAATGGGTGACCTCCCTGGTAGCTTCAGAAAAACCCCAGTCATGTGTCTCAGTCTCCTCCACAGCAGTAGCCTGAGCTGGTGGCTTGGCCCAGGCTCCTTGTGGTTACGTCAGCCCAGCTCCAGCTCCAGCTCCTCTGCAATGCCCCAGGCTTTTGCTGGGAGCCTCTGCTCTGTGCTGCCTGGGGTTCTTGGGGTCTCTTGGACCAGCCTGCATCTGACACCACAGCTGTCTTCAGTGTCCTCTATAACTCATTGTCACCCTTATGGATACCAAATGGTCTTACAGGGTGTGAGAGATGCTTCCACCCAAATTCATCCCCCCTGTAAATCAGACAGTGGAAGGATGGCTACCCATGACAGAACACTGAGATTCCTCAGCCAGCAGTCTTCTGACAGTAGATCCTGTTTGTCCTGAGACTACCATCCTGTGGAGAACCATGGAAGAACCATTACCAGCATGCTGTAAGTGGTCTGAGGGCAGTTGTTTAAGGAATTTTTTGGCTTCAGAGGAGGAGATCACAGCTTGGCAGGGGAAACAGCTGCAGGCCACCCCTGTACCTCAAATGAAGGGTTAATTTGCCGCCAGGAGAGAGGAGATGTGTGTGGGCAGGCACAGCATCCCCACATCTGTGGTGAGTCAGACACCCCAGAGATTCAGCCGGCAGACATGAAAGGGAGAAGTAGGTCAGGGCAGACAAAGACGCCGAGGGATCCATCTGCCGGATCAGACGAACGGGGAGGCGGCGGCAGAGAGGGGATCTGACCTCCTGTGTGCTGATATGCAGAGCAGTGGGGAGAGCATTCATTATCCCCCAGCCTGGCAGAGGGGTGACGTTCAGGACTGGCAGCTGAAAAGGCAGGTAGCTGGTGAGAGGCAGGCGCACGGCCGGGCTCCACCTGGACAAATAGCCAGAAAAGATTGTGAAGCAATGGGGAGTCCTTTAATTACATACTTGCTGCATCAATTAGTAAAGACAATGGCACTGGGCTGTCTAGTTTAATTGGCAGAGCCAGGGAGGAGGGCATCTGACACGGTCACCCTCAGCCTCTCTGGGGACAGGGCAAACCCAAATAACCCTGAAGTCCCAGGAGGGGAGCCGCAGCACAGCCTCTGCCTTCCCACTGCTGCCTTGCTGCACTGAGCAGCATCCTGTGCTGGGAGCAGGTGAACTCCATGCAGGCCTTGGCCATGAGCTCTGAAAAGGCTCACCTGAAGCTGTGAATATGCACAGAGTGAAATATGGAATTTAGAAACCAAGGCTCCAGAAGGGAAAGGTCGGTCTTTTAAACAAAAGGCATTTCCCTTTCCCTGGCAATGTTAATGCAAGTGTAGATTGTTGTATCACTGATTTATTTATTTTCTTTGCCTTTTTGGCAGACTTGGGGTATTCCAAGCCTCAAATAATGATATACTTCCCCCCACCTCTCAATCTGACCTTTTTTTCCCAGCCTGTTCAAGTGCTAACCACAGTGGTGGTCCTAAAGGTTGTGTCTGGTTGTGATGGCTGCATCTGGCTCAAAGTGGATTTGGGGGAGCCAGATAAGAACACAATAGCCAAGGACTATTTTGAGCAATGCATCCAGCTAACTACAGTGCTGGTCTAGGTCCAAGTAAGCCAAGCTTGGAAGAAACTAACATCTGTAGTATGCAAATTTGAATATGACTCATTATCTTACTCCACAAAGAGTGGACAGCCCAGGGCCTGTTGAGCTCTCCTACTCAGGAGCAGAGTGTGTTCCAGGATTTCCCCATGAGTAGGGGCATCTTTCAAAGTGCATTCCTGAGACTGAGAGATTCCTTATAACATCAGATACCCAGTAAGTGAATTGGGAGTATGTGCACTGAAAGTTTGAAATCTTAACTGATGAAAAGGATTGATTGTACTCATATAATCTTTTAGACATAAACTGTTGACGAAGTAGGGATCCAGCTGCACACAAACTCTCCTTCGAGAAGCTGTTTGTAACATAAGGGGGTCCTTTCTGAACCTCGTGATGGGAGTACACGACGCTTTTGTCTGACCCTGTCCTTTATGCAGTAAATGCTCAGCTGTACCTTGCCATCAAATTTTGTTAAACCCCTGTTGCATTTACCATTGAACTTTCTTTACCTGCTGTTTTATATCAATAAAATATGTTTTTGCTTCTCTCCTGAGAGTAAAGTGCATGATTCCACCCACAATAGAAAGGAAGCAGATACTTCTCTGTGGAGGATGCAGCCTCTGGGGTTTGTCAGTGCTCACCAAAGGGAAGATGAATCAGGTCTGATACAGGTGCACATCATTTTGAGGCCAGTTATGTTCCTGTGGAGATGTTCTCAGTCAGGCTCCAAGTGACATACTTTCTTGCCACTTCATTTTCTTCACAGGATTAAAGCCATTCTTGCTATGGATCTGTCGTGATTCTTCTGGCTGCCCCCAGAGCCATTGCCTTAAGTGGCAGGAAGGAGGTCTGGTTGCTTTAGGCATGTCTGAGCCTGTACCTTCAGCAAGCTCCCACACAGCTTGGGAGTGATGTATAATTATATCCTCCTCTCTGGGGCGTGCTAGAAACCAGCAGAGGCATTTGAAGCTGGTCCCAATGGCAGGATGGGTGGGAGCTTGGTGCAGGAGTCAGGATGGCTGGAAGAGCCAGGAGGAAAGCAGGGGCTGTTTGAGGGGTTGCCCATCAGACAGAGCTGCCCATCAGACAGAGCTGCCCAGACACAGCAGTGGGGCTAAGTGGCAAGCCTGGCACAGAGGCGTAAATAATTGTCAGGACATCATAGCAGAAAAGTGACAAATACGGGAATGTGTCTTTCAGGAACCCTGCCTATATGGAAAGGGAATTAAATCAGAGAGCAAGAAGTTGCTAGCCTTGTCTTGTGTCCAGTGGGGAGAGGAAGATGAGACTGGGAGGTTAGGAAAGAAACCAAGATAATTTCTTCATCCCTGGATCATGAAGTTTAATTAGAAATCCTTTTAAAACATTTTTCGGAGTTCAAGTCCACTGGTGATTTCTACCTCTTCTGTGAACTCTCACTCTGTTACTTTGGATAAATTACCACAAAAAGATCATGTTGGTGGAAAATTTCAGCCTGTATAACAATGCTCACTAAAGAGGAATGAGAAAACTGATTGCCAGTATTGATCAGTGTGCACCTAAAATTTTGCAGATCCCTGAAGGATCTGTCCACCCACGATCTCATCTGACAATGGGCTTTCGGCAACAATAAAAGTGTCTTGATTCTGTGACTTCATTTTGTGTACATTATGTTTGATACTACCAGACCAAAACCAGTGTGAAATGCATCTTTTCCCACCTGTGAAGCTCTGGTTGCCCATTTCATGTAGCTTTAAAATGATGGTGTGCAATCAGCCCAGTGAAGAATGCTCCGAAAACCCATCACCTCAAAGAGTGAATCTCTTTAAGTCAGAGAATGAAAATAAAAGGGTATTTTCTAAGTGCTGAGACCTCTCAGGAGAGCAAACAGTAGCAGGGGTGGATGGAAGGCAGCTCACTTCAATGGGAGTGGAGTGAGGTTGGTGTCTCCTGCTCTGAAAAATCCTGACCAAAGAAGGTGGAAATATCAACATACCCCCTTGTAGCAGCAGGAACCAGGGTTTCTCCTATATAGACACCCCTGCAGAATAGAGAAAAGGGCAGGTTTGCTGAGGGATGCTGGATTTATGGCTCCAGAAGGGGATGGTGATGTTCTTGGGGCTGGGTTGTTGTGATGCTCCATTCGTGTTCACTCTCTGTGTGCCTGTGCAGGATGAGCCAGCACAGCAGCATCCTACTGGGGCTGATGGAAGCTGTGGTGACTTCTCAACATCTCCATGCACAAAAAAGAGTAGCACTGCTCTGCAGGGTGCCAGAAGAACCACAGATGGAATGTCTATTTCCCATCCCTCCCCAAGGTACTGAGCTTGCTGCCTTGTGTAGAAAAAAAATTTTAAAAGGGCCAAAATTTGCCAGTGGTTGCATAAACTTCCCAGCTCTGCTTGGAGCCACCTCATCCAATCCTTTGTGTTGTGTGGCTTTTTCTGAGCATGCTCAGCTACTGGGGTGACAAGTGTCCTCTCTGGGGTTGGCTGGAGATGGTGGGGAGGGCTGTGCTGGGCTGGGAGCAGCAGAGGCGCCCATCCCGCCGCTTGCAGCTCTTGGGTAACCGCATCACACAGCCCCATCTCACATCTACATAATCCATCACTTTTAAAGACGTTTCCTTATATGGGTTAATATAAAATGTTGCTCATTGTGTCAGCCAGCAGGAGGTTTCATAGGTCCTTTAGGCAACTTAAACAGTGATTAATCAAAAAAAAGCCTCCACCTTCTTCGTGCTGTTAATGCTGTTGTTAGGTTGCAGGCAGCATAATTTATGGCATTTTCTGATCCTGTTAGCTAAGATGTCTGATTAATTTTGGCTCTGGGATTAAGTCAGCAAAAGAAATTTGACTTCCACAAGCAAGTGATATATATCATCCACCCGAGTGCGGGAGGGACACGACACTATCTTTCTGCCAGCGCTTTTATAGTGTCCTTGACTATAGCCAGGAGGTGGCATTATGTACTCATTTTATTACTGCTGCTGGCTGGGGACTGAATTGGTTTTAAAGCACAGGACACGGTTAGCTTCTTGATCTTGACATGGAGCACTACCATGAGATGCTGGAGACCCTGCCCCTGCTCCCCAGCATGGACCCCAATGTGCAAACTGGACATTTCTCATCCTTTTTTTCTTCTAGATAATTCAGAAAATGACATATCAATTACTTAATTTTTACCCAGAATTTTGCTTTTCACATATTTTTCATTCTTGGTACTCAGGTGTCTTTTTGATGCTTGTTTCATTTTTTCTTACTGTTTATATCTTGTCTGTGCTTCTTGGAGCCAGAGAGCAAAGTTGGGGGATAATACAAAATATTCAGTTTATCCCTGCTTTTCTTTCATATAGAGAGCTTTTCCTTAATTTTGCTTTTTTCCTTATCATAGAACCCCTTATCAAGCAGGCAAGAGATCCTTTAGTAGCTCAGGGAATTTGTCAGTTGATGAAACAATCTTGTCTAGGTGGGTTTCTAGGAGGTTATTTAAGCCACCCTCAAGTACAGATATAACAGGAGTACCTTCACCTAAGAGCATTTGGTCTTTTTAGGTGGGTTCCTTTCTGTGGGAGGCCTGGCAGTAGCCATGGTGCTCTCCATGGGTGCAAACAAGGCATGGCCATGCAAAACACCACCCTCCTTTCCCTTTCCATGCCAGTCACCTCCATTCCTTCATTTTGGGTAGCAACATGCAGTTCACAGACTAAACATCTCTTCTTCGTTTCTGCAGGATGAAACAGAAAGGGGAAAGTCAGACAGACTTGAGGTTGCTGCAAGTGATTCAGCCTTTTGATGGGAAATTCAGGAAGAAATCTCTGCCCCACCTTGGCCCCACAATCCATAAGGAAAGGCAATTCCACATCACATCTGGGGGTGTGACTGCAGCCTGGACAAAAGCAGCAGAGGTCTGGATCTGAAACTGTCGGGAGGTCACTATGAGGTGGTGACTGTAACCCTGAGATTCTGCAGTTTATATTCTTGCTCCATTAACTCTTACAACAGACTTCAGAGATGAGAGTTTTCTCAACCTGGCTTATAAATCATGCTGGTAAAAATGCACTGGGATTTACTTGTGCATAGCAGGGAGTTCTGCAAGTAAAATTAACCCTTTGAATGAGAACTGAGGTGAGTGCGAAGCAGATGCTGGGCCCTTATGTGAGACTGGTACTGGACACCTTGAGCTTCAGATATTCATCTTGTCCCCAGCCAGACCCAGACACCTGAGAGGTCAGAGCTGGGGGGATGAGACCAGCCCCAGCCTGGAAGCTGTTATAGCCATATCAATGCTGGACCATCCCCTTTGCTTCCCAGCAACCGATGATGTGCAACAGCTTCCAAGCCTCAGGCTGGGCTTGCACCAACTTGCTCAGAGTGGTGGAGCTTAACAGTTTTTGTACCCAAAGATTTCCTCTGCCCTTGGAAATATCTGCTTTCCAGAAGCTACCAAAACTTCTTCGGTTCTTTGTGAAAAATACGAGCCTTTAAAAATAGCTCAACTGGTCACCCAGGAAGAGACCCACTTGAAATCATGAACAATTTGTCAAAACCTCAACCTTAATCTCTGAAAGGATTCTACCTTCTGCATAACCCAGGCAATCCTACCAGGTGTATGGGGCTCGAAGCTGGGCCTGTGCAAGTCTCTGGCTGCCGCAAGCTTTGTGTGGCACTGTGAGACAGGGTCACGGTGGCTCTGCAAGAGTGAACTGGCTTACCTCCTCGCTCATGCATCAGCAGCAAAATTGGGAGCTCAGTGCTGGTGGCAGGACCTTTATCAGCAGTGATGAATGGCAGGGGGGATTTTCATCTCTTTGATTAATTTTGCGGGGCTGACAGTTAGAAAATCACATCTCGGCTCCTGCGCCAGGAGGTTTGAGTAAGGGGGTCCTTGGGAGGTCTGGGTGAACTAAGTTTACTTCTGCAATCCCAAAACCTCGAGCCCTCACAGCTCCTGCATTCCTGAGGGTGGGAAGTGCTGGTGGGCTTGGGGAAACAACACCTGTGCTGTCAGGCTGGGAAGAGAAACAGTGATGGGTCTGAAGGCATTGCCTTTGTAAGGGAAACACTGAGGCAGGAACGACCCATTTTGCTTACAGGAAGAATATCCCTTCCTTCTGTGGATGTTTGGAAAATAAAGGCAGGATGAATTTGACGTCTGTTTTGTGTGATATTTACTGATTTGAGAGATGGAGGTTTGCAGTCCAGGGGCTGCTGGGGCTGTGCCGTGGCTGGGAAGGAGGGAGTTGGACTGCAGCAGCTGGAGAGAGTCACCGGTGCCACAAGGGGCATGAACCTTCCTGGACAGAGGCTCCAGGGTGAGAGTTTTAAGCAGCTGAAGCTTTTCCCTTGCTCATCACAGTTTCCTTGCTGACCTGACTCACTCATTCTCCTCACCTCTCCCCCAACACTGCTCCTGAGCGTCTCGGTCCTTAGTGACCTGGGTCACCTATAGAGGGCAATTCCTTGCTTTTCCTTCTGCCCAAACCAGTTATTTCTCACTCAGCTAATTCCTCTCTCACTCTTATGCCCTCCTCTACAGCCACAATAAGGATCTGGATACCTCCTGTTGAGATAGCTACCTACAGCCTGAGTCTGAACATTTTTTTATTAGGGCAATGCAAATCTAATGTTGCTTCACTGCTCAAGAGAAACTAGCTCCTGCCTCCCCTTACAACACTGTGATCTACTTCGTTGTGCTTCAAGGGCATAAGATATTTCAGGTGGGACCATAAACTCAACAGATGAAGGAGCCTTCAGCAGTTCCAAAAACACAGAATATTTTTCACGCCTTTATTGTTACAAACATTGTAGCATGCTAAGCAAAAGGAGGGAATATGCTGATTTTTTTCCCAGTCCCATGGGATGCTCTAGTCTCCCTAGGGGTCTTCAGATACTGAGTGATCTTGCACTTAGTCTATTATTAGACTGTGGAGTCCCAGGCACAAATCCTAAAGAGGGCAGCAGAATCAAACCCAGACCTTTGCCTATGGCTGGCTGAAGCAGGGCTGGTGCTGCTGAAGCAATGTTGGTGCTGCTAATTGAATGTGCTTTACGTACAGGAGCAGTTCAGCACACACCCCCAGAACATGCTGCACATCGTTTGGTGATATACAAACCGACTGGGACAATTTACAATGGTGATTTTTCCACTGACAGGTAAATTAATGCTCTCTATTATAGGCATTTAATCAATGCCAGCTCCGTAAGTCTCTAAACAGGCCACCAAGATAGAAGATTGATTGGTCTGAATGTATCATATATAAAACAGGGGTACTTCATAAGAGCATAGATGACTTGTTTGTTTCCCAAAGCCGCAAAGACAGCTCTGTGGTGAGGAGCGTTGACAGCCACTTGCTGAGACACAGGGAAGGGACAAGACTTGGGTTTAATGTGGGGTTTTTGTCTTGGTTTCTGCTTGGGTTTTCTTCAACGCAAGGCTAAAATGACCTAGACATGGGGAGGAAGATCCTTCCAGCTCTGCACACGGGCATGGCTGTTTGCCTGGGAGGGATCCTGGTGATCCCTGCACTGCCTGTGTGGCTTCTGGAGGTGCTTCTCCCAGATGTTGCTAACCTTTGCAGTAAAATTTGCAGTTAATCACAAAGCGCTGAAATTTGGCTTCATACTTACACAAGTGGCCAAAACTTCAGAGGTGTTGGTCCCCCACCCCATCCCCTTTTTAATGTTATTTTTCATTTCATTCAGAGCAATATGATGACTTGCTTCTTAGGTCAGCCAGGAGGCTTAGCCTCATTTCCAAGCTGTGGTTTGGACATCCTGGGGCTGTGGGTGGAAAGGATGGTGCTGAGACCATGGGAATCCGGGGACTGTCTGAGTGTGTCAGTGCTCTTAACTGGGACAAATCTAAAATATATATATGATCACAGGTCCCCCTGAAAGATGTATAAAGTGTCTGATTGTATTTCATGGTAGAAATGGGTTAAAGCACACAGAGGGTCAGTTTGCATTACTTCTAACCTTTGTAAAGCCATCAAGCTGAAGTACGGAGCACTGATTTGATTTGCAAACTGAGACCCATCATCCTAAATCAATGAGATAAAGTACACCTTTTATTAATATGGCTAAACACCTCTAGTTACATAAGTAAAAGGAGAACTCATAAAGTGATGGTCACTCTGTCAGGATCCTGAACCCCAACTGCTTCTGAAAGCCAGTGAGGCCAGGGAGGCTCAGACACTTAAACCTCAATCATGCTTAAAATGGGATTTAAGTGTCCATGTGCCTTAGAATTAGATTTCCTTTGGCTTCTGTCAGGTCTGTGAGACTGTGATTAGAAAATCAGTCTAACTTCACAGCTGGAAAGATTGTCACCATATTCCTCCCAAGTGGATGGCCAGGGCCACTCTCGATTTCTGATGGAAAGACCGAGAGCTGAGTAAATAAAATCTGGCGTATTGAAACTTCATTACTTTACATCCACAGAGTATTTTGTGTATACTACTGAAAAAGACATAAAACAGGAGCGTGTGGTAACGTTTCTGGGGTAGCAGGGAAACAGTAGTATCCTTCTAATATATTCTGACTATTTGTGCAGTGCTCCAGAGTTCAGCCCAGGGATCAGTGCAGGTTTTTATCCTTAGTCCTGAAGAGTTCTGCTATGTGAGCTGGTTTATCTTCTCAATAAGACACATGAGGGTATCATTTACATCCCAGTAAATTCATACTTCCCGCATCTGGTGGCACACGGCCTTTGGGCTCCTGGTTAAGAACACAAAAGCTCGAGGTGCTGCGCTGTAACTCTTTCACAACTCGTGGATTAATTACAAAGCACTAAAAATGTGAAATAACAAAAATTATTACTGTAATAAACCAATGAAGTGAAATATGTTTTGCTGAAATTAAAAAAGTCAGTGTCCAGGCTGAGAAATCCAAACATTAACCTGTGTGCGGGGACTAATTACAGTGTGAGGTATGTGATGGTAATGATGACTTCTGCTGTACTGCCCTGCTTCTGAGATCAGACCTTAGTTGTATGAGGAATACATCCTTATATTTGTACAACACTTCCAACAGATTTATTTGTCTCTGTGAAAAACTAAAATTCCACACTGCTGTGGGATATTGGCCCAGTTGGATTGGACTTCAGTGGTCCCCGTTGGCCCCTTCCCCCTCAGGATATTCTAGGATTCTAGGATTTTTTGATTCAGTTTGCAGTGAGCCAGACCTGGGAAACAGCAGAGACTACGTGAAAACTCTCCTGTTGTGTGGGGAGAGGATCCAGTGGAAGGCAACAAAGATGATGAAGGGACTGGAGCATCATTCTTATGAGGAGAGGCTGAGAGAGCTGGGTCTGTCCAGCCTCCAGAAGAGATGACTGAGAGGGGACCTCATCAATGTATATCAGAATGTGAAGGGAGGTGTCAGGGGACGGACCAGGCTCTACTCTGCGGTGCCCAGCAATGGGATGAGAGGCAACAGGCAGAAACTGATGCACAGGAACTTCCACCTGAACAAGAGGAAGAACTTTCCTGTGCAGGTGACTGTGGATGGGAATAGACTGCCCCAAGAGGGTGTGGAGTCTCCCTCACTGGAGATATCCCAGAACTGCCTGGATGCAATCCTGTGCTGTGGGCTCTGGGACAACCCTGCTTGAGCAGGGAGGCTGGGCTGGCTGACCTCCTGTAGTCCTTTCCAACCTGACCCAGTCTGTGATTCTGTAATTCTGTATCACCACTCCTGTACTCTCAGGGCTGACTCATCCTCTTCTGTTGTGTTCCTGAAACGAGCCATGTGCTGTGAGATCTTCGGAACTGAGCTCTGCAGCGATAGTGACCATGGGGCACTGTATGGGACCACATCATCCACCTTGCAAGGACCTTTTCTTGTAGCAGCCACGTGGAGCTTGTGAATTGGTCGGTGCTGCTGTTGCTATACTGTGAACACAAATGGGAAATATTCAGGTGTGTTGGAGATAGTGATGATTTCTAGATGAAAATCATGAAATGCAATTTCCTTCTGTCTTTCAGTTCTTTGTTTTTTGAAGGAGACACCTATGTGAGTTGCTTTGTTCCACACCTCACACCCCTGCATAAGGCTGGAGAGTTGGCAAAAGGAGGAATAGGGAATATGCCTGTGTATGCAAAGGTAACATGGAGACCCAGGCGCCTGAAATACTTTTATTTGGGATTTCTGGTGTTGTTTGTTTGGTTTGGTTTTTGTTTGTTTGTTTTTTTCTGCAAAATACAGGCTTTAATACATCAGTCTCATGCATTTGACTTCTAAAATCAGTGTTTAGACTTCTGAAATTGGCACCTGTTGGAGCAACAAAATAGGATGCTTGGTGGCTCTTCTGCATCAATTCGATGTATTATAAATGTCATGAGGACAGTTTTCATTGATAATGCAGTCAGGCAGAGCCAGATTTGCCTTGTTGACAGGAGCTAATGTATCTGGGGAAACAAAGCCACCAGCTGACAGGACACTGGCGGTCTCCATCCAAGAGGTGTGTCCTGAAGAAACATAAATTGGATCTGTAACATGCAAATTATGTCTTTGAAACCATACTTAAAAGTTCCAGTGGCATCAGCCTGTTTGTAAAACTACATTTGGAGCAATATCCCCTTTACTTCCCAGTAACAAATCCAAAACCTACAGCACTGTGGAAACAGGCAGCTCTACACAACTGCAGCCTTAACTGGCAAAAAACCAAGAGAAGAAAGTTCCCCATTGTCTGCCCATCTGACAGACCCACTGCAGCAATGCTTGGTAATTTTTAATACTGCTCTCACAGATATCATACCTTTTTCCTTAGGATTTTTGTGTTCTAAAGGGTTACACATGATCCCAGTTGTCAGGGCCCAGTTCACCCACCACAGAAGGAACTTGTGCTTTTCCCTTGGTGTTACCTGGCTATAAAATGGCATCTGGGCATGGCAGCTACTCATTAATCTGTGAAACCAAGAATGAGAATTGTGTTTAATGGGCCTGTTCAGTAATGCCTGCAGTCAGGATTTCACAGTGTCTGCGGTTGCTGCTGATTGTGGGCTGCCATGCAGAGAGCTGTGATTTGCAAAGGTGCCCAATTGTTATTAGGATTGACTCTTGCTATTATTCCTGTTTGTAAGAATACATTTACAGTAAGAGCAGGTTTTAAAATGCTAATTAAGGGGAAAGCTTCAGAGTTTTGCCCTGCTCTCACTCTTGACCATTGAAGTTAAAATAAGTTACAGCCACCAATTGCTACACCAGGTCTCAGCCCAGGACCAGGTTCATGAGAAAGCAAGTGTTTGTCAGCACTAATGCCCTGGTAAACTCCATGAGCACATTTCTGCTAAACCTGGGCTGAGGGGAGCAGAATTCAATCTTCTTCACATAGCCCTGTGTCTGGTTTCCATCCCTGCTCACATGCACCCACATGCCTGCAACAGTGGGTCTTCACTGCAAAATAAATCCAGCTGCAGGTTTGTGCTTAATTCCACTGTCCCTTACAGTCCAAGTGGACATGGGCTCATCAAGGAAAGAGTACATTGACTTATTCCCACCCATGCTAACCAGGACTCAGTGAAAGGAAGTTTTTTGTAAATATTCCAGAGGCCTCAGAACTTTTATGGAGTCTCCACATCAATCACATGTCTTTCCTGGGTTCATTTTGGCAGAAGCCTTCAACCTGGATCCTTTCTGAAGCTTCCAATAGAATAAAACAATGGAGTATGAAAAACACCCTTTGGGGACCAAAGGTGCCTCTCCACATATGCTAGAATCTTAAAATGGTGTGGGTTGGAAGGGATGTTTTAATTCCAACCCACTGCCATGTCCAGAGATGCCTGCTACATGACCAGGTTCCTCAAAGCCCCATCCAGCCTGACCTTGAATATTTCCAGGGATGAGGCATCTACAGGTTCTCTGGGAAAAATTTACCAGTGTCTCACCACTTACAGTAAAGAATATTTTCCTAATATCTAATCTAAACCTACTCTCTTTCAGTTTAAAGCAATTAAATCTTGTCCTATCACTCCATGTCCTTGCCAAAAGTCTGTCTCTGGTTCTTTTTTAGCCCCTTTAGGTACTGGAAGGCTGCTAGAAGTGTGACCTCATAGGAGACAGCCCTGGTGCAGCTGTGTCCAGCTGTGTGTTCTTGGGGAGGTGCTGAAGGAGATGTCCAGGTGTAGCGGGCAGCATTTACTCAAAACTGCAGATTGTCCTTTAGGGTCATATTAGAGGCTGGCACTTGCCCTTGCACAGATAACAAGAAATTTCATGTTTAGGATTATCAGATTTCCAGCTACTCTGCAGAAACAGCTGTCAGCAAATCTGTGACAGCAGATGCTGGGATGTTATTCAGTGTGCTGTGTGCTAATCTGCTGCTCTGCCCTCCCCAATTACAGTCGTTTTTTGCTATCACAGGAGGAAGCTTGGACAAATACTGTGATAAGAATGTGAATCAAAGTAGTCTGGGTCCTTCCAGAGTGAGGAGCCTTAGGCAGATACTCACTTTTCCAGTCAATTGACTTTATTTAAAGAGTTCTGTCAAGACAATCCATGCTTTGCTTTCCCACTACTCCATGGGCGTTGTCAGGCTGGATCGCCTCAAAAGAGCAGGAAAGAAACCTGTGGGGACAGGGACTGTTTAGAGGTGACAGCAAAAGGAACACACAGCCTGAACTGCACTCCAGTAATCTCCAGCTACCTAGGCCTCCAGTTTGCAGGAAGATTGGTGTAAATTGTGGCATAACTTGCAAATATCATCTTTTTGTATGCGAGACGTGCATTATGCCTTTGGGTATATGTGAAAGGATCTGCCAGCCAATCCACAGGGCTAGATGCTAATGAAATCCTTTGACATCCCAGCTGGAATTTTTGATACAGCAACTGTGAATGCTCAGCCACTAAAGCTCAGACTCAGAAGAAGCACCTAATGTAGTCCAGTTTTGTGTGCCTTTCTCAGCAGTGGTGCTGCTTTGAGCAGATCTCCCAATTCAGGCTTTGAAAATTAAAAAGTCATCATTTGTAAGAGCATCTTCTCTCTTTCATACCTGGAAACATACAGAGCTGGTCTTGCTAAGAGAAACTCACTGGTGGTCTTTGAGACTAACGCCCCCTCGGCACATGATGCCCCTTTGTTTCTGTTACATGAAACAGAGAATTAGATTTTCCTGAGTTAAATCGTACATGGACAAAAACAACAGTTTCTGCTTGCTGACCTGCCTGCTTGATCACATCATCGGACAGTCTGAGTCTGAGAACAAACCACCTTAGAAACCTCATATTATCTTTCAAGTCTACATTTTTTGAATAAAAGCCAAAATGAGCAGAAAGAAAAGTAATTGTGGATTTTTACTCAAATTAATGTTCTGTATTGTGGGAAACCCGGCCATTAGAGTACTGACATGATAGATGCAAAATCAGAAGCAAAAATAAAGCTGGTTCCTGGATTTTCTCTGTCCAGTAAAGACTCTTAGAAAAAGTCGCCTGACACCTGGCCTGTAATGCCTGTGTCTTCCTCAGAGCTGGTCATGCAAGGCCGCAGTGAATGGAAAGAAGATATTTAAGACCAATGTTCATACACTCTATTTTAGGATGAGATGAGTGATGTCTTAAAAATTTTTCTGTGTCTGTAGACAGAGTCAAGGTTACTTGCTGTCACTTGCTTAGATACAAAATTCACATTGCTGGTTTTTTTGGGAAGGAAAAATCCTGTTTATGGTCATGATGTAACTGGGTTTAGAAAAATACTGTAGCAAAACACAAAACAGAGAAGGAAAGGCTGTGTTTATACTGCACTGTGTTCTGTGGTCAGTTATTATTAAAGCCAAATGCACATTTTGAAAAGCAACTCAGGTCTCACAAAAGAATCATCTGTGTGAGCTGACAGGAAAGGTTTACAAAGCAGCATTTCATCATGTTTTCATTGTGTCCGGTGAGGATGCTGTGCAAACTCATTGTTTGCCTTGATCTGGAAAGACCTGCCCCTGGAGAGGAAGAGGAGGAAGCAAGACACAATAACTATGGTTTCTGAGAAACTTTGCAAGGAAATTAAACAATAACAGAGTAGAGGATCGACAATTCCAGGTAAAAAAAAAGTCAATATGTTGATTTGACACGTATGGGAATTTTCATATGTGTGCTATTAAACTCCCACAGCTAATGTTGTGATTTTTTTTCTCTTTTAAAAACAAGTTAAAGATTAGCTGTAGTGGAAGGGATGTGGAAGGGATTGATCAGAATTCCCATATTAAATGCAAAAAAATTATGATTCTTATGGTGACATTCTGTATAGAAAGTTCATTTCTTTTCAATTTTCATGTGCAAATATACCAACTTTTTTTTTCTTTCAGCAACACCTGGGATAATTCTATACCACAGGGCAAAGATGTTGGCTACCCCAAAATTAACTCCTTTGCTTGTTGGAGTAACTACTGCACTTCTGCTGACTCTTGCAGTTTTTTTCCACATTCACAATTTCCTTGATTCAAGAAGTTTTCAGCTCCAGTGGAAAACAAAAATCTATAGTTTCAGCTTCTACCCCCTTCCTGCTTTCTGATCATTGTGGCCAAAATGGTGATTTCCTGCTTGGTTTTTACCCTGGTAGAATTCAGGTGAAGAAAAATAGTTTTGCTGAGGCCATAAACAGATGTTGCTCTGCTGCAGGATGATTGTCATGGTCCTGACCACCTCCTGTTTCAGAGATGGACATTGAGTTACAATCCCTTCTCTTGAAGATAAGTTGTGAGCCTACAACAAATGACCATTGCAGCCCATGAATGCACAGAGTGCTCATAAAATCAGAGCTGGAATTCGTGAATTGGCCATAGGTGGTCCCCAGACTGTTGCAATGTGCTTGTCTGTCTGACATCATGGATGTACTCCTTAAACCTCTCCCACTCCCTTGGCCAGACAATCACTTCTTCCAGGATCCACAGAGCAACACTCACACTGAAATTTGTTCTATTTCATTCTGCTAAGCTCACTCAATGCTCTCTCTTGCACAGAATACAAAATTACCCTGAAGAATAAAATAAAGGAATTAATTGACATTTTAATCAATTGCAAGTTTTAATTAATATTCACCAGGGTGACAAGTGTTCTGGAATGCAAAACAGGAGTAATTTCTGAGGAAAAGGGGGAAAGGCCCCGCAGTTTTTGTTCAGGTTAAATGTAGACCTTGTAGCTGAATATATATCGGGTATCTGCTGACTCCATTCGACACCTGAAGTTTCTCTCATTCTGAAACAGCACAGACAGATCTTTATTAACAATATCAGGGGCTGTGAGTAGGGCTCAGGGATGGAGGACACTGAGTAGAAAGCACAATCCGTAACTTAATCAACTCCATGTTTAAAAACCATGGTTGAGCTCAGGCACCACAGAGAGAGAGGTCAGGGGATGGACATGGCAGGTGCCATCACCTTCTCCCACTTTTTGCAGCCTGTCTTCTCCCATGAGCTGAAGTTTTTCCATGTAGGAACCCACTGGAGACCTTTAGCCTGTCGATGACTCTGCAGGATCTGAGGCTGTTGTGAAGTGTTCCATGGATGTGCTGTGTTTTATTTGCATAGTGGGGATCCCTTTCCTGAATTGCTATAAAAACTGCCCTGTAATTTTCTCCCAGGCATGAACTATAGCCTATGACAAACCTGTGAAAGATGGGGTCCTTTTTCTCACTGGTGGTAGAGAGGGGGGAGTGGAAATTATCCCTCTATATGATTTAATATTCACTCTGTAATGCAGTTTCAATGCTAACAATACTCCCTTGATTGCGAGGGATTTCATGCCTACAGGCTGTGAGCCTAAAGGATGGGACAGGGATGTATTACGGGTGGGATCAAGTGTTTGACAAAAGAAAGAAACCATTCTTTTTTTTGTTTTTCCTCCCAGTGTTTAGGCAGCTGTAGATCTTCCTGGAAAGAGATGAACTAAGAGCAGTGAAGAGTTCCCTGTTCTTCCTTTGCAGTATAAATATCTGTGTGTTTTGCAGAGATAACTACTGAAACGGAGTATTCTCCAAAATTATCTTACTGCCAAGAAATAGTTCTTAGCTCATTTGAGTTCACAGTAGACTTGAAAGCATGAAGGTGGAAAAGACTTTGCATTCCTTGGCTGTTCTCTGAAACAGAAATTTCCCTTCCCCAATGGGAGGCATGGTCACACAACACAGTCAAGCTGACCCAATTACTACTTTTCACTAAATAAAGAGCTCTCCCTTCTTTCTCTCTCTTCCTTTCCTCCTCATGCTTACCTGCACTCCAGCAGCAGACCTGGTCTGCCAGCCTGACCCTTCCATGAGTCAACACAACTTTTTTGCTGCATTAAATTTCTGCCAGGCTGGTGAGTTAACTCAGTCCAGCAAGGACCAGGAATGCCACCCCAGACACAAAGAAGCAGGAACACACAGCTGGGAGAATGGGAAAAAGAAAGCAGGTAGGCTGCAGGGAGAAGGACTGACCTCTCTGGATGCAGTGACCATTAGAATCAGACTGTGATACTGTAACATTTTCTCTGGAGAAACTCTCCTCGGCTGCCAATGATCTGCTGCAGCACCAAAGCAGTCCTGGAAGAAGATGAACTGCCTGCTTTGGAGAGCATTATTCAGTCATGCTCTTTCATTGATGGTGGTGAAAGCTTTAAGGATGCCTGTAAATTGTCCCAGTCCTCTGGTGACCTCCAGGTGATAAGAACCCTATTTGTTTAGAATTATGTCTACATTCATGTGCTTTGGAAATGGTTTGGACGAAGCTGGGGACCATCCTTGAGCCTCTCTGTTGTGGTTTGTGTGATGTTACAGTGGAGGATGAATAGATGGAGTGAGACTTCTCTGTCCATCTGGCAACTAAGCTGTAGGTTATGCTCTGAGGCGAAGAAGACTTCTTGACTCCTATACTGGGAGAAGAAGATGAAATCACCAAGGAAGTGAACAAGGAAAACAGTCACCAAACCTGACTTTTTGACCACTACAGCACTCCCGAAATCAAGAAAACAAACTGACTTCAGGATGAAAATACAGTTCCCTCTGTGCATCAGCTATGCAAAATCAGACCCTAAATAGCAAAATAATTTACTGTAATCCCATCTTTGCCGATTAAGTGTCTTCTGCTTCTAAATGGAAAGAAACTTCAATGTTAATTTTAAAATATCGCCAGCATTTATCATAGTAATTACTTTAGCCATGTAAAACTCCAGACACCATAAATACTGTTGATACCATAGATTAAATGCTCCCAAGGCACGTGTTACTGATGCTATGAAATGCACAAGGAGAAAAGATGTTCTCCAAGCTCAGCATTTGTTGGGCTCATGCAAAACCATTTGAGCGCACAGTTGCCTCATCAGATTTCTGAAAATGACTGATGTTCCTTGTCAAAAGCCATCTATCTTTATCAGTGACTGTATTTTGGAGGAGCACACCTGGGCAAACACACTCACGAGCTCTGACATGAACACATGCTTCACTGCAATTATGTTTTCCAATCAATAACTTTTAAAGATGGGAAAAGTTTATTTCAGGGACACTGAATTGCCATGATCTTCACTTTCCAAATTCTCATACTCTGAAAATCAGATCTCTTTGATCTCTTACAGATACTGTGGGTATATAACCCGTAAATGAATCATTCCAAATTATAAACCAGTTTAGAAAATGCCCATCCTAATCTACTTCTGTGGACATCTGCACCCAAAAGCAATGAATGGTGTCTGTGTAGGTAGGAAAAAAGAGAGTAATGCCTGTCTGCACTTCTCTAGTAGACAGGCTTGGAAAGCTGGAGAGGGCAAGAGTTTAGGGATATCAGCAATCAGCTGGAATCTGGTACCGTATGAAACAGTGAGGTACTTGAAAACAGAAATTGTCCAAGTTTACACAGGTGAAGTGTGATGATTTTTGTAACAATTTGATGTCAATATTATCTATAATACTACTGATCATAGACACACTTGACAGGGAAAGATATGCTGCCTTTCTGTGAACGTTACTGAAGAGTAACGTCTCCAAAGATGTGAAAGAGGTTTCTGTTAATTTGGCTCTGGTCTCTCCCTGCAGAGAACCTGCCCCTTCACCTGGTGATGGCACTGATAAAAGGGTTTTGGGGTTATGCTTTCAGCAGGTTTTCATGCTGACAGGAGGAGGCTGAGCAGAGCCTTCATGCAGCAGGATCTGGCTGAGCCCTTGGAAGCAGCAAGATACGTGCACAGTGGTGTGTATTGTGTAAAAGACACATTTATCACTCCATTGCTTTTTATTAATAGGAGGAAAGATACTAAAAAATAACTCAACCCCAAGACACAGAATGGAGATAAAGCTGTTTTATGGCATCTGAAAGCATGTGGAAAAATTGTTGTGTAGCTGGAACTTATTTGGCACTAGGGAAAATATTTGTTGAGCTGCCAATAAAATCGTAGAAGAGGAAATGCTTATAAGAAGACATCCAAACAAACACTGAGCTTCCTTCCCATGAAAATCAAGGTCAAATACAGCATTTGAAATCATTAAAAACAAGTGAAAAATGAGCTCCTATTGTCACTGGGAATGACACAGGCAACAGTTGGAAATATGTGTTTGTAAGGACCCAAAATCTTCCTACCACCCATGGAATTGCCCAGGATTTATTTCTTGAGCTTTCTGACCGGTGTAGCTTGGGCAGAGTTCCCAAATTTCAGCTTGTGTGGCCTGAAGGGTAAGCTCTGCCTGCACTACTGTTGCTCTTGCTCATGTTTAACTCAAGGGGAGATTTCCTTGCCTGTCACCTGCCATCCAGGAGATGAGGCAGCATGCTCTGGCACAAACTTGGCCAGCTGCTTCCAGGCAGGGCCTTGAAAGACTGTATGGCTAATCTGACTGCTTTAAAGGATGCATCTTCTGCTGAAGAAAACTGCATCCAATTTGCTTTCATATGGAAGCATTAACTTAACGTTAGTATTTTGTGTCCTGTGGTCACAGTGCCTCTGTCCTAAATATAACATATAGTTGCTTATGACCTTGATATAGAAAATATTCAGTGGCAGTAAGAAATCCCAGGCAGTCAGCACACTAGAAAGTTTGGTGTTGTAGGCTTCTTTTGATTTTTACTGGAGTTGCATTTGGGTTTTTCCAGATGACAAGCTGACTTCAGGAGCAGAAAAAAGCCCTGTACATTTTGGCATTATTTAAAACCTTCTTTTACTTTGTTTTGCATTTCATACAAGAGAAATGAGGGTTTTCTTTGTTGTTTACAAAGCGAAATATGCATTTTGCTGTTTCCATGGGCTCTAACTAAGAGTGTTCTGTGATCATCTTTTGCAGCCAGTGTGTTGCTGGTTGTTTAAGAACTTGTGGTCATTATGGAAGATAAATGACAGTCCTCGGAGCCCATGGCTGAAGCACACATTAGTCACTAGTAAATGATGTATAAAAAATATTCAGCTTGCGAAAAGATAATGGTGTTTCCTATTTGAAAATGCAGAAAAATGCACATATCTGGAGCACAAAAGTGTCTCATCAATATCTCTGTGGGTAGAAAACTAAGCTGTCAAGAAGAAAATGTTGAAGAAATGGGGATATTTATGCACTTGCAGCACTGATCACAATGATCTAAAGGACTATTAAAGCAAACTTAAAACATTAGATGCTGTAAGCAGACCACTTAATTGTTTTTTTCCATGCAACCTAGGAATGCTCTAAAAAAATTCAGTAAGGAATTTCTCATTCCACATCTTTGACCTCCAGTGATCCTGCCTTTCTCCATTTCGTTGTTATCTGTAAATTTAATCACCATTCCTGATGTGACCTTTTACTAATAGCAAAGTCTTTCACCCCCTCCAGTGCTGGAGCTAAGGGCTGGGACTGGCAGGGAGGGAAGCCCAGATGTCCGAAGCCTCTCTTGGTGACTCTGGCCCCTGGCCAGGGCTGTGGCAGCACCCACAATGCAGGGCTGTGCTGACCTCATGGCTGCACTGTTCTCTGTCCCTCTTCCCTCAGATAGCAACTCCCAGATGAGACATCAGCCCTGCATTATGCAGAAAATCTCACTGCTTTCCCAGATGAGGGCAATTCTGCCTTTTTTTCCCTGGCAGAGAAACTGGGTGCAGTTATCCCACAGCAGGGCTCCAGCCCCCAGGCTGGGGATGGCACCAGGCTTTGTTGAGTGAGTCACATCTCAGGGCCAGGCTGTTGGTGTGTGGTGGCAGAGGCAGCTGCATGCCAAGAGAATGGAATTCACTTTTAGCCATTGGGTTAAGTCCTTATGGACCTGATTTTCTCACCTTCCACTCCTGTCTCTGTTAGCCAACCTAATGGAGAATCTTTTCTCTGTGGGTTACCAATAGGGCTGAACTGGCTTGCTGTTGTTGCTGCTGTTGCTGCTGCTGGCAGACTCAGAGCCTACTCAATCCACTCATCAAAAAATCCCCAAATATTGATGTATATCTATAAATTAACCAGCTTAATTTTCTACTGGTTGTGTGAGACCAGCAAGAGATCCTCCATGGACCAGGGCAGCTCAGGCAGCAGGAGAATAGGAGGAAAGAAGTGATGGGGTGGACACTGCAGGACCCAAATCAGTGAACCATTAAAGCAGCCCATCTGTGCCTTTGAACTATCATTTACCCACTTGGAGGGCTGGGACTCAGATCTAGAAGGAAGAGTCAGTTGATCAGGTTAATATTAATTTTCTTTTTCGTTAGTAACTACAAAATCTGGAGAAACAGAGAAAAGTGGTAATACAAACTCCTTCACAGGAGGCCTTTCTGCATGTGCAATGCTCTCGTCACTCTGTGTCTCTACTGACTGATCTCAGAGATAAATATTCACATTTAGTTCCTTTCTGGCACTCTCTGCTGTGAAAAGGGTGATATGACACCACAACCTGAAGGGTTATATATTCCTCCTTTTACAGGAAAAGCCTGTAAGGTGCAAAAGAAAAACTGTTCTGTGGCTCTGGACATCAGTAAATGATGTATGTCAGTCAATCAGATGCTGCCCCAACTGCTCAAAACAGGACCTGGGGTCTTCAGCTGCTCTCAGCTATGCTTGAACAGTCTGTCACAGCTGTCCTGTTGCAGCAGAGATAACACTGACTCTGAGTGCTTCTCTTCACCCTTTAAAGCTGTAAAGTCTCTTAGAGCTTTGAAATTTTGATCTTCAAGAGTCCTTTTCCCAACTTTTATAACCCATGAAAATCAGGAGATATTTTGCATGAAGAGAAGCCTGGAGAATTCGCCTGCCCTCTGCCAAACCTGGCCCGTGTCGTCTGCACTTGTGGAGGTTGAAGGTTTAACTCCCTCAGCATAACAGAAAGAAGCTCTTTGGCACTCCAACATCGAAACAACAAATTGAACCTGCCCACCCTCTGACCTGTTCAGCTCTGCTGTAATGAGAAGCAGTCAAATTCAGCATGCTGCAACTTTATTATCAGAAAAGAGAAAGAAATCTCTTTAGCAACACGTTATTTACTTCAGAAATAACCTTGAGTTGTCAGCTGGAGAGAAATATGCTCCTTTTCTGTATCCACTTCACATTTCCCTGGCTTCCAAGGTTCAAATCTGAGGCAGTTTCTGCTGCTGTGGGAGGAACAATAGCATGTGCTGAGTGCCTGGTAAAGGCACATTTATAGGTGTACATTTAGAGTCAAAGAAAATGCTGTAGCACTATGTTTTCTAGACAGAAAAAACAGCTCTGTGTTTTCAGCTGAAATGTTTTTTATTTGAAATGAAGACAGCACCACAAAAAGTACAAAATCCAACTCACACCGAGGAAACTTGATGAGCATTTTTCTTATGAACTCTGCTGCAGGAACAATGACAGCAAAATTGTTTCTTTGCCAGGAGGTACAGGGAGATACTTTAGGAACTCAGTCCCTGACTAGCAAAGGTAGTTACCCCATAGCCGCTTATTAGAGCAGGTTGGAAAAGGGTACTGGCTTTCATTCATGACATTTCTCTTCTGAAACAGTGGGTAACAAAGACCCTCAAGTTTTCATTGGAAATGGGGAAGATGGGAGGGATTCTGGAAATGCCATCCTCTTGTTCATATCTCTTCCTCTCCTCTGTCTCCCTGCTGCCACACTGCTGGGGTATCTGGGGTGGAAACCAGCTTCGAGGCTGTCTTACTTTGCATGAAAGGTTTTATATTTGTGCCCTGCATCCTACAGAGTAAGGAAGATTTATACAAAGAAAAGGTGAGTAGAAAAACAACTAAATAGACTGGAACCTGCCTGGATTACCTTATATGAAACAAACAAAAGCCCCAAATGTGTCAATTGGGAATATTTTAAATTTAATACATCCTTGTGGTTTGAGTAATGTGGTCTCTTCCAAAAGCAGTTAACTGTGGAGATTAAAAAACTTATAAAACACAAAGCTCAGCCAACGGAAATCATCACTGAAATTGTTTTAAATGTTCCATATGTGGGGCTGAAGTGCAGCTATGTACTGTTATGGGGAAAATAAAACCACAATGTGTCAGGATGCTGAGGGAAGTCTAATATGGTTTTATAGTTTCTTTCTATGGCCAATATGATTTTATGAGGCAAATTTTCTGTTGCACATCTCAACGCGTTGGTCCTTAGCTACTGACAGTCCTTGCAGCTTATGTATTTTTCTCTATTTCCACTTTCTCCCCCTCTAAGGAAGAGAAGAAGTGACCTCTGAAAAGCTGAGTTGAGAAGACAACATTTGGGATGCTGGGAGGCAGCCTTGTGGTGGGGTTGGTTTGATGGCCAAAGAAATACACTGGGAAAAGATGCTTTACTGAGGCTTGTGGCCCATTCCAGTCATAGTGAATCTCTCCTGGAAGGGCTTGGAAGAGAAAAATTGTGCTCTAAAGGAACTATATGGGACCCTGCCCAACCTTCACTAGATACACTGGGGAAAAGTCAAAGTTTCTGAGCTTAAGCAAATGGCTTCTAACTTATGATCATTGCCTTGAAACGTAAAGGTTACAAGACAGACAGTGGCTTTTGGAAAATAATGTCCTCTAAAATTCTAAAAATTGAGTCTAATTAAAGCTACACTATCCTTTGGGAATGGGTCATTTGTATGTTTGTTCCAAGACTAAATTTGGATTTTGGTGGATGTTTGCCAGCAGTGAGGAGTAGGTTATATATTTGTTTTAAAACATCTCCAGGATTACAGCTTAGAAATGGAAATGGAGAAAAGAGGCAGACTCTACTGGAATAAATAAAACCCTGTGGTCTAATGTGTCATTTGAATAAATTATATTAATTACATAATGCCTTGGATTTTTTTGTGCTGGATTTTGACAGGGTTGGCCTCTAAATTATAACCCACACTGGGAAGTTATCACTAAATTGATGATCCTGAGTCACATCAGCAAAGCAGCACTACTGGCATCATATTTTTGTTAATTTCTGTTGCAAAGTCAAACAAAGCAGTAAAATTGCAGTGTGGCAGGGGAAAGAAAGGCAATGGGAACAGCCTCTGCAGTACTCAGACTGCCCACTTAGAAAAATACCATCAGGGAAGTGGGAGGTGTTTACCATGCCAGGTAATTCTTCTCCCAGTTGTCAGGAATTATCACAACAGCAAAGAAATGCAGGGTGTTTTCATTCATTTAAACAGCTTTTCACTCAATACTCTCAGCTTTCAGGCATCCCATTCCTTCCTCCTCAGAGGAACCGTGGACTCTCCTGTGGGGTAGGTAATCCCACTGATGGCTGTGCATCCTCCCTCACAATGCATGGATCACTGGAACGCTTTAGGTCCTTCTCTTGATTTCTTAAAAAAAAAAAGTATTGACAACCTGAAATCCTGAATCACTTTAGCAAAACAACAAAGAAGGTGAGGCTGCTTTGGTTCGAAGCTGCTTTCCTGGCGCACTGAGGGAGCAGATGGCAATTCATGCAGGGAGAGCATCCTTACCCATGTAGCTCTCAGAGAGCAAAGAGAGACTGAGTTAGAGAATCCTAATTGCAAAGTGTCATCAAATATCCGCTGAGGTGGACCTGTTTCATGCTTGCCATGTCTTAAGACTTTCCTGCCTCCATACTGGCAGCAGAGGGGTGATGATGCTGAGAGCTGGCATGTGCTGGGAGACTGCAGCCAGCTCTGGGAGTGGAGCTGGCAGCATCCCCCGTGCTCCAGGGTGATGAGAGTGGAGGCCTTGTCATGGGATAATAAAATATTCAGGTGTTTGAGAGACACGTATTTACCTCACACTTGGGCACTGCGGGCCAGAGCTTGTTCTCAGTGGTGAAGCACAAATCCAAATATCTGCTTTGCTTGTGAATGTGTGTATGAGATTCTTCCCTCACCAGTGTGAGAGGTATCCGGCAACCTGATGCCTTCTACAAACTATTTGGAAGCTGTTGTTTCAGGAGGAGACTAGCATAGCCAGGCTTTAGGGATTGTTATTTATACATGCATTTTAAACAGCATTTGTTCTCAGAAAATCTGATTTAAAAGTAGCCTTTGTATTCCTCTGATGGCCAGATGAGATGCTGTGTGTTCCCAAGGATTTGTTTGGGTTTATTCCTCTCTAAGTGACAACACTAGAAATTCAATCTCAGTTCTGAGAGCAAACAACATCCTTGTCTTCTCACATATCCTCACCAGTAATAAAAACCTGAAGATCAAAGCGTGCCCTTGGTGACACCTCTACAACCTCTTTATTTGCCAGTGATCAGCCCTCAGCTGGAATCCTGTCAGCACTTCTGTCCTGGGTGCCTGAGACTGCTGGACCCAGATTGCTGTTTGTATTGTGTCTTCCTCGACAGCAAAAGAAAACCAAGCACAAGACAATTTCAAAATGACAGGGATGGGGATGTGATTACATGTGGTATTACTTCGTTGCTACTAAATGTAATATTATATCTATGTTTTTCACCTGCTGGGAGGGTGCTGGTTTTGTCTTTAGGGACAAATTTTGCTTTTCAGTGCACCTGGCCTGACAAAGTAGAGGAAACTAACTCTGAAGCTTCTAATCCATGGCTTTAAACCTCAGGAATTTAAACTCCAGTGATACTCCCTCAGGCTGCAACTCATTCTTTCTCCTCACAGCACTTTCCTGGCCCCAAAAAGACATCTCCCCACAGAAAACAGGCTAAGACACTCCATTATGGAGACTGCTCAAGCGGCTCATGAGCATTTAAGACACGATGTACTCAAATTTAGTAACTTATTGAAACAGGTCCTGTGGGCATCCAGCTCGTGGCAGAGGGGGCTTGCAGTGCCCTGTGGCTCTGATCTTGGAGAGCCTTGCAGCTCACAGGGACTGCCAAGCTGTGCTGGCTGCAGGTTCCAGCCCTCATCTTGCTGGCACCAAAGCTGTGCCCAGCCTTGGATGTAAATTTAATCTTGTTGGGAGCTAATGGAGTGAGGAATTTGACACACCTTTTCCTTCTCTGTAGATGGGAGCCATATGGCTCTCGACTCTTGCAACGTTCCTCAATCTGAAGATGAATGAGTATTAGCATATGTTCCCTGGAGTAATTAAAAATGTGATCATAAACAGAGGCTGACTCACTGAAGGCAGAATGTTGTTATCAGGGGAAAATGGAAGTCAAGCCAGTGTTTAAGAGGTGAGCATCTACCTGGGGTCCCAGGTGCAGGTAACAGTGCAGCAGTTTGCATTCAGCATTGATAATGAGGACACTGGGAAGAAGGAAGGAGACATGTCTGATATAAAACACATTGGCTTAAAGCACTCTCAAAAAAAATTGAATTAAAACATTTCGAGGGGGGTGGTATGGACGGAAGTGGCTGCTGCAGCTTGGATTGGTGAGGCAGCTCACTGAGCCGAAGGAACTCAGTCATGTGCCCAAGCCCTAAGAAATTCTGGTTGCTGAACTAGAGCTAAATTCGAGGGATGTTTGAGAATTTCCCTGGAAAGCACCTGAGGACTGGATAGCTCTGGAGACAGAGAAGCAACCTCTAAAACGGGGGAAAGAGGTTTTATTCATCCCTTGAAAGAGCTGGATTCCACAGCCTGGCACTACCAGCAGTAGAGAGACACAGTATTTCCTGAGGGAAGTCCAAGTAACCCATCGTGGAAAGCTCTGTGAGAAAGGAGGAAATTTCCTGTTTCCCATCTCTCCTGAGAGGAAGAAGTGATCAGGTGTGTGTGAGAAACCAAAATGGTTAACGGCTTAAACATTGTTAAGATCATTGGAGGACTTTAGAGCAGAGGACAGATTTTAGGAAACTAAACTACAAAAGGCTAATCTGAACCCCAAGGAGAGGTTTGGCATTGCTGGGTTAATGGCTGGACTTCATGAATTTAGAGGTCTTTTCCAACATAAACTGTGATTCTGTGAAGCTGGTGGGAAAACTAATAATATCAAAGGTAGGATAACTTCACCTCAGGAATTAAAATATTAATAAGGTTATAGGGTATTTTAAAGGTTTCAACATGAAAATTTCCAGGTGATGCTCATGAACATTAAAAAAAGGGATGTTTTTAAAGTGATTCAAGGCTCTTCTTGCTTATGACTGGGAAATTATAGACAAGGTGTGTTGACTTCTCCAAATTAATATATATATAATAATAGGGGAAAAAAAGAGAAAAAAATAAGCTGTTAAAACCAAGTTAACATCATTAAAATCCCCCCATGATCAAACATATCCTTTTGAATTCCATGTTTGGTCTGATGGCATCAGCTACTTTAAGTTATTTTCTGTTTTAGAGAGCAGACATTTTTATTTAAATGACTTTTGCAGAGAATTTCCAAATGTATCATAGGTCAAAAGGCAAGCAGAATAAAAGGCAAATTTGATATAAATCATTTATTGCAAATACTTTGCTTAGTGAATGATGAACCAGAATAACAGAACAGATTTAGATCTTCTGCTCCTCTAGGTCGTGATATATTACTGCCTGCAGGTCCTTCCCATTCTTCACCCATTCATGTCTCCACAAAATGTCTTGAAAAAAAAGTGAGTAATATCCCGAGTCCTGTTGTCCAGGGACTGTCAAATGGATGGAGAAAAAAATGCATCAAACGTAAATGTAAATTCCACACTGCAATGTAATGGTAGGGCATAATTTGCATAAATATTGTTTGCAAAGAGCAATTAGCACTTCATTTACATTCAGTGAAGTAGCAATTTGCACATTTTCAAGAAACAATTTCTTTACCCATATGCGCAAATTTTGTGCACTGCAATTGACACGCTAATAAAAAGATGTTAATAGACCAATTTTTTTTTATTTTATATCACAGTGTTCTGAAATATTGATTCACTCTCCTGAAATATTGATTCAGGTGGGCTATTTGTAAAACCAGAAAAATGCAGATTTGAATTTTTAAAACTTGCCTTCTAAAAAAAAATCAGAATTAATTTCAGATGTCTGCAGTCTTCATGCTCTTTAAGTGGTATTTTAATGGGTATTTTTTGTCAGAGAAATATAATAAGCATTATTAAAAAGCATTAGGAAATTCAGTCTCCTAATCTGCAATAACAATGAGTATATTTGCATATTGCAGTATGGAAATAATACAGTCCATTTCCTAGTGTCAATATCACACTCAATTCTCCATTAAATGTTAATAAAAAATATTTCACATTTATATAGCGTTTTCTCCAGAATGAAGAAACTTCCTAATTAAGAGACAAATTTTCTACTTACAGCAAGTACAGAGAATTTTTCTAAATAACAAAAATTTACTTGGGAGTTGGACAGGAAAAGAACAGTGCAGTGAGTTCAGCCAGCTGTTGTCAGTGGACATTCCTGGCCTTTGCAGCAGGAGAAATTGATGTTAAGTGATTTATTTAGACCTCCTGCAGCTCTGTCACTAACAGTTGCTCTGTTTGTTTAGTTTCCTTCACTGTTTTGTCACTTCTCCTGTGATTTCGGGAGAGGTAAGGATCAGAGTTCCCACAGAAGGTGGGCTGTACTGTACTTGGTAGCTTTCGAAGGAGAGAAATCTTTTGGGCCGAGATTATTGATATTTGGAACATTGCATTTTTCTGTTCTCAATCCGAGTTTCCTGGAAAGGATTATTTTTGGAGGTTGTTCAGTTGCCCATTCTGGAAGGGTAAGCATAAGAGCACAGCAGCAAAGGATGCAGATATTTATGAATCTCTCTGCCAAGCAGGCTGGACACAGGCTGCCTCTGCTCTGCAAGCCATGTAAAAACATGTCCTGGCTAGTAGGTCCTGGCAGGAGACTCTCAAATGGAAATATTTGCTAAATTTGCCCTAGTTATGGCAAGTTCAGAGTGCAGGCAGTCAAATGCTCAAAATTCTGCCTGTTACTGTTTAGAGGCAGTGCAAGTGAAACATCCAAACATCACAGGGCACCTCTGAAAACCTTCCTCATACAGTGCATTTTAATAAAAGGCATTATTTATCAACTTTTGAACAATCACAAGGAAAATGAATACCAAATATGACAGCAAACAGCAAAGCCCCCACTAGATCCCAGTTTTACATGCTTATTAAAGTAATTGTTGCAATAATGATATTGTATTCCTTGCCTTTTCATCTCTGTCACAAGAGAAGGTATCATTATGGTTGCACCCAGGAGTGTGACATTCAGATCTATTTTGATGTCTCATTATTGTTGGTGTTGTCTTTTTACTTTGCAAATCATGTATTTATATTTCATCTCCTGTGTCAGGTATTCAAAGCTCTGCTTTGATCAGTGTAAATTGCATGTGCCCCTCACGTAAGGTGGACCTCTGTTTGAACCTACAAAGAAGTTAATTTTGAGTTCTCATGTGAATCTCTGAGATACTCATCATCGGTTTACTCTATTTTTATTTAACCCTTTTTTTCTTCTTTTTCTGGTTTTTCTTCTTTTACTTCTTCCTCCTCTTTTTCTTCTTTTTCTTACTTTTTTTTCTGGTATCCTGAAGAACCTCTGAGTCCTTTGGCAATATTGACCCCTAATACATCTGTGTCCCAGTCATGCAGTAACTTTTGGGGTGCTCAGGATTTACCCAAGCAGTGGGTGTTTTCCTCCCTGTACACACCTTTGAACTAAAAGTCCACCACAGCATTTTGTACACTACAGACAAATAATACCCTGATGAGAAGGGGAACAAATATCTGAACCTTTAATGTTTCTGTAGCCTCAGTGGGACCACATTTTGCAAACACCTAGTAACATTGCAAGAGAGGCTAATGACAAGAAAGCACTAATGACATGAGATATTTAGGAGTCCTCTGACCTTCAGAAACACCATGGGTTTACTGTTTGCAAAACCAATACATCTATCCAATTTTCTGTTGACTAACAATAATTAAATCCAGTGATAGCAACTGATCCATGTGCAGCATCCATGAGCAGGAAAAGCTGTGGCCAGCCCATGTGGGTTAGCTGGCTAGCACTCTGGGCTGACTTGGGCTGAAATATGGGCATCGATCTCTGCAAAACCACCTGGATGACGTGGTTTCATCTGTTGAGTTGCAAACTGCACCAAACCAGGAATATGGTGATCTGGGGCTCTTTAAAAAAAAAAATTATTTCCCCTTCTTTCTCAGTAAGGTGGAGAGATGATGTACCAGGTCAGACCTCCTGCTGGCTAAAATTAGGTTGATACCAGCACCTTCTGCTGAGAAGCTGAGCTGAGGAACATCTGTCTCTATCTCACATATGAGCAATGTGACTAATGAAGCCACAAGACAGAGCTGTTTAAGGGCCATACTCATCTAATTTCTCACTAAGTCTTTGTATTTTGTGTTTTACTGGGCCTGGCTCTCAGCTTTCACAGCTACCTGCCCAATGTGCATTTTAGTGGTGGGACTGAAGTTAACAGTCTTTAGGATGCTGAGTGAGGGCTGTGACACGATTGTGTGATAAAGAAGCCACAAGACCCTTGTACTTTGCCCTTTATCTATGGCTCCACAATCAGTTTAAGTCTAGTTTCCCACATTACAGCTGCATTGCCCCATCTACAACCAATAGCAAAGACACATCTTAATGTTTTGAGTTTTTCCTCACCTCCTCATCAGGGGTAAACAGTCACTGTGAAGTTCCTTCTGTCTCCAGGAATTAAGGATGTGCTTCTGTCCTGATTTATTCACTTTTGAGGCAGAGTTTAATTTTGCAAAACGTCTCTCTCCTCAGTCTTTGCATTTATTTTTGGCAGGAGCAGTTGCCTGCGGCACGAGCACTGAAGACTGGTTCAGTGTTAATAGTTGTCAGGGAAAATGAAGAGGCTATTTCTCACTCCAGACTTTCACCCTGCATGAAAAATGCTAGTATGAGCAGATTAAAAATCAGTGCATGGTACAATATGTCACACATAAAGCAACTCCATGTTATTAATTGGCATGCTACCCATTAACTACTCTCAGCATGCTCCTCTGTGAGTGGAACAGGAACTGATGAAGTCAGGTGGGTCAGAACCTCCTTTGGTATAAAGTTGTGCAACAGTGATGGAGCTGATTGAGGTATGCTGATTAGTAGCATCCAGCTGCTTGGATAAGGGTTTGAGATGCCTTTTTTCCCCCCAAGATGTGATTCAATATGCATTTCACTAGAATGAACAGCAGAGATACTCTGTGATATGTCTTCTCCTGTACCCTAAACCCTTTTTAATCACAATAGCTCATTTAAAACCATGATGTGATTTAGAGAGGTATTTTTTTCTTTTTTTCTGCTGTCTTTGTGATGAATCCTTAATTATCGACCTTGACAATTTCCCAAGGAAATGACTCGATATTAGGATACAAACCAGTTGCTGCACATAAAAATGGGTTTACAAAGAAAACTAAATCAGCAAAGGCCGAAGTTCATTTTCCAAGTTGTATTAGGGCGGGGAATTGTTTCAGTCATCTTCAGGAAAAAAACCAAACCCTGAACATCATTTTCAACAGGTTCAGAGTTGGAGTAGCAGTGCTGTGGATGCTGGGCATTCCCTACACCAGACTTCGTTCTGCAAAGTGTCCGTCACCAGTGAAGGCCTCAGGATAAAGCAGTTTGGAGGTCCTCCCCAAAACTGCTGCTAGATTTCTGCATGTCTTAAGAGTTACCCTGGTTAAACACACTTTTCTGGCAGTAGTAGAAACAGAGAAGACGACATGGACAACCCAAGGGACATGGTTGCTGTGTGGCTGGTGAGGCATAGCCTTGCCTGCCCCTTCTGCTCAGTGCCCCTCGTGCCTCAGAGCAGGCAGAGACATTAGAAAGAGGCACAGCACAGCCCTTTTACCAAGGGAAATAGTGCCTTCCAGTAATTGCACAGGTAGAAAAAAGCAGTTCAAATAGAGCAGAACACTTGTCTCAAGGGGTTTTTGGTTTTGAATACCTGTAGGTACAGAAGGCACAAGCTCTGAAGAGTTTTAAGCAGACACAGGGCTGTTCAGATGCACAAGACCTCAGTGACTGCTTGACTTGTGGATATGGTGATATTGCAGTCTTTGGCAGTCACAGATTAAGCTGCAGATGTAAGATATTGATGTCATATGTAATGACCCCATTTAATCTAAAGTGGGGCAGAGTTACATTTACCCTCAGGCTGGGTTTTGATTACTTGGACACCGTGGGTTCCTAATTTGCTGATGTCTCTTCTGCCATCTTTTTTCCCTCCCTTTCATTCCTTTTATTCTTTTAAGCAGTCTCCAACTCTCCCATGCTTTTTCTAACTTCTCTTTGATGCCAGAAGAAAATACACATTCACTCCCTAAGCCTGTTTTTCCTAGGCACTCTTCAGCTGTGCAGAACCTGGGATCAGAACCTTACTAGAGTTTGTCCTATCCTTGTCATTACCTCTATTATCCTCAAGAGAGGACAGCAGAAGCAGCTGGTCAATTAATGTGCCCTTCTGGGACCATGTTCCTGCCTGTTGTTACTGCTCTTACAGGCTGTAAGGTGCTGTGGAGTCTGACATGCACATGTCACTCAGAGATTGGCATTAATAATGCTCTGAAAAGCTCAAGCACCTTTAAAAAATTTATTTTATTTTATTTTATTTTATTTTATTTTATTTTTAAAATTTCTATCTTATCCACTGCCTGAACCTGTTCAGTTCAGAATGCGAATATGTTTAAATACCTTTGTTTTTCCTTGGATATCAAAATAGAGAGGTTATTCTATCTGGACACATTAATGACATTCAGTTGCTTGCTGATAACTGCTCCATTAATGTCTGTCAGCATGGCACTCTCTCTGCTCATAACCTCCTCACAGACCAGACAGCTTTCCGAGCAGAAGGAAGATACTTATAAAAAAATAAAAGGCAAAATGTCAGCATGTTCCCAGATGAGATGCCCTGAGAGATTCATGACGCAGTGGTAGCTGTGAAGAAATGCAGATGTGACAGGTGGCTGACAGTTTGGTACTTTGTCTATAATCCTTCTGAACTAGTGGCAGAGACTTTCTTAAATACAGTGATTATCATGAGAAACCTCTCCTAAAAAAGTGTTATTTGCATCAGCTATCATAAGATGATATGTGACATGCCTGGGTCCTTTCCATTAGTTTCAGAGGACAAATACCATAGGTCAAGACTTTTGAAATAATAATAATAATAATAATAATAATAATAATAATAATAATAACAACAACAACAATGGATTAATATAATAATAAAACAGACCAGAGAGCCTGAATAAAATAGAACAGAGTCTGAATAAAATAGACTCCAAAGCCTGAGGCAAACAGCGTTTGCTAAACCATTTGGTAAAATGGACTGAGGCAGATGTTTGAGCTAAAGTAAATCACAGAGAAGTTGCCTTTGGGTGACTGAAGGGCTGGCTCAAAAGCAGCCATTTGGACTGCCCAGAATGCAGACATATTGCTCCCTGGGCATCCTTCTGCAGAGGTACTGCTGTGACTCTGTGCCTTCTCTGCAGAAATAAGCAGTGCATTACTGGTAGCAAGGTGGTAGCCACCTTCTAGACATGCTGCTGCTATTTTTCTTGGACCACAGAAATGATATATCCAAGGTAGAATAAATACAACAACAAATAAAACTGCTCCCCAAAATTTTTTTGTCTGAATAATTAATTCCTCAGCAAATCTTCTCATAATAAAACACGTCCTAATGAGCTATCAGGAGGAGAGGAAATTCATCACTTACTTCACAAATATCAACTTGAGAGCACTGCTCATGTCAGATGGCATAATTGATGACTTGAGAGGGAGCATGGAGCAGCACAGCCAAAAACACAGTCCCCATCAGTCATTCCACATCAGCCCAACTCATACGTGTTACTTGATCTACAGAGGATTAGCCAGGCAGCTAGAAGGAGATATGGGGCTGAAGGGAATACAGGCAAATATGATATATCTAATCTTGATTTATTCTGGTTGGTTTTCTGCTTATCACTGAGGTGCAATGGCAGTTGGTTGTGCATTGTGTTTTATTTTTGTGGCTTTTCTTTTTTTTCCCAGAGAAACAGAATTTAAAAACTTTGAATTTCACCCTCCCTGATGCTGAGCAAGCCATCTTCAGTCCCATGTCAGAGCATGGTCCTCTTGGGGGTTCAATTCCCGTGCAGCAGACCTGGGTGTGTGCCCTGGAGCAGGTGAGACCCCTCTGTGCTGTGGAGACAAGGGATGTTGTGGTCACAGTGATGTTCATGGTGAGGCTGCAGTAGGAGCACATCTGGACTGTTCTTCTGGTGGTGGCACCACCAGAGCTGGAGGAATGTGCAGCCTCCTCTCTTGTCACATCCATCTCTTCTCCCAGTGCTCTGCAGTTGCAAGAGCTGCTCCACTGGCTTCCTCCACATGTCTGCTCCAGGGGTAATTCCCTCCTAAGGACATTCACACAAGCCAAGGGACAGGGGAAGGTTTGGAGAAACAGCTCTCCCCACTTGGATGGGAAAGCTGAGACACCAGGCTGGTGCTGCCATCTGTTGTGATGAGAACCTGAAATGGCCAAAGTGGTCATCTCTCTGGGCATCCCATCTCCAAGGACAGCCAGGAGAAGGTGCTTGGTTTAGAGAAGAATAAAGGATTCTGGCAGATGTAGAGGGACCATTTTGTGACTCTACCTTCCCAGCAACTGGCTGTAAGGGACTTCCTGAGCTGAAGGTTACTTCCCCAGCTATGTATTTTGCAGGCCCTTATGGACTTCTTTTTCCCATTAATTTTTCTAATATCTTTTGGCACCAGAGTTTCTGCCTGGCCTGTATATTTAATGTCCTCCATCCCTGGTGATATGAGAATGAATGAATCAACATTCACCTTGCCTTTCCCCCCCAGTTTCACCACGCTGAGAAAAGTAAGCCTAACAGATTTACTTCACTGAAACAACTCTGTGTTTCCATGACCGAGTTTTTTTTCAGGATTTACATGAGAGAAGAGTATGAGAAATCCAGGCAGCTGCCAAAGTGATGGCTGACAGGTTTAATTTCTATCCCTTTGCTCACTCCAGTGTGTGGTCGCTGCATCTGACCAAGTCCTGTGCCTCAGTAGCTGTCAGCCTGCTAAGTGCAGCTGTTTTACATGTCTGCTCACATTTGTAGATGCCTGGCTCTATTTTCTGAAACTCTCCAATAACTGCTCGCTTGAGTTAGTTCATCAGCAAAGACAACTTTATCTGCTCTAGAAGTGACTCCCACGTTCACCACTGCAAAAACCCTCGTGCAGCAGAGCCCTGGGGTTGCTGCTGGTAAGATCTGAACACTGGGCTTGCCCGAGGCAAAGCGCCCTTGGCACCTGCTGGCCCCTTCTGTGGGCTCCAGTGTAAGCAATAACTGGGCTTTTATGTTGGTGCTGACCTCCCAAGTTAACTTCAGAAAACATTATCTGGCAAATCTGAAGTGTCACGTTTCAAAGAAAAGAGTCTTCCATCTCAATCCGGGTCTGATTTCTTTACAGATAAAGGGCAAAACCCTTTGGGAACCAACCACTTCTTGGAAGCAAGGTTAAGAGAAATAAACTTTCCTCCTTACCAATAGACTGAACAATCAGCAAAATCTTTTCTGTTAGGAGCACATGTCTATCCCCACAGGGTCAGGTCAATGCTCTGTAACTCATCTTGCAAAACTAAAATACAATTTTTGATGATCAGAGCTGGATAAGGATCAGAAGACTGGCCTGACACATTTCATTTATACTGACAAAAGTTTTTATTCAGTAAATACTTCCCCTGCATGGATAAAATTTCAAGATAATATGCATTACAAATGATTTGCAATGACGCTGAATTAATGTCTTCTCTGAGAATCCCCCCAGTGCCCACCTCAGGACTGTATCTGTAACCTCTTAACAGCATAGAAAATTAATAGTTTGGTTGCCCAATGGAAACACCAGCCTGAATTCCCATGTGGGCTGTATTTGGGGTCCCTGTCCCTCATCTGCTTCTCTAAACACTGCCTGGGAAGTGGCACAGTGATAAAATGAGCGTAAACATCCCTGGGATTAAGAAGTGGTTTGAGACCTGCAGCTGATCTCGGACTGGATATGGTTAGGAAATTGGATTAGGAAATTACTTTACCTGGAACTGGACATTATTGTGGTGTCTTGTGCTGGAAAGAGGATTCATGCTGAGATGGAAAAATGAAATTGGGATTGTGGGGAAACTATAACTTGAGGTCAGTTTCATTTGGATTTTTGTGCCAGAGTGATCTGAGCACCACTCACATTCCTCTCTCTGATGCCTTTTGCTTTCTGGCATCCTGGCCCTGCAGTTTTGGGCCCTGCAGCTGAGGGGATGCTCCGATGTCTTCCCAAGCATGGTGTGGGGCAGGGAGCTGCTCGCTGGCAAAGCAGAGCAGGGTGGATGCTCACTCCTGGGAATCAAATGCCATCTGTTCCTGCCATGCATGTACCATTCTGTGCTGGTCTGTTCTCAGCTTGATGCCCAGCAGGAGCTTGCTTAGGGCTATTTTCTTTCAGCTCTGCTCCATCTGCCAGCCAGGGGATAACGCAGCTGATCCCACCCCCAGGCAGGCCCTGACTGACACCAAGGCTCAAGAAAAGTTATTCCACTTTTGGTAAGCCCTTGTTCCCCCTGCAATATCTTGGTAGGGGGGTGACCACCTAGACCCCAGGGTGGCTGTGCTACCTGTCTATTATTGCCACCATCTGAGGCTGGTGGCCAGATTTTTAGAAACTTGGGTTAAAATTTCCTGGGATCCAGCAGCCAGGATGAAGCCAGTTTGCTCCTTTTGGGGTTTTGTGTGTGTGTGTAATGGCCATTAACAGGGGTGACATCAGTGTCCCGTGTCCTTAGGGGGATCCCTCACTGGCGGTACCCAGCCCTGATGGAGACGCACGGACCGATTTAACCCCCTGGGCCCCAGGGGGTAGCAGCAGCCGGATTTTCCCGAGGAGGGATACCCCACAACAACTCTTCCTCTCTTCGCTCCCCCCTTCTCCTACAAGCCCTGAAGCCATCCACAGGGGCAGCTCGGGCTGCAGGAGAGGGAGCAGCCGTGTCCGGAGGAGGCATCGGACTGCACTGCATCGCAGTGCATTGCACTGCGCATCCTCCCTCCCTCCCCACCGCCTACTGCTGCAGCCTTCCTCCCTCCATCCTCCCCCCGTCCCACCCCACATCG
>VZRV01008898.1:0-54629 GCA_013398115.1 Falcunculus frontatus | reverse complement strand
ACTCCTGCATCCCTCCCTCCCGCATCCCTCCTCCTGTATCCTTCCCTCCCTCCACCCCTCCCTCCTTCCCTCCCTCTGCCTGCGCAGAGCCGCGGACATGGCGCTCAGCAATTTCCTCTTCGCTCAGTGCATCTGCTATTTCCTGGCCTTTCTCTTCAGCTTCATCGTGGTGGTGCCACTCTCCGAGAATGGCAACGACTTCCACGGCCGGTGCCTGCTCTTCACCGAGGGCATGTGGCTCAACGCCAACCTGACAGTGGAGCGGCAGCGCTTCACGGTGCAGGAGTGGGGGCCCGAGGCTGCCTGCCGCTTTAGCATCTTCACCGGGCTCCTCTCCCTGCTGCTGGCCACAGTGCAGGCCTGGAGGACCCTCTTCTTCCTCTGCAAAGGGCACGAGGAGTAAGTATCCCTGGGGATAAGCCCATCCCTCCCACAGGCTGGGGCACGTGGGAGAAGTCTGGGGGTGAAGCACTGGGCTTTGCCCCAACCAGGTCATCCTGTGCCCCAGAGGGGTTTGGGGAGAGGTGGTGTATTGCCCGTGTCTGTCTGCACACACACCATGCACTCCCCCAGCTGTGTCCAGGGCCCTCTCCAGAGGATGGCCCTGTGCAGAGGTTTGGGGTGGGGGGCCAGATCCACTTCCATGCACCCACTGCCCTTTGGCAGTCTTGGTGCAGCATGTGGCCACTCAGCTGCAGTGGGCATGAAAGGATTTGGGGGCCGTGGGGTGATACTGGAGGCTGAGGCTCACAGGTGCTTCTTGACCATGGTCCCACTACACATCCATGCCAAGGAAGGCCTTCCCCAGGTGTGCACTGGGCATATGAAAAGCCCTGAGACAACATGGTTGTGTGTGGGGGGCCAGAAGGGAGAATTTGGTGACTGCCCTCTATTTTTTGTGCTGCTTTTGTTGTGTGCATGGCAGCTATTGCAGACAAGAACTATTGCTTGGTTACGGCATGAGAGCAACGCTGAGTGCTCCCTGCAGCAGCTCAGGGCAGCACTGACAGCTGGTTCCTGTGCTCACACAAACCAAGGGGCATCCAACCCCAGCAGGTGTAGTGAGAGCCTTGGCAGGCCAGGCAGCAGCTGTGTTGTTCTGTGCTTGCCCCTCTGGTGGCCTGAGAGGGCAGAGACCCTGGCACAGGTAACCCAGCCTCTGGGTGCACTGGCCTCTGTCTGAACTAGGAAAATATTTTTCTTGTGGTTTAGGAACCATGCCAAGGGTAAATCACTCCTGCCCAGGTCTCTTTGGACTAGAGGTTTCTTGAGTAAGAGGCTGTTACATCTGGGCTTGGTAATCCTGGAGACTGGGTAGCAGTGTTGTCTCTCTGGCTCGTTTCAGCCACTCTCAAGCTGCCTAACACTCAAACATGCTGTAGTAAGTATAGACCAGAAAGTTATTTCATATTAAAACTTACCTTACAATAAATGCAACCACATACTTCTTAATAGCTTTGATTTCAGCTTCCTCAGGTGATCCAATGTCTATAGAGGGTCGATTGAACCTCAACGCTTTGCAGTTCAGAGCTAGCTAATTTTTAGATGAAACCAGCAATAAAAACTCTGTAATGGTGACATTTGGATTAGATGTTTGGCCTGCTTCCAAAAGTAGCTATTAACTTCAAAACTGTTGGGCAGGACCTTGAAAAGTGTCCCTTTAGGAGCTGCTTTCAGGCTCCTTTGGGAGTTGTATAACATTGTTCATAGCTGCTTCAGGCAAGAAAGGCAGAAGGCTGTGGGGTGATGGAGAGCAAAGATGGAGCAAGTTGGGATGATGAGATAACCACAGAAGATCACAGAAGGGTAAAACATGGCAAGATGCTTTGGAACATCAGTTTCTTGGTAAGAAGGAAGGTCTGTCCTGTACCACCTCAGCCACTGAATGAAAAGCAGGCAGGGCACATGCTGTCCTGATTTTAAACAGCCATTTGTTAATGCTTCAAATGGGTGTGAAAACACTTCTGTCTGGATGGGGAGATAGATGTGAGCACCTCACCATAAATGGTATTTGTCTGCTCTGATTAGAGGTAGTTGAGGAAGAACCAGAATGTCATAACTGATGATCCCATTGAGGAGGATCACTGCTACTGGGCCAGCTCCAGGGTGAGCCAGCTGAATCAGTCAGGGTTAGTTAGCACCCTTTGCATCTTTCATGTGCAATGGCTTTGAGGGATTACTGACAGATAGTTATGACTGCTAAAAACCCTTCTTAAAAGGGTCTCCTTTGCCTCAGGGGCTTGGGGCTCTTCAGCTCAGATAAAGAGTAGAGATATAACTCAGATACTTCATTGCTAGGATTGCAAAGCAACTTTAAGGGTAAATATTTATTGTTAAAGGGCATTCACTCAATCTGCAATGCATATCTTGAAGTTCTAATCTAAGGAGGAAAAATAGGGTGAGGTAGAGAGCCAAATCAGCAGTTTTCTATCAGGATGCCCTGGCCTGAGGAATCCCCAGCACAGGGTGATGGTTACTCTTGCCAGGTGCAAAAAGTGCAAGGCTGAGCCCTGCTTTATCAGTGGGAGGCCAGATCTTGGACCATGGAACCTCTTTTGCTGCAGGGTAGGAAACAGAGGGAGGACTAGAGATCCTGGGCTGGTGATGACCCACTGAATAGTCCTGGTAACTTCTCCTTTCCTAGAGCTGTCACTAATTCTGGTGTCAAGTCTGTTTTATTCTGTGAAGAGCTCAAGCCTTTTCTGCCTCTCAGGCCAGCATACCACACTAAGGTGCACACAGAAGGTATGATATGACTTTAGCAACACCTGGGATGTAATCCAGGCTAGGTGTGAGGTCAGGGCAGGGAACATGCAAACACCTGGTGTGCTCATAGCGGCTCTCTCTGTGTGGGTGACCCCAGCTTACAGCAGAGGTGAGCTGGTCTACTTCACCATGTCCAGCTAACCCAGAGAAGGATTCAGCGTATTATTCATCCAGAAGTCAGGTGTCCTGGCATCCAGCAGCCACCACAGTCAATAGGGGCACTTCTTGAAGGTGGCTTATTTCACTTCTTTCCTGTCAGTCTTGCGGTGAGACAACTGTCACTTTGGAGAGAGCCTAGACAGCCCCTCTAAAGCCACATCAACCAAGGAACAAACATCCTAACTCTGCTAATAATTGCTTCCTCATCTCATTTTAAGGAAGTCCTCCTAAAGTCACAAATGTATCACATATAAACTGTAGAAATTAGGATTATCCAGCCCAGAACCTTCCAGGACTCAAACACTCATTTAAAAAGCCTCTTGGATTTTCATTTAATGAACAACCAGGGAAAAGAAGTGACTGAGGGTTTTTCTTTTGTTCTCTGGGGTGAATAGATTCCTTCTATCACCAGCATAATGAGTGGCACTGGTGAGAAATTTGTCATGTTTGTCTTTACCATGTACTCTGAATAGGATGACCTGCCTCCTGGAGCTGCCAGTCTTTCCCCAACCTGGAGCAGATGTCCAGTTTTTAAATAATATGACATTCCAAGGTGTCCTATTCTAAACAGCCACTTAGAGCGGTTTCAAGTAGAGAAGGGCTTTGCCTGATGATTGGAATTAGAAACTTTTCACAGCTAGAATTCAGGTGAGGAATTAAACAGTGAGGCTGGAAAATGAGTGAATGATTCCATGGCCTTATGGGAAGTCTGTAAGCATCCCACCCCATCCCACTCCAAACACAGCACGTGCTGAGGGCAGGCCCTGGTTGGGCAGACTTAATGGTCCTGAGGTAAATTGATATTCAGCTGGCAGACACAACATACTGACACCAAAGCCAGAGAAATCCCAGGAGAAGCCGGCCTGCTCTGCAAATTGCCCATAAAACTGAGATTCGTGTCCTGTGATGGCAGTACCTTGCTTACATTGCTTAAAATGATTATAGCTATCAGTACTGTGCTTTTATTTTTAGTTTCCATCTCCTAAGCAATTTTTGTCCCAATTATAACTTAAGTCACAAAATTATTTTAGCTCCAGTTACTACATAATTTGAGCTAATGGCATTTATTTCAACAATGGTGATTTTCATCATTACAGATAATGAAAGTCACACTGTGTATGAACAATCACCACTTAGTATATAAAGCCACATCCTCTTATGGTTAAAAAAGAAATCAGAATCAAAAGCATTTGCAAACGGAGGTAATGTGACTCAAAATCAAGTCCATACTGTTTCAATGTATTAGGTGTTCTTAATTAAAGAAGATGTGTTTCAAATGGAAGCTGATATCTTCGTGCCCACTCTGTGCTGCTTACAGAGACTGCTGATGTTGTGTTTCAGCTGTTTATGAGTTACATTTTTCTTCCCTTTTATTACAGCTCTTTCTTTTACGCCTTCCTGAATCTGCTGATCAGCGCCTTTGTGGTGTTCATCACATTTATTGCCAGTACTATAGTGAGTGTAGGATTTAACATGTGGTGTGATGCAATTACCGAAAAAGGAAGCATGCCAAATAGGTTAGTATTGAAGAATACATTTTCTTCCTTTTATTTTTCTTTCATATAGGCACAATTGAACTGTGGTGTTACCAAGTGTAGTTATTACATGCAAGGTGAGCAAGGGGGAGAAGGCATCTGTAATATGAAAATCCAGGTTTTTTCATGTGGAACAAAAAAAGCAAACTTTTTTTTGTTTGTTTAGAAGCCCACAAAAAAAAGTGTTTCCATTGTATTTTGTGGTCTCTGAATCATGATCATATGAAAAAGAAATCCATTATGTTAAAATTTTTTATTTCCAAAGGAATGCTGGATTTGGAGTTTTTCTGAGTATGGGGGGAGTGTGGCCTTGTGAGCAGGGTAGGGGGCTGGGGGTCAGGGCTCCTGGCTTGCAGTCCTGGTTCTGCCCCCAACCCCCTGTGTGACACCAGGCAAGTCACTTACCCTGCCTGTGCCACAACTCATCATCAGACAAAAAATTTGGGGTGGAGATCCTGGCCTTGTAGTGGTGCTGTGGATGCCCTGAGAGCCACAGAATGGAAAGCACTTTGTAAGTGCAAAGTACAGATGGCTGATGCTTTCTTACAGTCCCGAAATGTACAGCTCCTAAAATAGTCCACTGTATCCCACAATGTTTATGCTCCTTTTAGGAAACATGATAAGTTGAGCAAGATTTGCTCCTATCAAATAAATAACGATGGAGAGGAAAAGGTGACATTTTATGTCATATGATATTGAATAAATGTACTACTTAAAGCATACATTTATGTTGCACATTGTCATATGTTGTAAAATGCCATAGTGAATGTTCTGTTTAGGGCTGCAACGATTAACCGAATTATTCGAATATTCGGTTAAAAATTCAGTTACAAAAACCATCTAATCGAATATTCGAGTAAGAACCCAAGATGATCGACAGCACTGAAAAGGAGAGAGAAGAGGCTGCAGAAATCAACCAAGAGATAGAATGACAACCTCAAAATCCTGGGATTTTTTTCACACCAATAATGGTCCAAGTTATTTGTAAAATCTGTAGGCAGCCTCTATTTTACCATCAGAGTATCATCTCCTTGCTGGAGCATCCGAAACAAAAACACAATTCCTTCTTCTGAGGCTTTTCCTGATGAAGTCAAAAGGTAACAGAGGATTGTACACTTTGTTTCATTGAGGGGTGAAACAACCAACCCGGGGTGATGCCAGGGACAAGTCTGTGGGAGGAGAGGGGGTAAAGGGAAAGAGGGATTTAAGGATGCTGTGTTCATAATAACTATTACAATTCCACTTATGGAAGATTTGTGTCATCACTTACATAATTGTCCACCTTTTTAAAAAGAAAGTAATTACATGCCCTCTTTAACTTAGTTTTAGAGAAGACTGGCAAGCAACCTGGTTATTGCAATAACTTAAATATCCTTTGATAGAATGTGCCACTGTGACTTTTCAAAATGCATTTAATGTGTTGTTTCATTTTATATTTGGTTTACCTGGAATCTCTTAAATAATTTTCTTCTTTTGTTTTACCCTTCCAAATGCCTTTCTGGGTAGCTGTGAAGAATTGCAGGATATAGATCTTGAGCTGAACTTGGAAAACTCTGCTTTCTATGACCAGTTTGCTATTGCACAGGTAGGTCAGACTAAGTCCTGGTTCTATTCCAGTTCATTTGCTATTTGCTTATTGACTTGGGATTGCTGGAGCTGAACTACCCTTCCTCAGAAATCAATGGGAATGTTTCCACTGACTTCATTAAGTGCTGAAACAGAATGATTGTGATGGGCACATTTGCATTTTAAATTCAAAGTAGACAGTTTTGAATACAGACATGTCAAAGCCTCACCCTGATCTTGTTAACTATGACAGAAAATTCACTGCTTATCCAAAGGACGAAGTCTGCAAAAGTTGCATCACTCTGGTGTCCTGGATCTCTTCATTACTGTTCAAAATAATTTCTGACCTGCACCACATCAGAGGGTTCCTAGTTTGCTTTCCTTGAGTTCAACTGAGATCACTTGAGCTATATAAATACCAGAACATTGGAAATAATCAAAGATTAATTCATTTAGATAGGGCTGTTTCCTGATGAATCCATGGGAATTAGACCTCTAAGGCTGTCAGACATTTCTATTGAATATTCTAGCTCTAAGTCAATGGTCAGAGTCAGTGAACACTGGGATGTGAGCACACATTAGTTTTACAGGGACTGTAGTCCCATACCTGCAGGGCTGCACCCTTACAAAGGCTTATGTTGTCCCACATGGAAAGAGGCATTAGCCTGCCTGGAGCATTCCTTGAAGGTAACTGTGCCTCTTGAACACAAGTCAGTTGTGTGTCTTTGTTGCCAGCACTGGCATCTAGATGCCCAGCTCAGTCATATCTGCATTAAGGACAGAAATACGCCATAAACGTGACTCCTTTATCTGAAGAACTCAGGACCTCCTCGGGTTTAACTTGGCATGACTCCATGGGTTTTGGTCCAGCTGAGGTTTTGATAATCACCTGGACAGCTGACTTTGTTTTTACTATACTGTACTGACCTCTTTGTGATTTCTTTCCTTCTCTAGTTTGGTCTCTGGGCTGCCTGGCTGACTTGGCTGGCAATTACCATTCTGGCTTTCCTGAAGGTTTATCACAACTACAGACAGGAGGACCTGCTAGATAGCCTGATCCATGAGAAGGAGCTGTTGCTAGGAAGATCCCCTTCACGATCCTCTTTGCAAGATGACAAAAGTGGCATGATCTAAAGTGTAAGAAAACTTCCAGGGCAGGATCTAGATTTTATTATTCAGTAGTGTGAGCTGAAGTTGAGTTAGGAAATTGAGCGTGTGAGATCTTTTCTTTTCCTGAGATGAAATGTACTTGTGAATCACTCACTTTCCCCATAAGAACTTGTTGGCAGAAATACTTATATGAGGATAAAGAGAATGAACTGCCCGATGTGCCTTTAGCACAGCAAACTTTCTGTCCTGTGCAGGCACAATCTGTAACCTGCCCTTGCCAGCAGAGCTGCCACGTGCCATCACTGGCTTTTGGGACAGGGGCCATTTTTGAGGACTGAGCTGGCAAGACCAGGCTACAGCATCCAGGCTATTTCTTCAAACTATTCTTCAGCAGTAATTGTAACTGGAGCTACGTTCAGTCCCTCCTCTCTCCCTCTCCTCCCTTTTGCCAGTGAAGCTGCCCTTGTTCTCTCTTTATCCTGGGAAGTTGCAGCTCTGGTTCGGGTGCAGGCTCTCGCTGTCTCTGCTTTCTCTGTCTTTGGGCGCAGTGCTGAAAAATGTTTCTCCTGCTCTGGTTTTATTTAGAACATAGAGACCTGTGTTCCAGACTTGATATTTAATATTGGACAGTGTTAATGAATTCCATGAAACCCGTATATTATTATAGCATCTGTCAAAAACTGTGTACAATACGGAAGGATAGTGGAGAACTTTTGTGGTTTTGTTTCTTCTTAGATTTTGGCATGACCAGCATTTATTATGACTCCTGAAGTGAAGTGTAGCTAGCAATTGCTGAAGCTTGCATACTAAGAAATTAAGCTGAATAGATATTATTAATGCTTGTGCATTTATAAATGTAACTTGGTCCCTAATATTGTATAATATTGTTTTGAGTATTAGAATTTATTTGTGATATTTATTTCATAACGGGTATGCAAAATTACTGTAAGCATTTGCATTGTAGGTTTCTATATATAAACATAGCAAGGAGTTCAAACAGCTGAGTTATTTTATAGGTAGTTCAGTGCTGAAATGGGTCCATTCTCCGCACTCACAGGCAGGAGTTCCAGAGCAGATGAATTTTGCTGTGAAAAGGAAGAAGAATTGCTATTTGCACAAAGCTCACTGGTGACTGTGTTGTTGCTTTCAGTTTTGCTTGGCCAGTGCTTCAACAAATCAGGTGGATGCTGAGATCAGAGGTAGATCTGATAATTAAAAAAAGTCACTCAGAGGAGTGTGGGATTTGCATGGCAGAGAAGTTGAACTAGAATTAAGCATTTATCCCCAGCTACACATTACCCTGAAGACCCCCAATCAGCAGAAAACTTAAGCAAACAACTAAGTTTGGACTGAAGAAGATGTTTTTGGGAGTACACTGACACTGCCTGAGGTACCTGTGTTTGAGTTGAGGCTGAATTTATTGCAACAGAAGTGCAAACCACACTCGATTATATGACCTGGTAAATCAGAATGAGAGGAGAGAAGACAGCAGGCTTCTACCACGTCAGAGCTCAAGCCTCAGGTTAGCACAATCATACAGATTTACTCTTTTCTTCTGGGGACTCTCTGATGCTTAGTTAAGTACCAGCTTAAGCATTTCATTGAAACAGAATTTGATGTCATGACAAATCCCTCAGTTATTAAGCATTTTAGGGCACAAAATCTGACATTGTATTTAACTGCCAAAATGTTCTCATAGGTTTAGAGTAAAAACCCTCCATGGGCCTTAAGCAGTGAGCCAGCCCTGTGAACATTGCTTACAGCCCCAGCTGGCCACAGCTCTCTGGAGAGAGGTCTTGCTCTTCAGCTTGATTTCTGCCCACAAGAGAATGCAATTGCTTTGAAAGCTTTGCAGCGGTGGCTCTTTTGTAGTTGGGAGTTGACAGCAGAGGATGACTCCTGGAGAGGGAATCAGAGATCAAGTTAATTAATACCAATTTAAAATTCAGATATCAGGACTGTTGGAGTGCCTTTTTAAAATTCATTTGGTCTAATAGTTCAGATATTAAGAAAAATCTCTTCCCTGAAAGGGCTGTCAAGCACTGGAACAGGCTGCCCAGGGAAGTGGTGGAGTCACCATCTCTGGATGTATTTAAAAGAAGTGTACATGTGGCACTGAGTAACATGGTTTAGTGGTGGCCTTGGCAGTGCCAGGTTAATGGTTTTACTGGATGATCCTAGAAGTCTTTTTCAAACCAAATTACTCTGTCTCTAGTAGAAGGTACGCTCTTGCAAGTACCTGAGCCCATTGCCGGGGAATGACCTTCTTCATACCCTGAAGAAGAGCTCGGGTCTTGTGAATTAGACTGTTTCTTATGTTTCCCCAGTTTCTCCAGCTGTAAAAGGCAGGCTCACTTTGACTCAGCAGTGATGTCTCTTCCCACAAATTACTTCAGTGCATGCCTTACTCCTCCTGTGGAACCATGCTGCTGCTTTGTATATTATATTTTATGTATATGCCAAATCAGGCTTAGGCTGAAGTAACATGTGGGTTGGGACCACTGCTCCTGGTGTTGCCTGAGGGTTTGAAGAACCTCGAGGCAGAAGATAACAAGTGTCTTCTTGTGATTCTTGCTCTGAGGTACCAGGGTTCAAGCCTTGTCTCTGGTTCTGAAAGAGAGGATGCTGCTTACGGGCAAGGTTTTCTGTAAGGTTTTCTTCTACCTCTCCTGTCTCAAGGTCTTTTTCCTCCTTTCCACTTCCATGAGAAGCAGCAAACACTGGTCCTGGGGCTAGAGTTGCCATGCAAAATGAAAAGAGGCTGAAGCTCTTCTATGAGTCCCACATGAATCTCAATCTCTTTTTCACAGTTTCCCCGCCTTGACCAGGTGGGGTGAGGCTGGTACCCACTTGCAAGCATCAGTGATGCTTAAAAGCAAAGCTGTTTTTGATGGAAGCCCCTGTGTGACTCAGAAGGCAGAGCACATAGTGAGAAGCTCTCTGGCTGACCCAAGGGGAGGAAGGGCATCCTGCAACTCCCAGTTATTGGATGCACTTGGCGCTTTTTATTTGCACTAAGTTTTCTGCAACCTCTTCTAAAGCTTGGACACTCAGACCAACCTGGAGATGCAGGCTGACAATGTGTTAGAACTGTGGTATAATTTATGCACACATACATACCTGTCTATGCTCTCTCTCACACACTTCTCTCTTTTGTACATTTCTGACGTCTGCTTTTAGTCATCCATTGCCAGCCAGCACATCGTGGGGCTGAGTCAAATGTAGCATTTCTGTGATATTTCAGTACCTTTAATTTGCCATGTCCAAAGGCAGGCCTCTGGGAACACTCTAGCAAGAGTTGTATTCAAAGAACTAGAAAACTGTGTGGTACTTATACTTGTATTTATTTATTGTCACATAGTGGAAGGGGAAAAAGCTTAGTGGCCTTTCCAAGGCACCGGGCTGTCGCCACACCACTATTCTGTTGTACCAAATATATTCTCTGGCTACCATCTGTGGTTAAATTCCCCACCAATTCCCTGCCAACAGTCCTCACTGGGTTAGAAGAATCTGAGATAACAAGTGTCATCTGAGCTTTTAAATCAAGGCTGTTTATTACTATTTTTATAATGAAGAAACAATTGCAGGCATCTTTTGGAACAGAACTTCCTCATGAGTGCATTCAGGCTCAAAACATTATCCCACTAATTCATGAGGCAACTTTCAGCTGGGAAATTTCAATATGAATCACAAAAATAAGAGCATGATGATTTACTGTAACAACAGAGGGACACATTCGTGCTATAGCAGTGATTCTATGGTCCCTTAAAAAAGGGGTGGTTATAATAACCAGTGATGGATGATTGGGTATACAGACCTTGTCATGAAAGCATTCTGTGTGTACAGTGTGCACAGGTAAGTGCCAGAAATAATTCCACTGCTGTTCTGTGATGTGGATATAGGCTCTTCTCTAAACAGGCAGCTTAGGCTGGAGTAGTTGTTAGGATGCCTTAAATTTCTACACTTCCTTTTACTTACGTGGCATTAGGACTCGTGCAGTGACAGTGGTTATGATACCCAGAGGTGGATTTGATGTGAGCAGAGTAGGAAAGCACTGGCCAGTGCACAGCCTCCCAAAGGCTGAGATGAGTTTCTAATGCAGGTTTGCAGGTGTTTTAATTCCTGCCCTGTGTCTGAGCAATGTCCTGCTGTTAGCCCAAATTAGTCCAGTTAGGAACCGAGTTGGATTTCCCTTCAAGGCCTTCACTCCCCAGTACAGAACATTGTTGATTCGACCTATGTAGTGTTCAGGATGGAAGCAGAGTTGCAAATAGAGGAGCTCACACTTTACAGTCATGTTGCACACAAACCTGGTATTGGGTGTTTGTGGGTTTTGCCATCTCGCTTCTCCAAAGCCTTCCCAAACATACTGCGTGTAAAATCACTTTTACCATTTAAATTATAACTTTAATGAAAATCCAGACAGTAATTTATACTGGAAAGACTGACGGTATTTTGTGAAAAACCAATCTGGATTACGAGAAAACTTTTGTTTTTTCTTCTATATCAATAGCCCAAGTATCCTTGAGCAAATGAGAATCCTGGCTGTGTCCAGATCCTGAATTTGTGCCTCAGACCATTTCCTTTGCTGATGGAAATATCCCATTTTTATCTCTTGGAATGTTTGTTTTGGAGACCACAAATGTCCTTTCCTTCTGATTAGGCAATCTGGGAGGAGAGGAAGGTTTTACCTGCAGTGACAAAGTGCTCATGTATCTTCATAAACACAGAAATTGTTTTAGAACTATTTCTGTTCACGTCACTAGTGCCTTGAAGTCATGTTTCTATTTTTGTCCTCCTTAAGAAGGAGGAAAACTGTCCTGAGTTGTATTTTAGTACTCACAGATACGCACCTAAATGGTGTTTTTTATGGTTTGGTTTTTTTTTAATGGCAAAATTCAACTCAGTGACTTATGAAGTTAAGAGCTGCCTAGAAGTTTGATGCTCTCCTGATGTAGAAGGGAGTTGCACTCTCTCAGAAAACTTAACATTTGTTTCTCAGAGGTTGGAATAAAATGTACTTAATATATAGGAAGTGCTGCTTATTTCAGTGCAGACACTTAATGAATAGTGTCTTTCCAATCTGTTGTTGGGAAGAGTATTAAAATAGCCATGCTTTCTCTCTAGTTTTTTTTTGTTCATGCCAAAGAGTGTAATTGAACTGCTATTGCAAACACAGATTAATGGGAATGTATTCATCTGAGTGCTTAAAGTTCTCTACCTCTCATAGCTACTGTAACCGCTTGAACTGTCATTGCACATAGTAGAGAAAAATCCTGAATCCGTGTGAAAGTCTAAATCCCATTTCCATAGACAGCTAAAGGATTTAGGATTTAATGCTTATTAGCTGCCTGTAAGATCCTCATTGCTAAAAAATGGGCATGAGTACCCGAGAAGTGCTGTGTGAATAGCTCTTTTCATTGGTCAAATAATTATTTCATTTTGGTTTTGGATATTTTATTTTTTTCTCACCAAAATAAAAAGCCAACAACTGCAATTTGTTAGACATGAAAGGTTATCCTTGATCCCCCTCAAATCCTCCTACTGCAGCTCTTCTACTTGGCTTGAAATTCCTAAATAACAATGATTTATCATGGTGGCTCTGGTGTTTATCAAGGAGATAAACCACTTGGAAGCAAGAGCTGCTCACTGAAATAACTGGAATTATTTGTATATGGTGGAAACCCAATGTGAGAAGGTTTTGTTCCCCCTTTCCACTCGACTGTGTTGTAAAGTGAGGGTTGACACAACCTGCCAGGAGGTGAGAATGATGATTTGTAAGTACTGTTGATATCCTGGATGATGTCTCACATGAGTGAGTAAACAGTCCTGAGACTAAACTATTCTTCACCTCCTCCTTATTTTCCCCTTGTTTCCACCCAGATTTGGGCAAGTTTGACTCCAGTGTGTATACAGGCTCTGAACGGTATTTATGAATGTGAGGAAAATTGCAGTCTCTATGGCAAAGTTTGTCAAAAAATAAAAAAAACAAGGATTTTCCCCGTTCTCATTCAGCCTCTCTGGATCGTGACATTGAACCCTTCCTTTTACATAAGCCAGGCCTGATTTAGATGATGTGTTGCTCTGGGAGGTTTCCAAGGCTGCTGCCAGCAGTCTCTCCGGGAACCTGGTGGAGTTAGATGAGTGCTACGTTAAACCATAGATTTTAAGGCAGGGAAATGTTTGAAAACTGTCATGGTATCCCACATAACACAGTCCAGAACTCCTCACCCCATCTGTCCTGCAGCAGAGAGAATTATTTTTCCCTGTTAACAGTAAAGTCCAACAGTTTGTGCCTGAAGTACAACACATCTTCCTGCAACACGCTGGATCTGGATTGCACCAGAAAATCCATTCCACTTTCAAGGCTGCTGCACTATTTTTAACCATGATTGTTGAAGCAGGGTCCAGCATTTGACTTCATAAAGTGCTGGCAGTCTCCTTATTAAACCACAGTCTTTGAGAGCAGCGGGCAGTCCCTTTGCTCAATGATGCTGAGAAGCTCTGTGCTGAACAGCATCCTTCCAGGGGGAACCACTGCATCGGGGTCCACAGCCAGTGCAGGCTGATGGTAGCAGAGCAATTCTGGTCAAACACTGATTAAAACAGCCCAATCCACACAACAGAGAAATCAATATACTGTGATCTGAAGTACACTCCAAAGAGGTTTTTGAGGCTTCATAAACAAAACAAAACAACAATAACAAAAAACCCCAATAGTTGCACTGAAATCTCTGCCCTCTGGATCGTTTCATCTTCAAAAATATTCCTGCAAACTTCAGAGAGATTTTATTTCTATCAGGCTGATTGGGACTCATTTCTCACATCTCTTCCTACCAGAGACAAGGACAGCTGAAGTGTGCAGGACTGTGGCATCAATCTGAACAGAAATAGGTGATGAGGAGTTAGTGCATTTCCTGTGAGGGATTTCAGCTTTCAGGCTGTGATATGAGAGAGTGGCACTGACACCAATTTCAGCCTTTGCTTGGCCTGCTCATCCCCTACCTGCTTGTGTGGCCTCATAAACGGCAGAGCATCCTCTTGAAGCATGTGCTGACCTAAAGTCAGCTTCTGGAGAGAGCCACCTGTGCCAGCTGTGCAGGTATCTGCTGTAAAGGTGCCGACATTGCCACCAGATTTGGAGGAAAGCAGATCTAGATATCCAACACTGGCACTTTGTCCAGTGCAGCTCGTGACTTGCACGGGGAAAGACTGTTCCCAAATCTCTGTAGACTTGGCATTTGTGAATGTAGCTCATTAGCACCCATTGTTTTAAAAGCTTTAGTGTTTTTGTGTGATACCACCTGCAAAGATCTGAATCAGACCTTGCTTGTAAGTCAGTGCAGAGCCTGAAAGCATTTCAGCCTCTCTGAAATATGTGTCCTCTGATGTAAGTATTCATGAGCTACTGTCTCTTATGTGGCCACCTGGGAAAAGCTTCGTAAGAGTCTAGATTAGCAACCCTTTTTTTACCTTTTGTGCTGCTAAAGAGGTTCCTGTAATAGGTATTTGGGGAGAAAACTGAACACTTTTTCCTAATTTGTTTAACCACTGAAAGCAACTGAGGAGCAGATCCCTCACCAGTGTATATAGATTATCCTGTGAGCAGCCACACCAGTCCACACAAGCTGAGGGCAGAGCCTGGCCTATTTTGAATATTATCTCTGTTGTTTTGTATGGTCTTTCGCAGTGCAATGACTGCTGATTTGGAGCTTTAATTGCATGTGTTTGACAAAACCAGACAGAGAGTGAGGTTTATTATTGTTTTCATGCAGTCTCAAAAGGGAAGCTTTTTACTAGCATTTTAATACAGCCCTTTGTAAACACCCAGCAAAGAAAAATGCTGAGTCCAATCCTTCTTCTAGTGGAGTCACTGAATTTCCTTTGGCTTTAGTAGGAGCTGGACTGGGTTCAGTGTACGTGGTACACTCCAGCATTATTGATAACGAGTTGATGTGTTTTATATATTGATGCTTTTTGCTGAACAGTGCATCGGCTTTTTATGATTTGGTGAAATATAAAAATAAATTATTTGAAAAGTCAATATTTCTGTGCCTGTTCTTTGAAGGTGAGTTTAAATTGTTAAAATGTAAGATAAAAAAATGTTCTCAAAGTCAAGAGCCTTTCTGCTCATTCCTCAGCAACTCCATGCCACAACTTGTATAGTCAAGGGTATGCCCAACCATCCTAAGCTGCCTGAGCTGTTTTGCTATCCTCTTCCAGCAGTTCACCCTAATGCCATTGGAGACAAGGAGAAAATGGTCCTGTGTCAACATGCAGCTGAAAGGCAGTTTATTACCAGTATAAGGGGGGACCACAGGCTGCATGGACAGGATAATTTTCTAAATGCCAGCTGGTTAATTTTCTTCATGTAGCATCACTCTTTCTCTTCAGAGGTGGGCCTAAAGGTTCCCAACAGCTATCTTGAAGCATGGAATTAATAAGAAACAAGTCCACACTATTATCTTAGAGGTTCCAGAGTTATTTCTTGAGGGCAGCTGGTAACACCCTTTTTATAGTCACAAGCTGCCAGCTCTTCTGCTTGCTTCTAAGTGGCAAAAGGCAGAAAAGACAATTACAATTGCTGCTATGGGCTCATTTCCAGACTATCAGTGTTGGAGAGATGAAGGGAAGGAGTGGGACTCGAGGCAGTCTTTGGGGCTGCCTTTTACTGGTGCTAATGCTGAGTGCATCGAAAGGTTAATGCAAACACATCCAGTGTCATCTCACTATGTCCTTTTCTATCTCCTCTAATCATGTGGGTATGGATATGCCTGCTGCTGCAATCAGGTGCTGTTGATGTGCCTGAAGAGGGTGTTGGCAGCTGCCCTCCATCCGTTCACACTGCAGGAATGTACTGAACACTGTCAAAACAACACTTACCCTTCTGCTGTGGTCTGCTTATTTCTGTTGTGTGTTACTTACATACTCACTGCATAAGGGATTTTAAGCAGCACTTCTACCCTTAGGGACTGCCATTAGTCCTTTGTCAGGCACAGACCTTCTACTTTTCCCTGGCCCTTTGTGTCCTGCCACCCCAGACACTGCTACTGGGAATCCCTCCCATCCATTGTCTGCCTGAAAAACTGCTCCAAGGTTCCTGTCCTACATCACTCCTTCTTTCAGTCTTTTAAATCTAAAACATGGCCATTTTCAAGCTGGATTAAATAACTGCCCAGAGCTGGTTGGCTGCAGGATTTTAGACTTATGAAGAAATTCACCAAGCTGGCACCAGCATGAATTTGGGTGAGCATCTCCACTGTTTGCAATAAATTATGTACTCTCTCTCCTTTTTACCTCTATTGAGAAATTTTCAGGAGTAACATCGAAGGGAAATATTTCCCAGCATGGCCAGCAAGGGGATTATTATCCAACACAGATGACTTTTTGTAACTTTAGAGACCCAAACTCACAAAGGTGTCACACCCGGAAAAACACCTTTGAACGAGGAAAAGGAGAAAACACATCCAGCTCACAGTGGTGAGGATAAAGCTGTGATGGCTAAAGAATGAAGGGGCAGAGAGGGAAAAGGAGTTGTGTGCATTTAAGCAAGATGGATGAATGGAAAAAGAACTTCAGAAGGAAATAAAACAAGTAAGTCCACAGTGAAGTTGTGCAGCAGTAAGTAAATGAAGGCCCAGGAGCTGGAATTTTTTCTCCTATTCCCAGTCATGTTATTGACCTACTTCATTCACTCCCACATGCAATGGCTTTCTTAGCTTCAGTATGTTCCCCTAAAAGATGCCACCACTCTGCCAGTAACAGGTTTTATCTTTTATTTATTTCAAACCTTCTGGCTTCAAGGTAAATTTAATTTGGCTTTCTGCGGCCTGCCAAGTAAACAATCCTGACCACAGTAAAGAATCCTGACCTGGGAGACCTTAAAAAGCCATGGTGAGACTTCAGCACTGGACTCAAGATAACTCAAGTGCTGCCTTTTCCCATGCCCAAAACAGTCCCAAATAGAGCCAACACGAAAGCCAAGAATAGCTGTTCCTCTGCTAAATATCCCTGACAGCCCAGATGCGATAGCAGTGCACAGCAATAAATTGGGCCCCAACAAGAGGAACATGGGCATCTTCCATTTAAAGCAGGCTCAGTGGAAAGGTGGTCCTGTGTCCATCTCCTGGGGAGCTGTGCAGGAAGGTGAGCACACATATTGTCTTCACACCACCTCCACATTTTCCCTTCTAAGTCCTAAGAGGAGTCAGCACAGAGCCAAAAAAGAACACCGCTGATTTGCCAAAGAGTTTCAACACGGACATTAAAAAGATCGTAAACATTAAAAGATGCAAACAGAAGTTGCAATGACCCCCTTGCCCCACGTAGATACCAACCTAAAAACCTGTTCCCCAGAGATTCACCAGCACACAGGTTTAAAATCTTTCTTCTTTATTACCTAAACAGCAAGGCTGAGACAGTGGTGAGGGGAGGGAAGCAATGGTGGGACTTACCCTCTGAGCTGGGGCACCTGAGTGGTTTTCACACAGACCCCTGAGCCAAACACTGCTCCTGAAGCAGCCTCTGCTTCCCAGACCAGAGCAACCTCTGCTTCCTGGCCCAGCTTGTGTCGAATGCAACAACACCTGTGGCTTTGACAGCTTAGGAGGGGTGTGAAAGCAGCCACTGAAGGCACTTCTTTCTGTCTTGGGCTGCAGTTTTTCTGATTTGTTCTCAGTCATGTTGCTGCCCCCTCTTCTCCTCAGAGAAAGTTGTATGTTGTGTTCCAGTTTATCCACTCCTGGTTAAAGTCCTTGGGCTTCTTGGGAGAAGGTTGCTGGGGCAGATGTATGGCCCTTTTTTTAAAAAAATAACTGAAAGTAAAGCACCGTTTTTTCTTTTTGATGGTTGCAATGGCAGGGAAATTCAAGCCAAGGTCTTTCAGACATCTCTTCATCTTCTCTGCAGTGGTTTTTTCTCCCAGTTTTTTCCCTTTTTCATTTGCTTCAGCTCTTACAGGTTCTGATGTCAATCTTACCCTGCAAAATAACCCCAAGCACACATCAGGTACTACCTGAGCAGAATCTAAGGTCTGAAAAGCTGGTTGTGTTGGTTCTTTGAAGCTCATGAACTTGCAGTGATTTGTTCTCCTCTCAGATACCCAGAGCACCGTTTCACGTGATCTCCATTAAAAGGGTTCCTTTCAGAGAAATGCATAGTATGGTGAGACAACAAAGTGATAAAGGAGCTATGCACCCCACAGCTTCACAAGCAGTCCATGTTATCATGATATAAGGCCTTGAACACCCAGGCATAAACTCTGTCTGAATACAAGCACTATCATAAATCTTGTATGTCAGCTTGTGGGGTTTATGGACTGAATCAAACCCAGAGGACTAAACTACTGATTTGATGATTAACCTGGGTTTCAATGCTGCTATTTATTATGATAGGCAAATAAACTATTTTCTGTTTAAATGAATTTCCGTGTTCTTTTTCACACCTGGGAATCAAGTGAAGCATTAAGAAACAGCTTTTGCCCATGGAGGAAAAAAATGCATGGAGTGATACAAAGCCATTTGCTAGGATTTTACTAATAAGCACTTCACATGTATAAATATAGCAGCTTGCCAAGCCTTTGGCCACCTGAGCAGTGTCTGTGCAATAGCTCAGCTTTATTTTGACCTTTGCAGAATAACTCCTAGGAGACTGCAGGAGAAAGATGGTTTGGTGTCTAAAGCCTTGACCTGAGACTCACGAGACTTTTCTTCAGAGCCTGCTGCTGTCTGCACAGATCAATTTATTTCTCTCTCTGCTTTTGCTCCTCGTATCAGCAGCTCATGAACTCTGGGCAACAAAATCCAGATACTTCTTTGCTGGTCAGGGTGATGGAGCATGAGTTTGGTGGGACCTCAAGGCATTGGTATGACTGTTCATTGATGTGAAAAAAAGAAACAAACAGCCAAGAAGGAAAAACGAGAACAAGTATTCGCTGAATGGTGCACAGCAGGGGTGATTTTCTTGCTCTTTGAGGTGGATGCTCATGTGCTCCTTGCATGTAGCTGAAGTAGACTGGGAGCTTTGCACTGATGTTTCTTAGCAGTATCCGGCTGGAGGACATTGCTACTGCCTCATAAACCAAGTCCAGCATCTCTGAGCAACGTGTCTTATGTGAAGGAAGAAGATAACAAGTCGGGATTGAAATTCCTCCAGGACTTTGACATCTTGCTTCATGCTGGTGTAGTAGAGACTCACAGCAAGGATCAGCACTGCACAAAACGAGAGCCACAGGAGCACAGGCAATCCAGATGATGACCTGTCATCTGCTGAATGGTGATGAGAAGAAAAAAAAAGCAGCATTATTTTAGTGCCATCTTAAACACTTCCCAAATTTGATCCCCTGCTGATGCCTTTGTCCCAGTTTTCTGGGAACAGCAGGGTACACAGGGCTCTTGTGGCGAGCACTTCCGTAGGCATCAGTTAAGTGATAGTGAGTCACACCTCCTGATGGAGGGTGGTGAGTATAAAAGATATCATCTAATGGAGCATTTAAAGAGTTTAATTATATACAATAAGAACAGGATTAGCATAGCTAATGCATGATCTCAACTTCCCCTCCAGCAATTATTTTTTATACCTTTACACTAAATGTTAAGTTGAATACAAGGAGAATATGAAGCTACTTGGTCAAATTATTTAATGTTCACAAATGCTCCATAAAAGAGAGAAGCTATAGATTTCTGTCCTTTTCCCTGGTAACTCAGCTTGTTTGGGACTCCTGCTAACTATGAAAAGAACCCAAACATGGCTCCATTAACCAAGAGGCATGTTCAGAAAGCCCTGGGAGTTTTAACCACTGAGTGCTGTGTATGCTAATTACACCAGAACATCCTCTGCGCTTGCTCTTCAGCAGGAGGATACTGTAAAGATTTTTCTTGCCTTCAAAATATTTTCCCAATATGTTTAAAGTGCCACAGGTCAGGCACAGCACACATGTGGAAATCAGAGGGCTTGCATTCAGCTTACTGACAGTTGTGTCCCAGTCCTTGCCTGCGTGAATCCATCCCCGGGCTTCGGGGATCCAGTTTGATTCAGATCTGGCTGCTCTGTCTGACTGCATGGCCATTGCACAGTCGGCACTATTTCATAAAGCACTTAGAGTATTACACATGCAGTATAAAGCCAAATTCATGCCTGAATAAAACCCATAGTGTGCAGCTATTTTCCTGCCATATGCACATAATCAATAAAGAGATAAAAATGTGGAATGTATTATTATGGGTAAAGGGCCAACATTAGCTGAAACATATTTAAATTAGCTTCCACTCCGAGCCCTGGAATACACACCAGTCAATTAAACTGTCACACAGATGTACAGAGAGGAAGGTAAAAGTCATAAAACCAAGCCAGAAACACATAATAATGTATCAAAAAGTGTATGGGGAAAAGGTAAAATGTTAATAGGCAGTCATTTTATAGCTAACCAGAAACCAAATCAATGTCCCATAATAGATCTGAGTGAATTATTTGCAGCAAGTAATTTATTCATTTGAATTTAGCCCTTCTTTCTGTTTGCAAATTATCCATGTGCAGACTTCAGATTTTATAAATTTGTTTGTTTGGCATTATTCTGTGAATGGTTGATATGAAGGTGTTTAGCCAGGGAATTGCTCACCACTTTCTGGTTTTGCAGAGATTTGTGAGTTGGGAGTTGGTATTTCCCTTGTGAGATTTCCCACACCACAGGCTACAGCTTTTGACTGGGTGCCCACCTGCCTTTCCCAGTGTAGGGCTTGGCTGATGAACACGCATGGGAGCAGGGAAACCTTCCTGTGGAAGATGAACAGCTTTTCACATCAACCCTTTTATATGAAGCCCTTGTAACCTGTTTCCATCTTGAAAAAAGTTACTTTCCACATGAAATTCCGTGGTGATCTCAAATGTAAAACTGGGCTTTCCTTATATCCTCTCAGTTAGGAAATATGTTCAATCCATGAACAGAAAAAAATAAAGTGAAAGAGCAATTCCACCTGCAAAATGGTGATGAGCTATGCTCACAAGAGCTTCAGCCCATCACTACAGTTATGTGCTGAAATTCAAATTCGCTTTTCTAGATTACAATTAGAATTTTAATGCTTAAATTTTTTAGTTAAATTGCTTGTTGGAAGAGCACAGACAGCCACAGACGTGCCCAGTCTCACGGCAACTCATCTGAGAAAAGCACTGGACCTCGATACAGGAGATTTTGTTTCAGTTCCTGCCTTGGATACACATTTACACTGCTCCCTGAGGAATATTCAATCTTTGCTTTTCCACCAGGCCTTTTTCTGGATATAGTACCTTGTTTCTAGCCCACAAACAGCCCTAGCTGATGCTTCCATTGCCATGAGCATATAGTCCCTCTTCCTGGACAATAGCAGTAGCTGAGGGATATGGGGACATCTGCCTGGAAGGCTTTTTGGCCTCCCAAAACTATAGGTGTGTATATGTACACGTATTTATGTACCCCTCTCCCTTCCCTGCACTGCTTACAGAAGGGGCTGGATGTTGACCAGAGCCTCTAGAAATGATCACCGTCATCAGAACCTCCAGATACAGACATTTGCTTGGGTGTCTCTGAGGCTGCCGGGCCTCAGACAAAAAACAGAAAAAACCAATTATTTTTATTATTTCTACCCTGCTGTCGGCATATAAATGAATTGTCTCTTCCTCTCATACAAAACTCAGCAGGGAGAACTATTGTTTTGCTTGGGGTGCTTTCCTTGCATATCTTAGTGAGAAACCTGTACCTCTTTTATTGCCATAAAATATATTAATTGTCTGTAAATTAAAAATACCTTCAGGGATTTAATTTTTGTCTCCACTATTTGTCTTACTAGACATCTTGTTTAAAATTGCACCAGACCTCATCAGCACCTTGTGCTGCTTATGCTGAGAAGAAAAAGCAACAACCACTGCACAAAATGCTGTGTATGTGGAGGGTATATTTGCACAGTGCATCCAACCAGCAGCAAAAGCAAACTCAGGTTAATGCTATGGACAGCTCACAGTTATAAGGTGAAAAATTCAACTTACCCACTACGTAGTCGCAGCAGGAAATGACTGGAAAACAGAATGAAAATGTTCTTATATGCCTGGAAATGTCTCTTGGCAGTGGGTGAACAAGAAAAGCCAGAACCAAGAAGCGTCTCTGAAACTGCCTGTCACCTTGAAGATGCTGGGCAACCTCTTACACCACTTTTGGCTCTGGATGAGGACCTACCCACGCCATGCAAACATGCAGATGCAGGTGCACCTCAGGAAAGTGGGGAAAAATTATTGTGTGGGAGAATTCAGAGGCAGGTTTGCTGCTGTTGCAGGGAGGTCACAAAACAGCTCCTGCTAAAATCCCTCCCTATTCCACATAATTCCTAGAAAGGAAAGGATTTAGACCAACAGGCTAAGAGAATGAAAGCTAAGAAAACACTGTTCATCAAGAATATCCTGGAAATGCGTCTGCTTGGCAGACAGGGCCGAGACACAATCCAGGATGAAGAGTCCATAGAATGGAAAAAATTCAGTGGTGCCAGAAACCTTCATTTTACCAGCCTCAATACTAATAATATTGTGTGGACAAACAGCAAATAATCTAAATCACAGACTGTTTGCAACACAGAATACTAATTATGGGTTGGAAAGTTTCTCTTGTCTCCATGGAAAAGAGTCAGACTTCTCCATCCTTGCAGCTCCCTGCATGTGTTCCAGCATGGCTTTGCTGAAGTCAGAGCCAGTAGGAACCTGATCCCCCTGGACTGGACTGACTGCAGGATTCCCAGTGCTGATGTGGGGCATGGACTCTGGCAGAGAGCTGGGAGAGTTATTAACTCCCATCAAAATCCTGCTCTTGAACAGTCAGATGATCTTTGAGGAATTTAGGGCTGACTCACTGAGTCTTTCCAGGAGTTCAGTTTTGGTGGGAAAGCCCAGGCCATGTCAACAAGCTTATCAAGAAACAGCTTCCCCCTCCTGCCTCAGGAGGCATCCCAAACAATATATTGCCAAACAAATGAGAGGTCTGTTTATAGACACATCAGCAGATGCCAAGCCTTATTTTCAGAAGCTGGAGCAGTCCAAACAGGTGGCTGACAGAAATTTTACCATTCTGCCACCTGTGTTTTGACCAACTGACATAACAAACACATACAATTTTAGCTCCCTACCAATAAATACAATTTTATTCATTGGATCAGTTTGGGAAAGTCAGAATGTAACACCAGTTCTTATCTGGTATTGCATCTGCACATGCAGAAGTGCAAACTGGATCCTTGTGCCAGACCTCTGCTGGTCACTCCCAGGTCACCTACCGGCAATATTTTGGCACATGAATGAAAAGACCAGAGGTTTTGTTAGCTGTGCCAGTCCTTGGGTGCCTTTGTTGGCATAAGTTATTACATCCTGGCTACTAGGCTCAGACCTCTGCTATTGTATTCTGTGGCATCCTAGCTACCCACAGTGACATAATTATGTTTAAATTTGGTCTGAGTAGAAAGATTGTTCTGGGGAAGCTCTGGGGCTCAGCCAGGCCCATGGTCTACAGTGATCCCTGTGGGGGCTGGCTCAGGAAGTGACTGTGACAACAGCTGAGGTGAGGCAGGAGCCTGTCTCATACCAGGGTAGGCAGGCAAGTGGACCAGATGCAGTTCTGCAGAGCACAGGGCAAAAATCATCCATCCTCTGCTTCGTGCTGAGCTTAAAACCACAAATCACGTTATGAGAGGGGGCAGCTGATGTGGACAGACAGAGTGGATGTTAAAAGCTAGAAAGGTCATGCCAAAAGTCTTAATAACTTCAGCATACCATGTTCAATGACTTCTTCTGGCTCACGAAATCGAACCCTTCTCTCTGCTCTCCTCTTTTCTCCCACAGCTTGGTCCACAGGTGGCCTTCTCCTCAGTATGGAAGGAGGATAGCTACTGTCATCTGTCTAAAGAGTTGATCAAAACACAAAAAACGTGGCCATTCAAACAGGGTTAAGATATCTGGGTGAAGTTTTGATCTTTCATGGATATGTTACCGTGTCCCTGGAAGGACATGGTGTGTAAGACATCTGCTTGGACATAGACCACTGTAATATTTACAGCAAGACAATGGGGACATTCCTACCTTGCCATAGACCTGCAGTACTCTAAAGCTGTATTCTCAGGGAAAAGGTTAGTTAAAGTAATGGGCAGCAAAGTGTTGAGAAAGGACTTCTCTAAATTGTAGCAAACATTTGCTGAAGGTGGCTGCTCAACAGCCTTGGGCTATTCTTAGAAGAACATAAACGTGATATGAAATATATGAACCATACCATTTGGAGCACCTTTGAAGTGTTCTGAGCTAAGAAATTCCATTCAGAATGCAGTGTTGCCATTTCAACAACTGGGACTATGCAGCTGACTTGTGTTTGGACACTCCTGATGGGTACAAGAAGGTACCCAGAATTTATTTGCACTTTGATAGAATAATTATGCTGTTGCTCTGGTTTTTGCTTGGAAACCACATTTAGTCTTTGACAGTAGAATCATAATGCTGTGGATGCTTTGAAATTACAAGAAACAGAGCTGCAATAAGTTACTGTTCTGCATAGGAATGCTCGCACAGTCAACTGCCCAAAGTGAATCCAAAACATCTTGGTTCAGAGACGCTCACTGTCCTCTGGAAGTAGAGAGCAGATGACAATTTTCCTACTTTTCAAAGTTCTCAGTGAGGGGCATAGATTTTTCACATTTTATTTTTAAGATTGAAGTAATCTTGTCCCTTTCCATCTCTTTCCAGCCTTTTCCATCCCTTCCCTCCGTTCCTTTGCTATATAAAGGTATTATTTCTTCTGGTCACTGTCCCTGCTCCGTTTTTCCCCCATTGTTTGTTGTTTCCCACTCAATGATTGCCTGCTGCTTGCTCCATATTTTTCTCCTTGCTTTGATCTTTCTACTCCTCAGTTATCTACTTTTGTCCTTTTTTAGACCCAAAAACCCTTGCCTTGCCTTTTCCCTTTGGATGTTTTCCCCACACTCATTTCACACATCCACTCCTTGGACTGCAGAAGCAGGATTAGGTCCCATTAACTACAGTCTAGAGGTATCAGACCCTGGAGTAAAGGGGATAAATGGGTTTTCTTACGTATCACATTCTGGATAACCTCAGAAAGGCCATTACATAGCCAGCAGGAACTGCCATGGGGTTAGGAATGTCTTCAGCTTTGATTCCTTCTCCTGAGAGATTAATCTCTGATAAGGATTCTTTCTCTGATCTTGGGGTCATACCACCTCTGTCTCATGGCTGTGGACAATGTGTGCTGGAGTTCAATGTTTTTCATTCAGCAGTTCAGAAGCTGGAAGCCTCATTCAGGGTATGGGAAACCTGGATTTAACTTCTTTCTAACTCCAAAGAAACGCAAAGCCAAATCTCTTATATACACTCCCCCATCATCAGAGTTATGGTGCACACACGTGAGCAGGGAATCTCAGTCTCTGCCACTGAAGCTGTCTTGTTTGGCCTTGAATAATTAAATATTCATTGAGCTAAAGAAAGAATGACTTTACAGCCTGGTGTTTGGGTGCTCCCTTGGGGGTGGCAGAAGTCTGCTCCTATCCTTGCTCCAATGAATACTTAATATGTAATACTTAAATATTCATTGGAGTGGTCACTGTGAACAGGGTCTCTCATCTACCAGGTGAGTACCCCAATCACTCTGTGACAGCCACACACACACACACACACACACACTCTTACATAATGAATATTTGATTATTCTGTGTAAAATGAAACAGGTTTAGGGAGACACAGCCTTGCTCAAGCTAGGGGTGGTTACAGCTATGAGGGCTTCTCCTGTGGCCCAACCAAGGAAACCAAACCTTATATTTGAAGAGATTTGTAACTCCAAGTGCAGCTGTTGTCCGTATGAGCTTTTCCAAACAGTTAGCAGTGACATCACATCAGAGGAGAAAAACATTAAACAAATAACTGGCTGGATAGCACCTAGCCAAGGAAGACCTTAAAAAGGAAATGATTTTACGATATTTACGAGACTTCAATAACTTATGGAAATCAAAGCTGCACAGTGTCAGAACAAACGAAGCACTGTCCCTGCAGACAGAAACCTGGTGTTAACATACTGTGACAAGAGCTGGAAACCTACCAAACTGATAGCTGGGAAATTGTATGACCCTGAAAACAACCCATTTGTAACAAGCTCTGGGCACTGGACACGGAGACTCCATCACCCATCAGAAGATTACTTACCGGCAGCTCCTTGGCACTATGGTCAGAAAGCGAGGCTGGACATATTTGGGACATGTACTCTGGATGCCAACATGAAGCCTCCCACATGAAGCTTTGGACAGAAAGCCTCTTGCCCAGGAAAATGAGAAGGACCAGGGAAAAGTGTCCAGAGACCCCTCCGCGGTGGGGATGGAGCCGGCAGCGGCACCGCGCAGACGGAGCGGGAGAGGCAACGGAGGGCAAGGGAGGGGAAAGAAGAGTTTCCACCCTTCATACCAGGGCTGGCGTGGGAAGGATGACGCTGCATGAGATGTACTCAGGAGCCAAAAATAGCACATAGTGATAACACTGATTGTGCAGCTGGAAGCAGGGCTTTTCTGGCAGCGGGAGAGGGCAAGTCACAGATAAACACCTACATATTTATTTTGCATGAATGCGAAGTTAATAACCGTTGCTGCATTTCTGTGATCGTGTTGGTTTCCTTTCCAGAATCCATTCCCAATCACAAAAAATCTTGCAAGTGGGATTGCTGTTAATCCTTCTTCCATTCAAAATATGTGGGTAAAGCCATCAGGAAATTAAATAAATATAGTGGGATGACAGATACCTCCCTCCAGAACAGTTACGGCCTCACTTTATATGTTTTACAAATTAAATCCATTATTATAGTAATAAAGTGGGATTTAAACATTTGACATTTCTACTGATATTATAATAAGATTATTGATAGAAAGAGAGGTGATTTACTGTTCAAGAGGTTTTAACAGCCCCTTGTCAAATGCTGAGGGCTCAGCATCATCAAATATACAATTTTTGGTTAGAAATACCTGCCATGACTGCTGATATATATTAGTTTACTGTACCTGCAAGCACAAGTTTGTGTTTTCTTTTCATTTGTTTTTGTTCTTTTCCTGGAGCTATTTATTTGCTCTGCTGTGTGTAATGTACATGGTTTGGTTTTTCAGTGGTGGCTGGGTGGATTCTCCCATGGCATGCTCAGGCTGGCCCTTGTTCTGCAGTGCAGCGAGGGTTGCAAAATGCTCATAGACACTCTGGGAACCAGAGGGCACGGCTGCTCTCCAGGCTTCACTGCTTATTTAACCTTCCTTTCGGGGATATGGAAAATGGGTGAGTTGATGGAAAGGGTTGGGGTCCTCCCCTAGAGAAAACTGGGCCAGAGCAGCAGAAGAGGCTTCTGTGGCTGATGTGGGGTCAGCAGACCCCTCAGGACTTGCTGTCTTCCTGCAGCTCAGCCTCTGCATGGGTCTGCTGTCCTCAAGCCTGCCCTTAGTGACATCAGTATCCACGTGGAGAGGAACAGATTTTGCCGCTCTAGGGCTCTCCACTGAATGCCCCATGCCTAAAAGCCCCCTGGAGTGAGTTACCTTACCTTCTCTTTCCTGTGCATTGGGGTGATGGAGGGCTTTTCCTCATGCTGAAGCCAGCTCACAGCTGCAGGCCTTGTGAAATGCTCCTAAAATCCCCTCTCTGCTGTGTCCTGCAAGTGTTCCACAGAAGTTATTTCGGAATATCTAGGATGGCTTTTGATGGGGAAAAGACATTCTTCAAAATTTTGTTCATAGTAGATCCTAGACAGAAAGGTGACAAAAGCTGTCAAACTATGGTCTCTGGCTTCTCTGGCTCCTCCTTCCTCCTTCTGTGATAATCACTTACTACTAATTATAATGTAAGAAGGAATTTACCCGCCTATTTTGGCCAGCAAAACTGATGGAGGTGGGAAGAGGGATGTCAAACTCTAGTCCTCATCTAGCTTTGACTTTCTCCACGGGAATTGTCTCATTTATTTTTACTAGTGTCGCCCAGCAAGGCACAAAAGAAGGTCTTGTGCAGCCTCTTATGCCTGCAGAGCGTGGTAATGAGCTTGCCAACCTTTAGACCTGAGTGAAAAACCTTGTTCCCATCTTTTTCACTGAACCTGGTTTTGTTGAAAGGAAGGTTTCACAGTGTTCCAAGTATTTGGTCAAAGATATTTTGGTAATTTCTCTCAAAAACCCCCCAAAACAAACCAAACCCCAAGAAAACCCAATACAGAAGTTGATGGGATTTGTTGTATTCAAGAAATGGACATACAGAGACAACATTTATAACTTTTGCTGCCAGAAGCCATTTCCTTTCAGTTCTAGATTACTTAAATGTAAACAATTCTTTTGTTCATTTGATTGAAAAATAATTGGGCAGCTAATAAATGTTTTCATGAAAGATTGCTATCTAAATGCCAGGAATGATAATTTCATAGTGGCATTCTCACTTTTATCTCAAGATGTGCTAATTATATTGATAGTAATGGTTGTAAATGTTTGAATAATTAGTAGTTACCTGGGCACTCAAGTTCCAATGGATAAAGATGTCAGGAGTTCAAATCTCATAGCAGGGACAGCTCCATTTGTACTAAGTGCTTTTGATTGTAGTTTAACAACCTAAAATTGGATATATGTTAGGAATGAAACACAGCCTAATGCTTAAAGTAAAAGAATCCAGGAAAATAACTTCTCTAGCCTCTGAAATCACTGGTAATAAATGATAGTTACAAAAGTGGATGATTTCATGTTAGAAGCTGTAAGAATTTCCTTTAATATTGCCCTTCTTTTTAAAGTAATTTTTCATCTAAGCTTTGATCTCACTTCATGCAACATATGTCAGAAACAAAGCTGGACAAATAATTCATAAATGAATTATTTAGCTTGTGAGTGTCACCTCTATTTCTTTCAGCTAATTGTTCACAAATAGATAGTGACTTTTGTGAATGTATTCATTATTCAGATTTATTCAGTGGATAATTGCTGGGAGTAATTCTTTGTCTGTAGATTGCTTGGAAGCATTTTGCTGTGAACATTTAATAGTAAAAATCTATCCAGGCTTTCAATACAAGGCAAACTAAAATTATCTATAACTACTGATGTAGTCCTTAAACATGAACAATATACTGCAGTCTTAAAGAGCAACACCAACATTTTCATCAAGAACTCCACTACTTCCCATGGTACATAGGAGGGAAAGGAAAGCATTTCAACTCTCTGTGTAGCACCGACATTGAATGGTGCACATTGTACATGCAAATAAGTTTTTACAAGAAAAGGTTGCTTAAGTGTTTGCTCAGCAAAAAAACAAAACAAGCCCGAACAAAACACGATTGACTTCCCAGAGAATAAACATGAACAGTCCACACAATGGTATTAACTGCACTGCCAGTATTTTTTCTGCAATACCCCAGTGGAAGATGTCTAGGAAATAAACACAACATGATAAAACAATTTTACACTCAGAGGATAACTGTGTAACCATATGAACTGTTTTTCCATTTCCATCTGTGGGAATAAATATTTTAGACAAGCAAAGTACTTTGTAAATGATGCCTTTGTGGGGATTCATCTGGCCTGGTTCAATTATTCTGAAACCTAGCAATTTTCTCATATCATTGAATCTGCTTCTATTGCAAATAGGGTCATAGAAATAGTCACTCATTGCAATAATGGACTTAGTTTATCTTAACTATTAACACTTCTAGGAGGTTTACACACACGTATATATTCAATATTTATGGATATGCACAGTGCATATATATTAATAATGAAGTAACTTTATCTCCAACAATCTGAAAACAAAATCACGTAATACCATACAGCGCGGGGTGCAGTGGTAACTGGAAGCAGCATATCAGGATAACAGAACAGAAAAGGAATAAATAAATTAGAGGGGAGTCTTCCATATCTTCCTCAACTTCCAGAGTGTCAATTGAGCCTTTGTTCAATGTTCCACCTTTCACGGTTCTGTGTACTCTTGATTAATAATTTAGAGATGCACCTTTTGGAAGCAGGGTAAGTTTTGTGTTTGCCAAGAGTGATTTTCCACTAGTCAGGGAGTACATCAGGAAATAAAACAGCAAATTGCCCCACAGAGTATAATTAGCTGTTGCTTTCTTCCTTTTTCTGCCTCTGGAGAAACAGATATACTACTGAAAGTTGTGGGACATCCATGAGATGTCATACGGCAACATTTCTTCTCCTCAACCTTCCAGTAAATAAAGTGCTGTGTAAATCCCATCCTCAAGACAAAAAAAGCACTTTGGACTGCATGTTTCCATTCCACATCCAGAAGGGTCATGATTAATCTCTTGTTTGGCAGTCACTCCAAAATGAGGCATTTTTGTGGAGTTGGGAAAAAAAAGACCAACAACAAAGCATAACGGAAACAGAGCACTGAACGGGAAGTTGGTCTGGGAACACTTGGTAGCCAGCCAGGATGAAAACAATCAGTTTTCCTTCCTGTATATCTGTTAGTTGTTGTGATGCCCAGAGAGCTGTGTATCCAGGTGTGTTTTTCCCCAAGGAAGGGCAGTTGTGGTCCGTGCAAGGTGCAGCATCAACAGTCCCTGTGATGCTCCATGAAGGACCCACAGGATTATCCTCCTGGTGGGACCTCTTTGCCCTTTAGCTATTACTACCCCGTGCTGGAAATTGTCATGCTCACACAGATCTGTAAGTACCCCTTGGATGCAGATACGCAGACCTGGGGCCATGAGTCCGGGACCTGTGGGCCTGGATTGCTAACCTTTGTAAAAATTAAATTGGGAGTGGTATTACTGCATGTGGCCATCTGATCCACCAAAACAGAACTCACTTCTGAAGGCAGAGCCGTGGCTTTATTTGCAGATGTAGAATCACAGAATAGGTTGGAAAAGATCTTTAAGGTCAGTGAGTTCAACTGTCAGCCCAGCACTGCCAAAGCCACCACTAAATCATCTCCCCAGGTGCCACATCTAAATGTCTTTTAAACACCTCCAGGGATAGTGACCCAATGGATTCCCTAGGCAGTCTGTTCCAGTGCTTAACAACCCTTTTGGTGAAGAAATTTTTCCTTATATGCAAACTAAACCTCCCCTGGTGCAATCTGAGGTCATTTCCTCTTGCTCTATTTCTTGTTAACTGGGAGAAGAGGCCAACACCCCCCATCTACAACATTTTTCAGGTACATGTAGGGCATGATATGGTTTCCCCTGACCCTTATTTTCTCCAGTCTAAACTGGAGCTGCTTCCTCAGCTGCTTCTCATAAGACTTGTGCTCCAGACCCTTGCCCAGCTCCATTGCCCTTCTCTGGACTTGCTCCAGCACCTAAATGTCTTTCTTGTAGTGAGGGGCTTAAAACTGAAAACAGAATTCAAGGTGCAGCCTCATGAGCACCGAGTACTGGGGGACCACGTAGCAGGTCCTTCAAAGTGATGATCATCTTCCTGGAGCCGTGGCACCAGTTTAAAATCCACAATGTGCACTGGTTTGTACTGGTTTTGAACTGGGCTCTTTCCTACGGCAAAGATAGAAGCACTGAGCAGAAGAGTTGTAGGGTTTTGCATTATGGTGAGAACAACCCTGCTGCAGGGCAGAGCAATCTGTGCTCTATTTGGACTGACTGGAAGTGATTTAACTCTGTTGAGGAATCTGGTCTCAATTCGTCCCTGGCATGAGTCCATTGACTTATAAAAGGCATGAATCTGTCTCCATTTCTTAAAATTGCCTCTCTTATTCATGAGTCTTTCCGGGTAGATGTTACAAATAACCACAGAGGACTTGTGATGATATATAGTAAACATAGAGAGAATTTCTGGCTGCTGAAATGAACTTTCTAAATAATTACAGAATGATTCCACATCCATTTTGTAATTAGACTCCCGAGATTGCAGCCAAGCTATTATTTGTGATTCAACACGCATTTTTATTTTAGAAGTGTCCCATAGCCATTTGGTTTATTCCACCTGAGATTTTCTAATTTGTTCTGATCTTCCTGTCACTGGGACCTTAAATGTAAAGCATGTATTGATTGAATAAGAGTTACCAAGTAACCAAATGCTAATATCTGCTGTTGGCTCACTGATCCCAAATCCATCAGTCCTATTGATGAGGGATCTGGGAGATGGACAGGGCTGGAGCGAGTGAGGTCATTCTGAGTCAGCTTTTGTCACATGCTCATTGTATTTTACGAACAAAAAGTAGCGGAACTGGAACTTCTGCCGAAAGCATTTGGGCTGCTGTTGATGGCAGGGCTGCCATCAGCCATGAGATGAATGAGGACAATTCCACTGCCAGCAGGAGGACATCTAAGTTGGTGTACAAGAGAAAAGGCATGCAAAAAAAAAAATCTCTGAGAAAAGGGAAAGTGGAATGATCTTCAGGAGTTCTATTTTAACAGTAATCACTCTGCGCTTGATGTTGCATTCACTGGGGCTTCCTGCCTGCTTTCCTAGGTGACCATTGACCTGAGGAAAAATCCAGCTAGGATGACTGCAGGGTGTAGCCTCAAAAGGAGATTAATGGTCTTGTCTTAATCCCAGGTCTCAAAAGACTCCAATCGACTTCCATGAGCCTCTGTCTCTCCTCTAAAAAGGATTTTAGAAACCTGGCAGCCATTAATGCCAAACTGGCCCTAAGAGGGGCAGCAAGCAGGGCTGACAGCAGCGTGAAGGGAAGAAGCCAAGGGAATCACAAAACACCTGGACACAGGCAACTACATAACATATGATTTGAGGGCACCGATGTAAATGCTCTTGAGCTCCATTTACAGTGTCACCTTGGAACAGGATTAGATTAGATTAATGACATGAAAGAAGAACAGAAAAATGGAGAAAAGAGCAGACTGAAGTGTAACAAAAGCCCAAATGAGTAAAAAAAGCATGAATTGGAAAGCATTTGGATTATGATATTGGATGATAAAGATTATAAAAAGAAAGTGACAAATCCCTCTGTCGTTGGCAGCTGCTTTACATTAATGTTAAGTCTATTAATGATGATATTTGTTTTTCTAATTAGTATGTAAGTCTCTCTCCTCCACCTCTCCAAGCCCTGGAGACCGGTGATTTCAGAGAAAAACAAGTAGGTTTAACAACAAAGTAATTGGTACAATTTCCAAAACTGGCCGTGTGCTTCTGGAGCTTATATTTAATTGCATCTCAGTTTAAGCTGAGGCAAAGAAAGTAAGCAAGAGCAAATTCAGGCAGAACATCAAAGTACACTTGTTGGCATTAGGCTACTCAGATAAGTCAGGTTGAAAGGCAGTTATGTTTTGCAGAGGCAAGCTGAATATTTAAGTTGTGCTTTCATGCCAAAGCAGAGCATCCTTTGGCATTCCTTCAAGAGAGTTGGAGGGTCCTGCTCATACTAAGACAATTTATGTCTTACAATGGCATAGCGGAGAGCAGAATGTGCTTTTAGAGTGGGAAACCAGGGTCCAGCTTTGGCCCCTGGAAGGTTTGAATCAGAACCTTTGAGTGCAATGCCCCTAGGATGCAGCTTCTTATTAGCTGCCTTGTAACAGCTCAGATCTCTTTCTCCCCCATTTTCTCCTTCGTTCTTATCAGAAATCTGGTCCAGGACCAGAAAACCTCTCAGTTTAAATTAATATGTTAGTCAGAATCATCTCTGCTTCAACAAATGGATTTTTTTTCTGATGTGGAGTGTTTCCACCAGCATATTTCTCATCATCTCAAATGTATGAGCCTTTCAATCAGTCTCCTCAATGAAACAATGGAAAGTACTTTGCCTTTTCTTCTAAAGCCAGAGAAATGTAAAGGCAAGGAGTAAAGCTTCATGGGACAGCTGCGGAGAGGCTGAAATAATAGCGCCTGAAGGGAGGAGGAGGGAAGATGGGCTCTTGGTCTATTATGTGATTCTGACTACGTGGCTGTTCCCTGACAAAGACAAAACTTTTGGGCACACAGAGCTAGTTCGGTGTCTTGCATTCTCTCTTTCATGCATTATATCCACTCTAGCAAGCCTTTCTGGGAGAAGTTTTGAGACTGGAATGTTCCTATACTTCCTACCTACTGTTAGCATTTCTACCTATGTGTTGGAAATCTGGAAAATATTAGATCCTTTCTGGAGCATACTGGGCCAAAAGGCTCTTTGCGCTAAAGCGAAGATGTTGGAAAAGTGACGCCACCACTCCTCCTTCCCAGAAGCTGTCTCCTGCCTCTGTGACACCTCTGAGGCTGTAGACCTGAAACACCTTTTCCTGACACTCCTGCTTTTGGCAAACTTTGTTACTTGCTGTATGGACAATGCCAGAACTGGGAAATAGTGTCAACTTCTTCAATGGTATATTTGACAGCCCAAGTCAAAACGTTATCAGCAAGGGGTGTTCCAGGAGCCACTGCTCTGTCTTGTCTTTCAAGAGGATCCAGTGTGAGCCAGCATCAGTGTCAGAGATGTAGATTAAGAAGTGCCAAGTTAATCAAAGCTGGTGGGTTTCCTCTCTTCTGTGCTCCCCACTGTCATTTCAGAAAGGACACCTTCAGCTCCTTTGCCTTTCCCAAGTACAAATCAAATAACTGCTAGGCAGCAAAATGACACTGCTTCCTTTTTTTTTAATTTTTTTTTTCCCTGGGAATATGAAATATAAATAAAAAATGCAGAGGAGGAAAAAGGGAGTTTGGAGAATTTGGAGCAGGTGGCACTGGTAGCTGTCACCAGTGTGACCAAATTTACTTGTCAGCCGAGAGTTCTATTTTGGGGCAGCATGTGGTGGAAACAGGCTGGCACTGGAGAGGAGAAATTAGTGCTCCATGTACCAAACACCTCTCAGAACTCCAAGCCATCTACTTATCTCTTTTACGAAACCAATGCTGAAGGTATCTTGGGGATGAATTCTCCCAAATGTTGGGCACTACCCCGGTTCACAGAGTGGTAGTTCTGGCCTTCCTGTCTGAAATCTTTACTTTATTTTCTCCCCAAAAAGTAAAGTAGCTGCTCCAGGATGAAGATATAGAACTTTGTAAATTCACACACTTGCCAAAATCTTTTATTGCAAAACATTCCTGTCTGAATCATGACCCATTCACTCTAAGTGCTTTATCTGAGCAAAATAGAGTTTAATTCCTGGGTTTGGGAATGTCATTAGGAAGGGAGCATGGAGCTTTCCTGATCCACACCATGTTAAGCTGATCAGACCTTCTTTCTGGAGGTAAAATGGGTGGTTTGAGATTTGAAATGTTTTTAATCTTGTTTTCAACATTCATGAAAAAATGGGCTCCAGAGGAACCAATTATCATATTGCTTTTATACTGATTCAATTCTAAAAAGTCTGATGAGATAGTTTATTGCAGCTCCTGGTAAGGGTTACTATTGTTCATAAATAATGTGCTCAAATTCATCTGTCTTGTGTAAGACCAGAGCTGTACAAGAGCTGCAGATACTGGCAAAGAGACTGTTCCTACCCTGCAGTCTGTATAAACTGAAGAAGCAATGCCACTTTACACCAAAAAAAAAAAAGATTTGGCCCACAGTTTTCAGAGAGGCTGAATATAGAACATAAGAGGAAAGAAGCCAAGAAGCTGCAGTGTTTTGACAGAAACAGGTTAAGCAGTTTAACGACAGAGGCTCTCTCCACACTGGCCTATGTAGCCAAGAACACACAACCTTTTTTAGACATACCTGTTGGTCACGATGAGAAATGTAGGCAGCATCTCACACTGACATGTCTGGCTTGGGAGGCCTGCTCAGAAAAATCCCTCATCAGAGCAGCAGCTGTCTTCTTTCCCAGGGCAAATTCCTTTAAAGCTGTCAAAGATGCTGTAATCAGACTAGGTCATCAAAACCGGTGCTCCTGAGGACTGGAAATAAGATCCAGAGATGAGCATTCAGCTACATGGGCAGGGTCTAAAACACTAAAGTTTCCATTGAGATTAGATGAAGAGAGTGTAATTACTGTGAAAGAAAAGCAAAGCAATCATTGGGAGAGCCCGAAAGCTTTCAGAGCACCCCCTGAAACGATGCTTGCTGGACAGCAGGGATCTATGTACTGAATAAGACAATCTGATAACAGAGCACAGCTTTTACAGGGAAACCAACTTCGATAACTACTGGAGCATTTGACTCTGTGCCTCCTGGAGAGGCAAATTTAATTGAGATTTCACCACACAGCTGAGTAGTTTTATTACCAGGTTAAATAAAAAAGGTTAATAAAGTAATAAAAATGGATTCTTTGCATTCTTGATTTCAAAACATGGAGCTGTGGTCAATATGCCTAATAGTTTGTAAATAGAGTGTAAAAAAGCACAAATAGCCATGGTGACCATGGAGAGGGGACTGATGTGAGCTTGTATCCTCCCTCGCAATTTTGCTTGCATTAGCAGTTTTGCAGTTTCTATAAACAAGGTAAGGTAAAGCAAATGAACTGAGTTCCTCTCTGGTCCAATGTTTACTGCTGTTATTGGAGTTACATCTGGGATAAATTTGGCTTGGATTTGACTAAACCCTGTCTTGGATAAAATGAAAGAGTATCAGTGTATTTGATTTTAGCTGTATTTACCGTAAATTGTTTACAGTGTCTCTGATTTTAAAGGATTGATCCTTGCCCGAGGAACAGTATCAGAGTAAACAGATCAAAACTTGTCCTTATTGCTTCTCCAGTGCTCTGGCATTACACTAGATACTGGTTGCCAATTCTCTCCTACTTTTCAAATTAAAAAAAAACCAAAACACCACCATACATGATGTGAATGTTTGCATAACCACAGAAAAAATGGGAAATAAACAAGCTCTCTCCTAAGCAGGAATAGCTGGGGGAAATCACTGACTGAGCTACCCACGGGGGAGCAGGCAGTGCCCTGGCTGCTGTGGTGGGCACGGGAGAGGGGATGAGGAGCTGCCTAAGCTGAAGTAATTAACAGGAGGAATCCCTGGAGGAGGGGAGAAAGAAAGTGGAGATAATATGCTCCACTGAGCTTGTGAAAAAAGTTGGAGGAGAGGTTGCTGAAACACAGGAGAGGTGGAGGTGTGTCATGGAGGCATGAGGATCTCTGAAACAGGGAGACCCTGGAACAGCAGGGCATGGGGAAAGTTGGTGCAGACAAGTGGGCAGCAGTCCCAGGAGGTGGATTGTGAGTGATATCGAGGGATCGATTTCTCATTTCTGATTGCTGTGTTGGTCAAAGTGTCCAAGAATATTTTACCTAACTGGCTCTGTACTGCTTTTCCTGTCTACCAGGATGGGAAGTGGAGGCACCTGGTTGGAGAGTGATTCGCCCTCTCATAAATGCAAGAGCAGAGCTGAGAGCTGGGGTCAATTTACTGCTCATCCCACCTCCTAAAATTTGCCTGCTACCAGGAGCAGGTGACTCACAGTTATCCAGGGAAAGCACCCTAAGAATAATCAGATTGTAAAACCTGTGGGAAATGCTGCTATAAATCCCTTAACACCGAAGAGCAGCCCTGTGAAAGTTTTGCAGTGAGGCAGAGCAGAGTGTGGAGCAGGTAGCAGAGAGTAGTGCAATATATATAAAGCCATGTACTTGCCTGAGCATGCACCAAAGGCTCTGTGTGTGAGTGAGCAGCAGGGTTTCCTCAGCTGTTTATGCTGCTGAAGGATATTTAACCACCCAGTCAACTGGCTGGAGCTCAGCTGGAAACACACAGTGCCAAAAGCACGGGAGATGGAGCCAGTGCAATAAACACAAGGCTGCCTTGATTTTTTCTTTTTTCTCTGCCTAATTATATATATATGTTCAGTATTCCTGGGACTGAATTATAACCTTAAATTTGCTGTTCCTTCCTCAAAGGCTTTGTCCCTGAGTTAAGTGACCAAGAACAAAACAAGTGTCTTTACTCTGCAATTCCCTTGTCGCATTATTCCCATATCGAACCTGGCAGCTCCCAGCCTTCCCAACACTATAATTAGAGCATCTCCAGCCATTGAAATAGCACTGACCCTCGCCACAGTGCTGACCTGCCTGCTCTGCAGCTCTCATCTGTCATGCACAACAGCTCCTTGCCCATACAAAGCAAGTGCATGGAGGGGACAGGGCATTTTGCATTTTGGCTGTGCCTGGTCAGCAGCTTGAGTCTGCACATCACCCCAGCTCCTGCACACCCTGCCCTGTGCTATGGAAAGCTGACTGTGCCCCAGTTTGCCACTGGAACGGGGGAGCTGGAGGAAGGGAGACACTTAAATTTGACATCTTTTCAACCAGCTTTCTTCCTGAATTAATGCACAAAAGTCAGCTCTTCTGTAGACATTTCATTCTCATTTGATACACAGGAGCATGCAAACAGGCTGTGGCTGGCTGTACAGACTGCTGCTTTAGGGAGAGCTGAGACCCCAGGATAAATTAGTACAGCCTGGTTTTCTTCAATCTGTTCTGTTTGCTGGGCTTCCAGCTCCAGACACCCCTCACTGAGAGCTGCGGAGCCCCCCCTCACCTCCCAGACTCCCTGCAAGGTCTGGGATAAGAGGAAGGGACAGAGGGTTTCCCCATCAAGCAAGGATTGCCATCTTGTGGGTGGATGGGCTAAATTTGCCCTCAATCTGCCTTCTACAGGGGGCATTTGCAATGCTCTCAGTATGTTGCTGAGTTTCATTTAGAGGCATTTATCCTCCTTAGCAAATGGAATAATCAGCCAGGAGAGGTGTAGGCAGTCACAGAGAGCACCATCCTCATCCCATTCCAAGAGCTCTGAACCAAATGAGCTGATAACCCCTTTCCTGGGGTAGGGGGAGCTAATAGCTTTCTGCAGGGAGCCACGATGCCTACCTTAGGTCAGATACCTGAGTTTTATGTAGCTGAGGAGACACATGGACTGGGTTCCACTCCGAGTGGGAATGGGTCAGTGCAGGAGACAGAGTCAGTGGTTTCACTGCTGGGCACAAGTCGTGTTCAGCTGCCGTGGGAACTGCAGGCTGTGAGGGTTCACGTGCTCTGTCCAGAAATCAGGCATGGGCCAGGACTTCTCTATATTTCCCACAACTCTTATCACACATGAGCTCTCATGTTCTAAATACAGCATCCCCTTCATTTCTCTCCTTCCTCTTCCCATGCTCATCAGCACAAACTGGAAAAGATACAAGAAGAAGGTTCGGCTCCTCTTCTTATCAGCCAGTTGGCAAATCCTTGCTCATCTGGATGGAGTGAAAACACGAGCACTTTCACCCTGTGTGGGATTTCCCCCACCCCAGAAATACTTTCTCTCAGTTACTGCAAAGCCAGGATTCAGCTGCTCAGATATCTGCTGCCAGGCAGGTGCCCCACAGCTCAGAACATCACCCCAGGCCCCCCACTACAGCCAAAGGAGATGAACAGGTGCTTTTAGGGGCAATTCCTCCACTCTAATTTAAAACCCTAAAATTAAATTAGCTGCAGGTGAATCCTATCCTGTAGGTGCCTTTTCCTCTTTTCACAGCAGGGAGGATGGGCTCTGATGCAGATGTCTCCATCCAGATGGGTGGATCACCCCTACACTAAGGCAGAGAAAATTGCTTTTCCTGAAGGCCAGAATGACATTTTAATACATATTGCTGGGAAGCAGAAGAGGAGGAGATCTCTCTGGTGTGATCTTGCACTGAATGGAAGTTCTCCGTGGTGAGTTTGCTGGGCTGCAAGGGGAAAGGCAAGGAGGGGTTACCAAAGAGAAAACTGACCCCATGTTGAAGCCTCAGCGCAGAACTACCCAGGTGAGCTGCATGAGCCCTGCACCAGCACATCTTAAAACATCTCTCTCTGTTACCATGTTTCAGAGTGTTAATTTTAAATGTAAACCAAGGCTTTTTCCCCTCTTCTGAAGTCTCTCTTTGTTTATCAGATCATAACTTACATTTTCTTTTACTTTTATGGGAGGTTTGCATTTCCATATATGTCAGTAGTGCGCAGAACTGACATTTGAGTGGGTGAAGTGGAATTTTTATTTATTGGAGGAGAGTGCATTATCAGTAAATTCAAGAGACTAAATCTGCCATGGAGAGGACTTCTTTTGTTTCCATCATCAAGTCAGACATTATATCCTGTCAAACATCCCAGGGGGCACTTTTGCTCCAGCCACCAGAGGCAATAACTCAGCTCAGAAATATATGCTGTGTGCTGAACCCTTCAATTCTTCAAGCATTCAACTCTTGTTCAAATGCAGGACACAAGTGAAAGAGAATAGACATAGGAATTATTCCTTAGCCTTACCAGCCCTATGATAACTCTGTTTTTTTCAGTGCAGACTGTGAAGTTCTTCGTCTGCACTACTTCTCCTGGTGTGATCCCATGGCTGAGGGTGGTGTTGTGTGATGAATTTTTTAGGTTTGGATGCACTGTCACAGCCCTGCCAACATCAGCTGGCAATGTCCTGTCACTACTATGATGGCCTTGTCACCTTCCAGGCCTCAGAGTAGCTATAACGCTTGTTATGAAAAGATGGATGCGCTCTCCTTCTTGTTTTTATCCCCTTTCCTGATGGTTATGCAATGGAGTGGTGGCCTCTTGCTCTTGGGCACCCTGGCATTGCTCCTGGTGCATGGGCTCAGCACGGTGCCCCTGCACAGAGGGAAGCTGTGCTCAGACCCCCTGTCCCAGTCTCTGCTTCACTGACACCACTGCTGCCTACAGCCCTGACACCACGGGGGCACTTGTTCTTAATGCTCAATATGCTTAAATATGCCCAGCTCTGGTGGCATCTGTGGAGAGCCACCAGGTCACCTCTGCAACTCCTCTGTTCCTTCACCAGAATGTTCATTTGCAGAAAGCCTCCCTTTAATTCTTTTTTTTTTTTTAGAGAAGCCAATGGGACCTGTGGTGCAGGAAATTACCTCAGAAAACAGCATTTTGCAGCATGCAAAAAACGCACTGGAGTTTTAACCTTTCTGCTTCTTCTAATGCCCCTGTGGAGCCCTTCTGCTCTTCATGGAGGTCTGGTGACCAACAGCAACGTCTAGTGACTGAATTTTGACCCTATTTCAGGCTTCACAGGTCATTAAGTCAGAGAAAGGCTTGGGCTGGAAGAGACCTTAAAGCCCATATAATTTCTACCTCCCCACCATGGGTAGTGGCCCCTTCCACCAACCTTCCAGGTTGCTCAAAGCCCCATCCAACCTGGTCTTACACACTTCCAGGTCTTGGGCACTCACAGCTTCTCTGGGCAACCTCTTCAACTGTCTCACCACCCTTTGAGTAAAGAACTCCTTCCTAAAATCTAATCTGAATAGTGACCCCCTGTTGGGTCACTGAATGAAGCTCACAGCAGCTCATACAGGGAATGTTTGGTGCAAATTGACCGAAGAAATATACGGTTTAGTGAGTTCCACAAAGCAGAGGGGGACTCACTGAACAGCCAGCTATTTATGAATAAATATATCTATTCAGAGGGGGAATCACATAAAACAATGGGCTGGCAGTGGCTGGTAATTTAAAATGCAGCAGGCAGACTGTTGCTCACATTAGTAACCTACAAGACACATTGCTTAAATAGCACAATCAGCACCAACCAGCTCCTGGGGAATTACTGAACCATTTGTGGTTCTGTGCCTCTACTTATTCTTAGAGAAGCTTGCTCTTAAGCCTCTATTGCATCTGTTTTCCTTATTTACATAAACTTGCTAACTTTATGTGACTATCGTATCCTTTAAACCATGTGCTGTTTTTTACAGAAAGCCACATATAGTCAACCCTCAGTATTACTTACTGTGGGTTCCTGGTAGGGTGATAATATTTAACAGTCCAGTACTATGCAATTTGTTTATTTTTGTCATTTCTTTTCATCTCTGTTGTGGACCAGATTCTTCTCACCTCTAAATTTGGGGCTAAACTGTCTGCATTTCCCATGTATTGATTGTGCCTTTTCCTAATTGTTTTGTGCTTATATAATTCCCTTAATTTTTGCAAATACCATCTGCTGTACCACAGACACGGTAATGATGGACTGTGTTTATATGGTGGCCTTTTTTCTACCAAAGGGCTATAAGAAAAATGGAGGTTGGGCCATATGTTTGATGTAAGATGTGGATTTTTGAGAAGCAGTTTGGTAGGTCCTTAACTGGCCTCAACTACAAATGGAAGTAAATGCAATGAAAGGTGCTGATTTGGCCCAAATTGGCCAAACATGAACTTAAGTAAGACCCTAAAGCGGAATAATCATTGTTAGGATCAGCATCAGTGATGTTGGTCCTGCTCAGCTCTTCTTTCTATTAATTGTTCACTCATGCTTTTTCAACTATACCAGGCTGAGCTGAGATGAAAAATAGCAACAAAAATAACAAGGCAGGGGTTCATCCAAGTGAAATGAAAATGAAAAAAAAGCCTATTTTAGCTCTGGTCTTCAAACTTTTTAGTGACATTTTTTTCCCGGCATCGTCTGACCAGACAGGATATTAACATCATTAATGGAGATGGTATTGTCTCAAAGTGACGGTACTTAAAATCAAAAACAAAGAAATGAATTTGGAGATTTGCTAAATGCTGACTGAGAAGGAAAAAGGTGCAGTAGGCATTAAATCCAGTCCCCTATTACAGGCAATCATATCATGCAATTTAATTTCTAAATGTGGTAGACTTCACACAGTGAAGCAACTCTCAGTGCCCAGAGTCCTTCAAAAACCTTTTCCAGACTTTCCTGTGTTCTAATCATCATGTTTAAAGTTACTGATGGCTAATTTATAATAATTTATTCTCATGGCAATATCCTTTAGCTTCCACAACTCCTTCACAGAAGAAACTGCGGCACCATTTTACTTTAATTTTTAATTATTCACATTAGAAATAATGCTCTTAAATGCTAAAGATCAGGATGAGACCTAATGTGTAGCTGTGAAGGGGGAAAGCATTCCCAGATACCCTGCTGAGCCCATATGGTAATTTTTATGTTTGGACATGCTTGTAAATGTCTGATTCAGCATCAAGGGGGAGTGACAAAGTAGTGAGGGAACAAGAGAAAAGACATTGCTGAAGACATTTTCCCTCCCTCCCCCCCGCCTCTCCTCTTCTAAATGGTGAGCCTCTTGCACGCAATCCTTCAGGAGTAATTTCTGGAACTGAGAGTTTTGATCCCTTGAGGCATCATTTCAGAAAGTCCCTCTGCTGCTTTCTGGGCAGCCCCTGTGATGTGCCAGCAGACAGTGATGCTGTGGCAACTCTTGCTCACCAGCACAGCTCCATCCCAGCCCATACCAGAAGCTGAGACAGAAGCTGATTTTACTGCTTCTTCCACATCCAATTTCATCTCACTCTTGTGAGTGACAAGGTTTAGAATATGTTCATTATGCAAAACTGCATTTGTGCTCCAACCAGCTTTTTGGAGAGGACTTGGCCAATACAATATCTTTGTGGTCCAGGAATTTTCACATTGGCTCTCTTATTCCACACAAGGCTGCTGTAAATGACGATTCCTCAATTGCACTTTCCTCAGTAAACGGATGCTTAGATATTCAATTAGGAAGCAAACCATATAATCAACCTTCTGCAGATAGAGCTGCACACTGTAATCAGTCCCGTTCAGCTTCTTTGCATGCTGCTGGAGTGCCAGCAACTCCTGAATTTATCAACACTGTGGCTTGAGTGGCAATTTGCCCAAGCATTTCTCAATTAATAAATATGAAGCAGCAGGCAGTCCAAGCACTACACAGACTATGCTGCACATCTAACATTGTGGTTTCACTCTATTTTTGCTGGGAAAATCAGCTCCAAAAAAAAAGTTACGTAATAGCAAACTGCATTTATCTTTTTGTGGCGTTTTTTTTTTTTTTTTTGTTGTACTATTTTATCTTCCATTTCCCACAAAGTGCTTGTCTCAGTGCTGTAAGTTATCCTAGCTGGCATTCAAGGCTGTTTCATTCTTGGTGAATGGTCCAGAGCCCACCTGCCAAGCAGGTAAAGATATGGAAAACAAGAGCAGGATGCATGGCACACTTCAGATGTGCAGCAGAGATACAGAGATGCCTTTATCAAACACAGTTCACAGTTCCACAGCTCTTAGACTAAGGAGTGAAAAGAGGAAAGTCTGAGTCAAAGCTGATGCTGGATGGAAGTAGGATTCCTGTGAGGGTGGTGAACTGGAGGGAACAGGAATGGATGAGCATTTCTGCATGCTCAGAGTGGAAATTTCTTTTTCTGGTACTCCCCATGTAAGCATGGAAGGAAAGGGTTGAATTCAGAGGGTGAATTGAATTGAGGGTATCTTCTGAATAAAACCTTCCTTCTCCTTCATCAGCTAAGGGAGTCACGGAATACTGACCTCTAGCAAGTGCCTGTGGTGGGTCTCTGCGAGCTCCCAGCAAAAGTGTCCAAACTTGCAATCTGTGACTGTCCAGATATATTCCAGTGAGAGTGCAGATGCTCCAGCAGTGGGATAGTCTGGATTCTCATGCTAAAGGCCACTGAATCACTGACACCCACTATACCTGGGTCCTGATAAGGCCTAAAACTGCAAAAGATGTGTTCTGTGTTCATATGTTCAGACCCATTCCTTTTCCTTGCAATGGTGCAGCAGCAGAAATGTCTCTGATTTGACAAAATCAGCTGGTTTTGATTAAAATTTCTGCAGGATCTATCCTAAATCTCTGGCCTGGTCCCAGGCCAGCGAGGCTGTTGCACAGGAGCCTGCTCTCCACCGTTCATTGCAGTTAGTGAGGGGCTGCACATCTGTCAAAGCGATGCATCAGGAGTGCCTTCAGAGACACTTTCTTGTTATTTTGGTTTTGGCAGCCCTCAGTCCCTTCATGCCACAATCATTTTAACCACTCACACACTAATCCTTTTTGACACTTGCACTTCTTTCAGCAGTCAAGCTCCAAGGAAACATGAGGTGCCTCACAGGCTTCCACCGCAGCCTGCTCAGAAGCATTTGCCTGATGTCCTAGAGGAGGCAGAATGCTACAGCCCTGCATGGGAATTCTCTGCATCTGGGCTTCATGTGCCTGTGTGACACCAGCATAAGCAGCAGTGGGACAAACTGGGAGGCATCCCATGGCTCCCAGCCACCCAAGAGATTTTTGGTGAAGGAAACTAAGGGCAGTAGATGATGCAAAGGGCTCAGAAAAGCCACGCAACTCTGGAAGTTGAGCAAGTGACTGCACATCAGCAGGTCCAGAGTAAACTGGAGCCTGTGTGTGCTCACGCTGATCATGGTAAATGGGTGGGATTCAATTTATCATAGAATCAAAGAATGGTGTGAGTTGTAAGGAGCTTTAAAAACCCTGCCGTGGTCAGGGACACTTTCCACCCAGACCAGGTTGCTCAAAGCCCTATCCAGCCTGGCCTTGAACACTTCCAAGGATGGAGCATCCCAAACTTCTCTGGGCAACCTGTGCCATGGTCTCACCACCCTCACAGTAAAGACTTCTTCCTAACATCTGACCTAAATCTCTCCTCTTTCAGTTTATAACTGTTTTTCCTTGTCCTATCACTACCTACTCACGTGAAATGTCACTCTCCTATTGGATGCTGCTCTGAGAGATCCACACTAGGTCACACTATTGTCCTTTCTTTACAAGTTAGGAACACTTATTCTAAACTGCTATCAGAGTGCCCCTGATGTGCAGCAGGTTTTTTAGATGTCATCGAAGTGCACATATGTCTGTGTAGCTCTAGAATACAGAAAGATTAATTACATTTACATGTTCTGTGGAAGAAAGGGTTGGAGACTACCTTTAAAAGCAGGCAAAGTACACACTGAAAAGTGTGCATTGAATTAGATGTCCAGGGCTATGTCTGAGCATTCACAATGACAGGAGTTTTCCAGCCAGATGACGTTCAGGCTATGTAATAAGCCAATAACATTTTTTTTGGCTTTGACTCAGAAATGGAGGCTTAGAGATTGATAGATTTTTTTAGCCCAGAAAGATTCATATTATTTGATTATCTCCATAACACTGACTCACACTGAGCAAATATGTACTATTTGACCAAAACATGATTTCCCAAATGGTGCCTGTACATCATTTGCAACAGAAAACAATTGAAAAGTCCCAAGGCCCAATTCCCCACTGCTATGTAATTACTGATGCCTGTGTAATACACTATTGATTTGCCCATGTTTTCCTACACTCATTTTGCAGTTGCTAATGACTTACAAAACAGAGAATGTTGGAGAAACAGACCCAAAGTCTTAACAATAGTAAATCACAGTTCAGAAGTCCTTAATTCCCCTATCTGCACATTTTTTTGTGGTCTGCATCCCGCACCAGTCACCTGGAGGTTAAATTGACCCAAGTGTGGTAATATTTAAGGCCTTTCACCTGCAAATGTAACCCCACACCCTTCCTTGCTACCTTTTGCACTACTTGCTGTCAGCAGTTTTCCCACCGTTTTTGTGGACCAGAAGCAACAAACAATGTCTGCTGCTCTGGAGATCGGGAATGCAGTGATTCTTTGCAACTGCACAGCCCTTTTAAGGATCCCAGTGGTCCAGCCAATCAATGTTTACCTTTAATGAGCCCAATTAGGTGCATCTCTCTGGTGCAGGATTATGAGGATTTGAAAAGGGTCAATTTGTAATGGTTCTTGTGGTGGTCACTGCTACCCACCACATTAATGAAGATTTATTAAATTAACAACACATGTTTTTTTCAGCAATTCAAAGTTCACACAAACAGAGTTAATTAGGGTTGGATTCAATACATGCAACAACTTGGAGAGCTGCTTGTATCTTATGTGTGCAGAATTTATTAGCTCTGGTCTTGGAAAATACACCCAGAACTCTGCTATACCTGTTTATCATTTGTTTTGTTCCTCACAGAACTTTTAGAAATCCAATGGAGTGCTGCCTGTATTTTAACCAGAGACTCCCACAAAATGTTTTTTTCTCAGCATATTGTAGAGTCCTCAGAGTAGGTAAGGTTGCTGCAGAAAGGCCTGGATAGGAAATTGATTTCTTTTTTTAACATTTCTTTTCCCCCTTCAAATCTCAAATTAATTATAAAGACAATACTCAACAACTTCAACAAAATCACTGAGGCATTAAGAGAAAAAATGCCACCATAACACTTCAGGGAGGAATAGTAATGTAACCAACCAGCCCATTAATTTTTTGCTCACATTTTATCACCTTAAACAATATACCTCGGTCAAGGAGACCTAAGTATTTTTGTGACATTCAAGGTTAGCTTCAAGGGAAACATTCAGGCCAGATGTGTGATCTGGATGGGATATCTAGTAAATATTTAATCGCTAAAAATCAGCCTTCATTCAGCAAGGAGAATTTGAAACATCTGACACAACAGTTCTGGACTTATGTCCAACTGGAAATGGATAGGAGTTTGTCTGGTTCTTCTGAGGTGCAAGAGATGTCCCGGTATTTTGGAAGCTTAGGGAACTATTCTCCAATTTATTGAAAATTTCACTTCTGTCCTGGGCAAACTACTGCCTCCATTCAGCCAGAGGTGGATTAGGGTTGTGTAAATAGATTTAATCTGGTTTGGGTGGCTGTAGCAGAATGGGCTGCACTAATCATATGCCTGCTGGAAAGGAGACTCTTCCAACATCTATCCAAGATATTTCCATGCTTCTCGCATTACTGGCATTACATCCAAGCATAAATCTTAATGTGTTTTCCACCTGGAGTACTGGGTAGGTTTTCAGTAAATAAAATAGTCCACTCCTGACATGATAGTTATAGGTGTCTGATTTAGAAAATTCAAACATGCTTTTGTGTTGAATCAATTGCTGGGGACATGCTTTCATTATCTTTTATCCTTGGTGCTACTTCCCATGAAACAGGGCATAATTAAACCTCTTAACCTGGCTGATATATGGACAAATACATGAAAGATCATGAGGCTTCTCAGTTACTGTCACAATGGATGCCAGACAAATAATTGAGATGGACACCAGGCTACTCTGCCACGCCACTGTATGCAAACAATGACAGCAGTTCCTGTCTGGGGGTTAAGGTAGCTCTGGTGTCCCATTAGATGGGCACTCTGCTGCCTTTCATTTATAGGAATGAGGAACTGGACTCCTGTTTCAGCTTTGACCCACTGAACTTGCTCTCTGTCCCCTGTGCCCCCCTCCCCTGCTGCTCAGTCTGGACGTTGCATCACATTTAAAACCGAAAGGTCTCAGAAGAGTGGCAAGGTGGGAGCATGGCAAGTGCAGCATGGCAGTGTATGGTTCTGGGAAGAATGGGAAGTGACAAATTCTGAAAATTCTGAAATTTCCTGTTTCCCCAAAATTTCACACAAGCAAAATGCTAACTAAGCAAAAAGAGATCACCAGTCTTTGATTAAAATCACTAGCAATATTCATGCTGTTCCAGTTCTGGGTGTCTCCAGAAGCAGAGTAAGTTCCATATCCCCTCTCCTCCACACTGGAGCATTTTGCTAACCCTACTTTCTGAAGATGGTTGGGTGGACAAGACACTCTCCTGGAGCCTGACCTTGGGCTGAGTGTTGGCTTCCACAGAGACTTCATGCTGAGGCCTGGAGAAGTTGAGTCCATCTACAGCTACAAGTGTGCTCAGACACCTGACTTCTGCTTGAGAAAGTAAGTCCCACTGATGTCTCCTTGCTGATGGTGTTTCATTCACCATCTCTGGGAATTAGCTGTCAGGGTTTAATGGTTTTAAATGGCTTTGGTGGATAAAAAGCTTTGTTTCTTGTGCTTGGCCTTCTAATGGGAATAATAATATTGTCACACCTCGCTGGCCTATTGTAAGACATGTATGTTAAAGATTATGAGATGCTCACTAGCAGCTGTTATGAGACATCTGAAAGCACTGAGGGGCAGATGAAGTGATACCATTGTAAAAATGGGAAGAAAGATACAACATTGACAGATTGATTTTTTTTTTGTCTTTCAATAATGCACACAATCAGTGCTGATCAAGCAATGAAGACTGTGGAAGCTGACATGGAATTCAATATTTTTGCAGTGCAACTCTGATAAAAAGGATTGATCCAAAGATGGATTCTTTGATTAGCACATAAAAGTTCTCTGTGCTCAGAGAACTCGTGCTGCTTCCAGCCTCCTGTGTGGCTGTCCTCAAGCCATTCAGACCACTCTGTTGCCTGCATGATCTTATATGTGACCAGTGAGGGTGAAAATATTGAAGGACTTAGTCAACTATTGCAGAATAAACTCTAAGAAGGGTCACAATCCTGGTTTTGTGGTATCAGAATTGGACAATGCAGAGCAGTGCGGATTGTGACTAGGCTGAACCAGTGAGAGGTTTTGGCCTCTGTGCCTTCACGTTGGTCAGAAATGACAAGAAGATGCATCAGTAGCAGGTTAAGTCTTTTTTCACCTGGTTTGCTCAGCAGTGTGCAGCCACAGCACGGAGGGTGACTCACAACTCGGTCACATCTTTGGTGGTGCTTGACCCAAGGAAGCCCCTGACATGTTACAAAGGTTTCACAGGGTGTTTTTTTGCCTGTGCTTGTCTCATTCACTTACTCAGGTGCATGAGGGACCAGGTTTTGAACTGGTGAGGGAAGGGATTGTGGACTTGCTGTACATCTTCTGCACTCGTGGCCAGGCTGTGGAGGTGTGGGGCCAGGGGCTGGGACTGTGTCTGCTCTGTCTGTTTGCTGTCCAGTGGAGCTGCTTCTGTGGAGGGACAGCCCTGCACTGCTGTGTGGCTGTTCATGTGCCCCAAGGCCCTGCACCATTTGGAGAGAAGAATTTGAGATATGTGACCCACTGTCCCACTGTGTGCACTAGGAACACTTCCAGCATGCAGGAGCAACAGCAGCTCTCCTCTGTAGGTGCACGGGGTGCTGGGGATGTTTGGGAGGACATTGTCCAAGTGTCACCCTCCCAACATAAGATCTGACTAGCTTTCCACTTAGAGAGAACTGGGGACCCAGAAATACAGGAAACAAAACTTTCATTGTTTATTAGCTACAGTTAAACTGCTGTCAAATGCCTGTGCAAGAGGGAGTCTTTGTGCAAAGCATAGGCTTTCTTTTTGGAGAGGAAAACAAACAAACCCTGACCTTGTCAGTGGTTGGAAAGCACTAAGAAAGTGCTTTGGAGCAGCCTCATCTCCCCTTGCTGGTGTTTGACAGCTACTGCAGCCTGGCTTTTCGTCTGTGTTCAGACTATGCATTGCTTCCAGCTGCAGGTTTGCGGGATTTTCCAAGTATTGCCAAAGAAAGAATTATATTTTCTGTGTATATGCTTTTGAAGCTAGAACTGAGCTTGCTTCTTTTGATGAGGTTTAGCTACATAAATAGACTTTTTTTTTCCTTAAAGGCCTTCATTCACGCTTAGCACCTGTATTCAGACTTACTGCAGAGTAGTTTCAGAAGAGCTGCAGCTGCCAGGGGCGAAAGGGAAATATTTCATTAAAAAAAGAAAACTGAAGAAAACCACCAACCAATGCTTGAACCAAAGTAGACCTGCAAAAATGTGGAATTAATTACAAACAAAAACTTTAGGCATTTATGATTAAAGATTATGATGATAAATTATGATCCTTACCTGGGAGGAACTAGCAGAATTGCTGGCACAGGAGTAAATGGGCTAAGAATACACTCAGCTTGGAAATAGCAGGAGGATTTCTTGCCATCAGAAAAAGTGGAACAGCTTGGTAATAAAAATAGAGTTGTCCAGAGCCAAACTGGATTTGTACCAGTTGACGAGGGGTCTTACATGATGTGGGAACCAGATGTGGTGATTCAGGAGGCAGTTTTTAGGATTGTGTTCCTAAGAGGGCAGTCAAACTTTGGAACAGAGAGATTGCAGTCTCCACCGTTGGAGGTTTTGAAAACCTGACTGAAGATGGCCCTGAGCACCCTGCTCTCACTGACTGGGCTCTGACCAGGGCACTTGAACAGGATGGTCTTCAGCAGTGTCTGTGGGGTAAATACATAATCCAGTGATAGGAAAGCAGCTATCCATCTCCTTTTCTCCTGTGTTTATTTTCACATTTGCTCTTTATGGGTAAATACTCTTTTATTCCCTTCCTGTATTGATCCCCAAGCTGTACATCACCTTGCAGGAGTAAGTGAAATGTGAGTGGGAGCAAGGGTGAACTTTTGTTCTGAAATTTAAGATCAGCCAAGATAATTGGCCTTTTTTTAACAAAATTCAGCAGTGTTGTGCTGTATATGACAGGAAGCTGCAAGTCCTCACAAAGAGAAACAGAGGAAGAGCTAACTTAAAGCTTTGCCTACAGCAAAAGGCTCAGGAATATATGTGGGTCAGCTATTCTAATGGGCTAAAATTTGCTTTACTCTTCTTTCTCTCTGTGATTTTCTTTTTCTCAGCTTAGAGGTTTTATTCACAGAGGAAGAAGCCCTGATGTTGCTAATTCCCATACTTCAGCTAAGCACTGACTTGGGAACAGAAGCCATTTAACTCTTTCAGAAATCCTCTCTCCCCTGGGCTGTCTGCCCAGGATGCTGCAGGTGTGTGGAGCCAGACCCACGTCAGGATGCTGTGCTGACTGGTGGCCAGCGTGCTCAGCACTGTGCCTGGGTCCTGCCTCACACCCGCAGATCCCAGAGCCTGTTCAGAGCCACATCCATACCTGTCAACCAATGACGGCTGGAACCTCTGCATCTAGTCAGTTTTTTCCTATTTATCTCTGAATAAGCTTTGGAAATTAATTTCCTCCCCTTTAAATTATTTTTTTGGCACAAGATCCATGCTTCTGGCTCTACTGGTTAAAGAGCCATGGCTGGATTTACTGCCCTCCCTGACTTTAACCTGCTGTTCAAGGCTACAGTGATTGAATACTGGCTTGCAAACCCAGCTCCTATAATTTTTATACCATATAACTTTTGCTGGTATTTCCCTAATGGCCTGGGAATGTGAATCATTTTTTTCCCTGTGAAATAACCGCCCATTTATATGTTTCTCTTGAGAGACAGCATGATCTGACACTACATTTAACCCACAGCAAGGTATTTAATTTGTTGAACGGGTACTAGGAGGGGAAAAACTTATGCAGCACAGTTCATAATAGACAGTCATTTACCAGGTAAACTACTGCTCATATTGAAAATGCTGCAGGATTGAAACAATAGCATTTTCATTCCATTCTTTCTCCTTTTCTCCTCATAACCTTTTAACACAATTTATACAAATTTACATCATGTGGCAGCTAAACCTTATAATTAACACATCAGTATGAAGCAAGACCAATAAATAATTATTTTTTTTCTGTGCTGTTTGGGGAGTGAAGCAAATGACAGAGTTAAAACATGTCAGTGCAGGGAGGAAAGGCACAATCACACATGGATGAAAGCAGACACACCTTGCTGGATTCAGGATAACAGCCAGGATTTCAGTTTATGCTGATTGTGTAATCATGGAATGCTTGGGTTGGAAGGCATCTTAGGGACCACTCAGTTCCAACCCCTCTCACCATGGGCAGAGACACCTTCCACTACACCAGGTTGCTCGAAGCCCCATCCAGTCTGACCTTGGAACACTTCCAGGGATGAGCCTTCCACAGCTTCTCTGGGCAACCTGTCCCAACGCCTCACCACTCTCTGCGTAAAGAATTTCTTCCTCATATCCAATCTAAACCTGCCCTCTGCCAGTCTAAAAGCCATTACCCTTTGTCCTAGTGAGGGCCAAAAGAGTACACACCATCAGTATGTACAGAAATCTGAAAATCTGTGTCAGTGTTTTCCTGAGTCAGCCAGGCATGAGGCTCCCAGTGTCGTTGTCACACTTTCCTCTGCCACACCTTGCAACCCTTTCTGAGACTGATGTCCCAGATGCTGTGGAACTTCCCAGCGCCCTCGTGAGAAGTGCAATCTGAGTTAACCCCAGTGGACAGTATTCCAGCATTGTGCAGGGTTAGCACTCCCAAGTGTGATCTAAAAGCCACTGAGATCAATCACCAGAACACTCCTGTTCATGTCAGTGGAGTAGGTTGTTCTTGGATTGAAATTTCCCACTAACGTAATTATTCTCTGCTAAGGGAGCAAAATGGAAAAGTGAAGATGGCATTTTGTACATCAAGGTCACACACACCAGCCATCTCTCAGCATCTTAAATGGCCCTATATGGAGCTTTTATTCTTTTCCAGACATAAAGATGTGTGAAGTGCATCACAGCACCGCCTCCTTCCTGCCTCTCAGGGTGAGTTTTGACAGAGAGCTGAGAGAAGATGCTTTGTACCTCAGGCAGAGGGGCCATTGGGGCACATGGGGGATGAGCACAGCATCTGACCTGAGCAGAATTAGGGGCAGGGGATAGAAATTGTGGAGGCTTTGCTGGGCTGACCCCATGACAGGTTTCAAACATCACAATGGTTCCCCTGACCCTGCTCTGACCACACATAATCCATATTGCCAGGACTCTCACCCTCACAACAGCCTGGTTCTTACATAGATCCAGCAGAAAGCACTTTTGCAATAAAAAAATATCTCTTTGTTTGTTAAATGATTGTTTTCTTAATTTTTAGGAATTGAATCATCTATGTTCTGATTCAAGGCATCAGAAAATCTGTATCACTGCCTAACTTCGTGATTGTGCTCTGAATGGAATTATGGTAGATCAGTTTAAGTCAAGTTAGTTCAAATAAAACTGGAGAGAATGGTCCTTGAACAGCAAACAAAACATTTTAAAAACCTTGTTTGTGGTTGAACACTTTCTATCCATAGAAGGTTTGTATAGAAAGTTAAGTTTCCTTTAAAACTCTTTGGGTGAATACCTGGTTTGGCTATGTTAACTCTATCTGTTTATTGATTACATGAATCATTCAGTTGCTAAAAAGTCAATCCTCTCTGCTCTCCTCCACCCTAATTACGGACAGAAGTCAAGGTGAATCTTTCCATTAACTTCTGTGATCTTTGGATCAAACACTGAAACACGATCATGCGAGTCAGGCATCGATAATGAGCTGGGCACAGTGAGGTTATCTCTGCTCCAGGTATCCCAGTACCGGGGCAAAACCAGGGCAATGAGACACAGACCTGACACTTACCCCACAGTGAATTTGTCTGGAGGAGCTGTAAGTACAGTGAGGCCAGGCACCGCAGAAGTGCGCTTGGAAATGCTTGTTTTATGGTCTTAAGGGAGATTTGTACCTTGAAGAAAATGGCTTCTGTAACCAAACAGCAGCCTCTTAATTGTGTCACATCGTCACTTGATAATGGAGCAGTTTAAAAGTGTGACTACAGCAAACAGAAATTTCTGTTTTGCACCAGACTACTTAGAAAGCTTTGTCTTAATGTAGACCATCAGGACTTTCCTGTGTCACATTCTATTTCCATCTCTTATTAAGAGAAAAATTGATTTGGTGTGCCAGGGGCTTTCCATTTGCATTTCAATTACAGATTTCAGCAGCTTCTTAGGCTTTCCTGGCTTTTAAAGGACTACTATTTCCCACAATATATTCTGAAGAAAAAAAATTAGGGGCTGAGGTGGAATGAAGTTCATTAAAAATAAAGCTTATCACAAGGGCTGCCATCCCCACAGTCAGACTCATTGCTAATTGCTTATATTTCCATTGTTTATTAAATAAATAAAGAAGAGCTCATTACTCAGAACTGAAAAAACACTATATGTGAACGCATGACTTGCATGATTTTCCACACCCTGAAGTCTTCATTTAACCCAGCTTAGCAGTGATGTAATGGAACTGTCAGAAAAAGAGACAATC